>CM072516.1:35616042-35951042 GCA_036898135.1 Oncomelania hupensis | reverse complement strand
GGGAGGTCCAAGGTTGTGTTTATACTTAATGCTGTAGGTTTGGAAATAATATAATTTTTTTTTTTTAAATCTGAAGTTCTGTTGTTATATGTTATTTTTGTTCCAGTGCTGTTGGTAGTGAGCAGCACCAGAATGAAGAAGTGGAGATCATGATACCTGTAATTTCTTCATGGCCAGCGCCTGTGGCTGTTCCTGCTTCCTTAGTGGACGATCTCCCTGACAGTGGTCAGTGCTTGCTGCTAATTCTTCTTCTTCTCCTTCTTCCTACCATACTACATCAAATTGTCACTAGAATCTGTGTAAGGCCTAGCGCCAAAGTCACATCTCTGTGACACAGTTGACCCATGGGAGGGAACACAGTCTCTAGTCACTAGAGAGTCTGTGTTCTCTCCCATGGTCATCTGGCCATAGAAATGTGACTTTGCATTTGGCCCTGCAGTCACATTAAGTCAAGTCAACAAATCTTCATTACCCACATTGGAGAATTGATATTAATGAAAAATGGGTAGTTAGAGTGTTAAGGATAGAAAATATATCAGTTTCTTTCCTTATCTAAAAGAGGATGGGGCTATTATTGACTCACATGCATAGCAGTTTGAGTCTATGTACTCCCCACCTCCCTCTCTCCCCCTTTCGTCCAAAAAAAGCAAACGAAAATGTTCCAGATTTTTGAAAATCTGTGTGAGATGAGTCCTAAATAGTCCAACAATGATATAGAAAAAAAAAGTCCATCTGTCTGCCATCCGCCGTCTGTCTATACAAAAACTTTAAAGTGGCTAAGTACTCAGAGCCTATTTCAACTATCACAACCAAATGTGGCAAGATGGTGTATACCCATGAGGCCTCAAAAATTATCAGTGAATGAATGACTTTACTTCAAGGTCAAAGTCATAAGGTCATCAAATGTTAATTTTTTAAAATGACAATTTTCCACAAAATTTCACTTTTTTTCTAGGTTATTAATATTGAATTTATGATTCTTTGAAACATGATAGATATCAATGAGACACACATACTTTGTAAATTTGGTGAAACTCACTCCAAGGTCAAGGTCACTGGAGCTGCCCAAAGTCGGTTTGTATATGTACTTTGAAGTAACCTTGACCCTAAACTATGAGAGATTTAAAGTCCAAAACTTGTTGCTTTTTAGAGATGATAGATTGGTCTTTTATAAATTTTCAGTTTGTTATTGATCTTGAAGGTCAAGGTCATTTTAGGTCTTGCTAAAATGTGCAAAAAATAGGTCATTGCACAGTAGAATGGCTGTTTAACCCATAGTATTCAACAGCATTGGGTTATCTGATCAGACATGCATGAGAGATCACATGAGGGTCAAGGTCATCCCAATTGTAAGGTCACTGAATGTCAAGGTCATCCTAGGGTCACAATTTTTTGGGAATAATACATCTTTGACTGTACTTTATTTGATAGCTCATGAGTGTATTTGGAGCCAGAGATCAATATCATCTCAAGGTCAAGAGCATAGAAAGATCGAAGTTATATTACTTTGCATGATGAATGCCACCATTTCATTTAATATTTTCCTGGGCACTCATTTTCATGTTAAATATTGAGTTCCATATGGAGCATGTGAGTCATATAGGCTTTGCCTTTTTTTGTATAATTATTAAGGTATTTGTAACATCAACTCTAACTTTGATTGAGAAAATTGCGTATATATATCTCTCCGACATTCTTGTAGGTGTGTGGGCCAATCTGTGTGTGTGTGTTATGATTTGAAGTTAATGTCAGTATGAGTGGTGTGTGAGAAAATAATAAGAATTGCACAAGCCTTGGCTACATTTTATATATCTATTTAAAATATATTTTATCTATCTATCTATCTATCTATCTATCTATCTATCTATCTATCTATCTATCTATCTATCTATCTATCTATCTATCTATCTATCTATCTATCTATCTATCTATCTATCTATGTTTTTTAAAATTGATTTGATTGTCTGATTTGTAAATCACCAGGTGGCCAGTGGTTGGTGGACCTTCTGACCGGTGAACAAGGGGTGAGCGGTGGAGGGACGGATCTAGTGATTGTCATGTGTGGTGACAAAGGTGAAAGTGCTCCAATCAGGTTCAACTCCAAGAGGGACAACCCCTTCCAGCCTAGAAGCAACGAAATGGCTGAGGTAGGAACTTCCAGACAGCTACACACCTACAGTAGAAGAATTGGTAGTTTGTACTTGTAATCATCAAAATAATGAACATATTAAATAAAAAATTCAGTTGTGTGGTGAGCAATATCCCCAGCTTTTTTATCACCAGAAGTAGTAATATCAGGGTGGAGAATTCTCCGCGAATCCGCGGATTTCCGCGGAAGGCATTTGCATTTCCGAGAAAAAAATATTGAGTTCCGAGTGTGAGAAGCTGAGGGCTACCCTTTACTGGGCATAGCGGCCAAAAGCGGCCGAAGGTCTAAACAGGCAAAACGTCCAAAAGCGTCCGTATCAACCATGTGGTTATATTCTTGCGTTGTTTGAAAGATTGCGAGACTTCCGGCAATTGACTTCCGGTTAAATTCTGTTGTGAAAACATTCGACTGCATTTCCACAAGTTTTCTCTGTGATGCGTTCGTTTTTTCGATTTTTTTTCAAATTTTCTTGTGTGTGTGTCTAAAATGGATGGTTTGGATTCTTCGACTGATGAAGGGGAGTTTACAGGCTTCCATTTATCAGACATTAAAGTGAGAGAAATGGACTTGGAGTCGGAGGAAGAGATCGGTACTGAGTACTGACATTAGACTGATTAGTCATTAGACAATTAGTGTCAGTAGTGTGCATGCATACGATCTTTCAGACTGGCATGAAAGTGAAGAAGACGAGGGGGCTTGTTTGGACTTTTTTCAACTTTTTTTTAATTGTATACACATGGAGTAATCAAAAACAAGACATGACAAGAGAAGTATAAAAAGGTAGATAATCAAAAGAGATTTATTTCTGTTCATTTTGCATTTTATTTCATTTAAATCTATACACTAGTCACTAATACCTAAGATGTAGTGTTTTTACTAACGTACCCCTAAATATCTCTAAAATTATAAAAATTCTTGCCTGTTTACAGCTAAAAAAAATAGGCAAACGTGTGCCCAGTAAAATTGGAAATGTGGAGTTTGTGTGTAACAGTGGTGGACCTCAAACTTTGTTGGGCCTACAAATCAAGATTCTTAACTTTTTTGAAAGACATGTGCATAAAACATTCTTTTTTTTTGGTTGTTGTTGTTTCTATTCATGTTTACTTTGTGCTTTTTGCTTTCAGGAGAGACCCTAAATTACTTTCAAAATAGCATAAATTCATTTTCTTCCAGGGGGCGAATACCGGGGCTTGGCCCCTGGGCCCGGGCCGGATTTCAGAGATTTCTTGATTCAGTTGTTCTCCACCCTGTAATATTGATTAAAATTGTTTTTTTGGGGGGGAATGAGCAAAATTACCGCAATACTTGCAACTATAGCAATTTATTGGCTTCAGAAATAATCTGTTACTTATAGGTGGTAGTGGTGGTGATATTTGTATGTGTTTAGATGTGTGTGATTCACCCAGGCAATAATAACAACAGCATTGAAATTGGAAATTGGATGATGGCATACATTTTCCAGTTAAAATCAGCATGATTCTTACGTTTTATTTATTTATTTATTTATTTATTTATTTATTTATTTATTTATTTATTTATTTATATATTTATACTAAGTGCATATATCCAGTAGATTTTCTTTTCTATGGCTTGGTTCGATAAATGTATGTGAAGGATTATTGTTTTATTTATGCCATGTTTCCAGATTCAGCTGGGTCAGGATGTGGGTGAACTGATCAAAGTGAGGTTGGGTTTCGCCGACAACTCACGCAACAAGGCTTTGGACATTGCCAGGGTAAGCAAAGGGAGATGATTATTTTTGTTTTAGAACACTTACTAGCTCATAGAGCTGCTCAGGACACATACCTCTTACAAGATCACACTATACTGACCAAGTCATTGCCAAAGCAATGATGTGGCTTTTATTGGACAACAACTTCATTGTGTTGTATTGTACTGTGTATGACTGGTATTGTATTGTATTGTAGTGTATAGTATTGTCTTGCATTTACTATACTGTATATTGATGTTTTGTATTGCATATGACACTGACATTGACTTTTTTAAATCACAGGTGAAATTTGAGGATGTGGATACTCGCGACAACTTTGCCTACGTTCTGAAATCCAAAGTGGAAGTGAACGACAAGAGGGATGGCTGGACGGAATTCCCCGTCATCTGGCCCGCAGTCCATGTCTTGCCCAGTGTGTACAGTTCTTATTTTTGTTGAATTTGCACTCACCACTTTTTACATGTGAAAAAGGAAAATGTCTTGGCAAGTGTGATATGGCTGCATTGCATTCCTGATTGAATATCTTGCCAGTTGCGTATACACAGCTAAGGTTTTTGAAAAGTAACTCCCTATGGAAAATTGTGTTTCACTTTTGTAAGTAACAAAGAATACAAAGCATGGAGATGAGGTGCTACAGAAGACTTCTGGGCATTTCCTTTACGCGGCACATCACCAACAACGAAGTCCGGCAGACCATCACACAACCCATTGGACAACACGATGACTTGCTCACATTGGTGAAAAAAACTGAAACTCTGATGGTATGGCCACGTAAATCACCAGAGCATCAGGCCTTGCAAAGACCATCATGCAAGGCACGGTGCAAGGAGGCAGAAGAAGAGAGAGAGACAGAAAAAGAGGTAGAAAGACAACATTCGAGAATGGACTGTCTTGACAGTGAGTGAAGCCATGAGGACTGCTGAGGACAGAGAAAGATGGAGAACACTGGATAAACAATCATCTGTGGTGCCCCAACGACTTTCAATCATGGGATAGGATAGGGTAGGATAGGATAGGATAAATAGCGCTGCATTTGCGTGAAACAAAATGGTTGGTGATCCTTACAGTGGTCGCATGACCATTGGCCTTTTGTCCTCTTAAGTCTTATTTGTTCATGCAGCGTCGGGCGATGGGCTGTCATGGGCTGCTCTCGAATGAACATTGAAGTTTAACCTTTACACCCACCATTGGCAATATGGCAGATGGGGATAAGGATCGAGGATGGGGGAGTAGGGACCTAAATCAACACTGAACCATCAGGGCAATCACGCTGCCAAGATGGACAGTGAAAATGACCACTTTTTATCTTTCCCACCACGGGATTCGAACCTGGGTACATCGGTTTGCCAGATGAATGCTCTACCACTGAGCTATGGCAGTGAAGAGGGCTGCTCTCATCACTGAGAGATCAAATCAGAGGTCAGCAATTAAATGCTACCACTGTAAGGATCACAGAATAATTTATTTATTTAACAATAGTATTATATTATTTATTTATTATTTATTTATTTATCTTGCACAGTTGTGAAATACAAAGTCGAAGTGACAACAGGAGGAGTGCCTAACGGTGACACAAGAGCCAAAATTTACATCACATTGCACGGCCGCATGGGAACCACAGGCAAGCGACACCTCAAAAAGTCGCTCAACCATGACAAGATGTTCCAGCTCAACCAGGTTCGTTAAAGCTTTTCAAAGCACATTAGTTCATGTTGCAATTGTATGATAGTGTGGATAATTATGCAAGCAGATGTTTTTGGCAAGTAGTAATCTTTCCCTTTCCCTTTGTGTTGGAGCGATATATGGTAGTCATTAAGGCACACTTGGTTGTTTTGAGGTTGAGCTGAATCTAGATCGTTTTGTACTTGGATTCTTTTTTGTGTGGTAAGTTTTAAAAAACAAACTAATTCTGCGCTCAATAAATTATTCTTCTCCATCTGTTATTTTTGTTATGGTATTCTGTCGAGTTTAGATTTTCCAAAATCATGCACATGGAATATGTTAAAATAAGGGAGAGCACTTTGTTAGTACTTCACTTTCTGTTCAGATTGCATGTTTTTTTGGGGTTTTTTAAAGTTTCATTTTCACAATGATCTCCCCTTCCCCACCCCTTTCTCTTTCCCCTCCACATATCCTTCAGAATTGATAGGATTGAGCCATGACTTACGATGATAAATTGATAATTAAAAAAAAAGAAAGGTAGTAGTTCTTCGTGGATTTATTTTATTTTTTAAAAATTATGCTGAATATTGACTGATAGATATATCCAGGACTGTTGCTTTGTTTTTTTTTATTACAGTTGGATGTGTTTGAACTTGAAGCAGTGAGTCTGATGAGTGTGGATAAAGTGACCATCGGACATAACAGTCCAAACGCTGGTCGGTACACTTTCATAGTCTTCGTTCAAGATGAATGGATGGATTGGACAGTTGATTGATTGATTGATTGATGATGCATGATGTTGATGATGATGATGATGCTGAAGATGACGCAATCTTTGTAATGCACTGTCTTCCCATCAGGAAACAAGCTGCATGGTAGTTAGATGAGTCAAACTCAAAGCATCCACAATTTTGCTTGTAGTGATATATAGAGGTCATGTAAAATAGAAGTATACGAAAGGGAACAGGACTCCAGGAATACAATGAAACTGAAACGAAGCAAGAAAGGAACGAAAATACAGGCTGATTATAAGCACATTGCGAGTCATCCATTAAAGAGATTTATGTCATCTGTGTTCCTTTATTTTGTAACATATGATTGAGAATGAGAATGCACCTTGAATTACTCTATTGTTGTATATGAGATATGTGCACTTTATAAATCAAAGTATTATTATTATTATTATTATTATTATTATTATTATTATTATTATTATTATTATTATTATCATCATCATCATCATCATCATCATCATCATCATCATCATCATCATCATCATCATCATCATCATCATTATTATTATTATTATTGTTATTTAATCATTCTTATACCCCCGTTGGGGTGCCGGGGGTTTCAGTATAAATAATATCCCCACTTTCTGGAAATTTAGTGCTTTAAATTCCCACTGTCGCTGTCTTTCTCATTTGCTCTTTTTCAGTCCTGCTCTGTTCTATCAATCTGCTATACTATCTTCTTCTTCGCTAGACCAGTCACCTACCTTTTTTCTTGAAAACTCTTCCGGGACAAGACTCCTTGTTTGTGTATGAGGTCTGTTGGATCAGCTTGGGAATATTGGACGCTTTCTGCCAGGTGGTCACTAGGGCTTCCTATGATGTTATTATTTAGCAGTGTAGGCATTTTATATGTATGTGTTTTGTTGATAATTTATAATGATGTTTGTATTCTATTTTGTTTTTGTAAACGGGGGTTCGATAAGTTGGGGTGAACCCTCAGCCGTCCCCTGCGTGGGATGTCTTTATTGTAAAGTGATTGGTTGGTAAAGGGCATTCAGTTTTCCCACTAGGGTTGTTTCAGCAGATCTTTTATGTGGATTGGGGGTTGTCCGGTCCTGATTTGGCTCGGAAGAGTCCGCTGGACCTAAAGCAACAATTATGTAATGTAATCATTCTTATATATCGCTTTTCCAGCTCAAGAGCTGCTCAAGGCACTGGCCAGTATAGGAACTTACTCAAGGTGCCTGAGGCTCACACTTGCTGCCTTGAGGCGCATTGCCTGAAGCCCAGACAATTGAGCACAATCTAGGGCAACCAGGGCTGGGGCTGTGGGAGATGCTGGTGTATTTTTGTAGCTGCCACTCACCCATCTAGGACATATGCATCAGGATCTTTAAAATACATATGATGGAATGCATGCATGCACAGACTAAACCTCGGTTTATACTCAAAGGAGTAGAAGAAGACAAAAAGAATTATTATTATTATTATTATCATCATTATCATCTATAGAGTTTTAATGAAAGCAAACGTAACATTGATGTCTATTTTAGGGGACGGCTGGTTCTTGGAGAAAGTGGTAATCACTCCATCAGGAGAGGAAGAAAAAGTGTTTGAGTGCAATCGCTGGTTAGATGGTGGGGAAGATGACGGACGTATTGAGCGAACGCTCACTCTGATGGGTGAAGCATCCCCTACCCCTACCTCTGGCAATCTACCCTCCGCCAGGAAGAGGAGTCCTACACCTGTGTTGAAACGCGCTCCAACGCCGCAGAAAAAGACGCCCACCCCTCCACCTCCCAAGCCTGAGAAAGGTGAGTTAGCTAGTTAGCTTTATGACTGGGGTAACAGAGTGTGCACCTAAGGTGACCCCATCATGGCCAGAGAGAGAGAGAGAGAGAGAGAGAGAGAGAGAGAGAGAGAGAGGGAGGGAGAGAGAGAGAGAGAGAGGGAGGGAGGGAGGGAGGGAGGGAGAGAGGAAGGGAGGGAGGGAGAGAGAGAAAGAGGGAGGGAGGGAGAGAGATAAGGAGAGAGAGATCGATCTGTTTTCTTATTTTTTACGTCAGGTGAGTTTGCTTATGCGGTGTCAAGCGACGGGCATTTACAGGCTGCTCTCATCACTGTAAGATCAAAGCAGATGTCAGCAATTAAATTGTACAACTGTTAGGACCACAAAACATTATTTTTGTTTCATGCAAATGCAGCATTGTACAAAGGTTATCAGCAATGTTCAATTGGGAGCTACTTTTCAACCACCGTATATACATTTATTTGCTGAGGTGCATAGTGGATGACAAAGTGGTGTGGTGTGGAGCTGGATTGGGTTGGGTTGGGTTGGGTTGGGTTGGGTTGGGTTGGGTTGTGTTGTATATTGTATTGTATTGTATTGTAAATTGTATTGTTTTTTTCCCTTCTTGTATTGATTGTCTCCGTACCGATTTGTTGCAGCACACAAGTGGAAAGTGTGGACGACCACAGGGTCTGAGCCTAACCAAGGTACCAGCAGCCTGGTAGCAGTGGTTCTGTATGGCAGTAAAGGCCACACTGAACCCTTGGTGGTCGGCAAATCCTCCAAGCTCACCTTCCGATTCACGGAGGGTCACACGCAGGACTTTGAGGTGAGATCACTTGAACCACAGGCACACATGCAGGTGTACAGGATGATTTGCTTGACCCCATCTTCATGTGCTGGCACACACACCCTCACACACATGCATGCGCATCCATGCAGACACCCACCCACACATTCACATCTCTGCACACCCACCTACACATACATGTATACTCAAGTACACACACACACACACTTATTTCATTTTCCTTTGTTTAAACAAAAGGATTCTTCCTGTTCAAGCGCAATAGAAAAAAACCTAAAACAATTCATGATAAATTCAAAACACAAACGGCTTATATAAGTTTAATAGCAGCCCAATAGAGGCAAAATATTTGTTGATTTTCATACATCCCTCTTTGCTTGTACATCTTTTTGAATGCGCTATAGTGAGGAATATAATTGTACTGTTTTCCAGGTGTCAACCGATGTGGATGTCGGCAAGGTGTACAAGGCCCGTGTGGGTTTCCACAGCCAAGGCAAGGAACTGCTGTGGTACTCGGACCCTTCTAAAGCACCCTCATGGTATTTAGAAAGAGTAAGCTATTTTTCATTATTTAGCATGTGGGGTGAGCCTGTTTGTTGGTACAGATCACTGAGCTTTTGAGCCTGAGTAGTGATTTTGGGAAAACAGTGAATAGATGTATAACATCCATTATTATGATTATTATTATGATTATTATTATGATTATTATTATGATTATTATTATGATTATTATTATGATTATTTTATTGCTATTACTAATTTTACATTTTGTATTGCAGTTATTTTTTTCAGACTGAAAATGAAAAGTTAGGAATCTGATGTACTACCTCATTGGCAGGTAGGACAGAGTGTTGGATGAAAGCTGCTGCTGATGCCTGAGGTACATGCGTTAGACATCAGATGGGGATCAACATACATGCATTGATGCATGTTAGCTCTTCGCGAATAGATGACAGCTTCCCTAGCTGCAGTTGGAAGTTTTGATTGTGGTCAATTTTTACACTTACTGCCCAACGTTGCCCTCTCTTCCAGTTGAAACTAGAGGAAGTCTCAAGTGGAAAACAGTACACCTTTGAAGCAAAACAATGGCTGAAGGTGGATGAGCACCATGACCACTGGCGTGAATTCCCTGTCTACATGAGGAAAGAAGAAGACATGCTGCCTGGTACGTCTTCATTGTTACACACCATTTTTTTGTTTTTATTTTAACACATGCTAGATGAGTGTGAGATATCAGGGCTTATTAAAACAAACAGAGAGTGTGGGAGAGGTTGAGAGTGACGGTTAAAATTGCTGACAATGGTTAGAATATCTTAAGGTGGCATCCTGGCATGCTGATAACATAATTGTAATATACTTAGGCAGAGCAGTGCTCCAACTCTTTTCCGTAAGATTATTAACTGAGGTCTAGTTCTGTGCATGCATGCATTTTGTTGCACAGACTTTAAAGATCCTGACACCTGTGTCCTAGAAAGGTGAGCGCCAGGTATAATAACGCACCCAGACAGCACTATGCAAACTTTACAAATTTATATAAACCCATGTTTCATTCATGTATATTGGATTCATTCATTTACATGCTACATGTATATTTACCTGTGTTCATGTTTTAAATAACCACAGTGACCACAAAATATTTCATTAACCCTTTGAACCCTGGATGCCCCACCAATTCTGAGCCCCATCCCCTGGGCTCCCCGGAGAAAAATGGCATTTTTAGCATGCTTTTAGTAAAACAACAAAAACCAAAGTGTTAGACAACCCAAAGTACTTCAAATGTCATCTCTTCATCTTCATTATCATCCCACAATTGATCGATTACTTCCTGAGTTGTGTACAGTCGCTTAGCGACGCTTCCTTGATTTGTAGACCTTCGTTTCATGACGCAAAATTGAGAAAAAAACGTCACAAAAACACGCACTGTGCTGCACTAGAGCGCTGACATTTTGCTTTACCTTATTCCCAATAACCCTCAATAACCCTATTCCAAACAGCAAGTACTAGAAAGAACAGTAAGCTGTGTACGGACCGCAAGATTAACGGTAAGGTTACGAGACCGATTTATCGGTCTTTCGGGGCACAGCTGTTTAAGGGCTAGACCGATATATCGGTCTTTCGGGTTCAAGAGGTTAATGTAGATTTCATTGCTCATATATTGTTCAGTCTCTTACAAGCTCAGATTGCTTCTCCAGGAACTGGCTACTGAGATTCAGCATGCATATAACAGATTTTGAAGTCAGGATTCAGACTCATGTACTGATTGCTTAGGCATCTTCAACTACTTTTCTGCCATGCATTCTGTGTAATATAATGATAGTTGTGTGTGTAATTTATTTATCTATTTTTTAATGTATTTATTTACTGGTTGCCTTATTTATATATTTAAAAAATTAATTAATTTTTTTTGTATTTATTTGTTTATTTATTTATTTCAGTATATGACTACTATGTGGAAGTGTTCACTGGTGATAAGTTGGGGGCTGGCACGGATGCCAATGTCTACCTACAGATTTTTGGCGAGAGAGGCGACACTGGGAAACGCCACCTCCATGGCACAAGGACCAAAGGCAGGATGTTTGAAAAAGGGATGGTGAGTTTGAGAATAAAAGTTGAGGAAGATTATTTATATTTATTAAAAAGAAAGTGGCACTGTTTAAATAAAATGATATCTTAAATGAAATAGAGCTACTTCCACATTCCCTCACCTCCCTGCACCCTCTCCCACTCCCTCAGGCAACAGAAATATCTTTTTGTTATGAAACAGCCTTATAAGCAGTTCCAGAATGATCCAGTAAATGGCCATGCAGTGATGGCTTTGTGGATGTCATTGGTGTATGTTATATATTAAGACTTTCTCGTTTAACTTGACCTACTGAACTACGTCCATGCGTGTCTGCGTTTCATTGTTGTTTACTTTCAGCATGACATTTTCCTGGTGGAGGCTGTTGACCTTGGACGCCTGCAGAAGGTCAAGGTCAGCCATGATGCCCATGGAGCAGGGTCAGGCTGGTACTTGGACAAAATAACCATCAAGCAGTCAGCAGAGGCCACTGAGAAATATGTGTTTGATTGTGACAAGTAAGTCAGCTTTAGCATTCATGTGCGAGCTTGAGTATAAAGTGTATGCTGTTCCTCTGTAGAATTAAAATATGAAGAAATAAAAACAACTAACACCTGGGTTAAGTGCTATGTATGAATGTTTCATTTATTAACATCTTTTTTTTTCAAGCAAAGCTATGGATAGAATTAAAATATCTTTAGCAAGTCAATACACAGTGTGTGTTGTAATTGTTTGTAACCTGCATTTCATATTGTATTTTGTCACAAATTCATGTGCCTGAAAATACATAGGCTAGATACAAATTTGAGGAGCAATTCCCTAGCAAACTTTACTCACAGCAAGGAAAGATTAGCTTGCTTTTATAGATTGGCACTTTAATAAAAGTTATTGAATGCGAATTTGAAAGGAAAAAAAAAATCTTTTTCGGATGTGTTACACATTGTTATTTATCAATGGTTGATTCAGTCCCGATGTTTGATTCTTGATAAGTGTAACTCAGATTCACTTATCCACGCAGCCTGTTCACTCAGCAACAAGGCAGGAGTCATCGTATAAAGTTTTCCAACTTTATTTAGCAAACATCAACAACTGCATGCAAGATCACAGACCTGCTTACCCGTCCGTATTTCGCCGTATTGTCCTGATATTTTGACCTCGAGTACGCTGTTACGATCTCTTTTTAAAAAATACGAAAATCTACCAACAAAATTTATTTTTTTGTTTTTTTTACAAATTTCGGTAAAAAGTACACTTAACCGGAAGCGGAAGCTAAACAAATTGCGCCAGAAAACTATAACTCATTGGATAGCATTGTGTTTTTCAAGTGTATACTCTGCAAATATTTAATTGTCATGGAGAAAAGAATTCATGAAACAACAGATGATGATTCAGATGTTGAGGTGGCGAGTTCATCCAAGCGTGTTTGTGTGAAACGAAAACAGACATTTCTGGTTTCTTATTAAAGAAATTGGCCTTGTTTGGTACAGGGTGGAGAATTGTCCGCGAATCCGCGGATTTCCGCGGAAGGCATTTGCATTTCCGAGAAAAAAAAAATTGAGTTCCGAGTGTGAGAAGCTGAGGGCTACCCTTTACTGGGCATAGCGGCCAAAAGCGGCCGAAGGTCTAAACAGGCAAAACCTCCAAAAGCGTCCGTATCAACCATGTGGTTATAGTCTCGCGTTGTTTGAAAGATTGCGAGGCTTCCGGCAATTGACTTCCGGTTTATTCTCATTCTGTTGTGAAAACATTCGACTGCATTTCCACAAGTTTTCTCTGTGATGCGTTCGTTTTTTCGATTTTTTTTTTCAAATTTTCTTGTGTGTGTGTCTAAAATGGATGGTTTGGATTCTTCGACTGATGTAGGGGAGTTTACAGGCTTCCATTTATCAGACATTAAAGTGAGAGAAATGGACTTGGAGTCGGAGGAAGAGATCGGTACTGACATTAGACAATTAGTGTCAGTAGTGTGCATGCATACGATCTTTCAGACTGGCACGAAAGTGAAGAAGAGGAGGGGGCTTGTTTGGACATTTTAAAACTTTTTTTTTTATACACATGGAGTAATAAAAAAGAAGACATGACAAGAGAAGTATAAAAAGGTAGATAATCAAAAGAGAATTTATTTCTGTTCATTTTGAATTTTATTTCATTTAAAATTAAATCTATACACTTGTCACTAATGTAGTAATACCTAAGATGTAGTGTTTTTACTAACGTACCCCTAAATATCCCTAAAATTATAAAAATTCTTACCTGTTTACAGCTTAAAAAATAGACAAACGTGTGCCCAGTAAAATTGGAAATGTGGAGTTTGTGTGTAACAGTGGTGGACCTCAAACTTTCTTAGGCCTACAAATCAAGATTCTTAACTTTTTTGAAAGACATGTGCATAAAACATTCCTTTTTTTGTTGTTATTGTTTCTATTCATGTTTACTTTGTGCTTTTTGCTTTCAGGAGAGGCCCTATATTACTTTCAAAATTGCACATATTCATTTTCTTCCAGGGGGCGAATACCGGGGCTTGGCCCCTGGGCCCCGGCCGGATTTCAGAGATTTCTTGATTCAGTTGTTCTCCACCCTGTTGGTAGCTGATGAAGACCTGCTGGTTGGTGATCAGGCAAGGAAAATGCTTGACAGTCCCAAAGACTACAACCTAAAATCTGAACGTATTGCAACATTATATGCTTCAGTCCGTGCATACTTTGAGGAAATTTGTAGCTATCTTCTCCTGAAACTGCCCCTCACTGACCCTTTGCTCCAGCACTGCAGAATCATATGTCCTTCAGTTCAGTTGACTGCATCTTCCCAAGATCTACGCTTTTTTGTGAAGCGATTCCCTGCACTCTTTCCACCAAATACATCTGAACAAATCAGGAGCAATTCTCCGAGTATCAGTCAACTGATGTCAAGGGATTGGTGGGGCCCAGCTATGCAGGTGGACGAATTTTGGGTGCAAAAACACCCTTAGCTTTTGCAACTGTGCCAGTTCATGCTGGGACTCTGCACCATCCCACACAACAGTGCTGCTTGTGAGAGGGTGTTTAGTTGCGTACGTAACACGTCCACTGACAGTAGGTCCAGTATGGGCAAAGATGCTGTTGACCCACTGATGGTAGGTATGTTCAGACCTGAAAGCTCTTTTACAAAAAAAGAACTGCAGCAACTGAAAAGTGCATACATGCATGTTTTTAAAAAAAATACAAGTAGATCATTATCACATATTATGTTGATGTGGTGGCCTAACACTTTTGCATTGTTTTTCAATTAAGCACCCTAATTTTTAAACAATAAATTTATTGAACAGTGTACCGTTTCTTGATTTATTTTACGTGTGTAATAATATATGGAAATTTAGCTTAGAGCAAATTAAGATGAATAATGACAATACGTTTACACAGTTCTATATTTTTATTTATTTAT
Organism: Oncomelania hupensis; assembly: GCA_036898135.1. Taxonomy (NCBI): domain Eukaryota; kingdom Metazoa; phylum Mollusca; class Gastropoda; order Littorinimorpha; family Pomatiopsidae; genus Oncomelania; species Oncomelania hupensis. The sequence goes on along the minus strand of CM072516.1, from coordinate 35,936,188 downwards.
TATCATTATTTTGGTTCACGTAAAATAACGACAGTATATAAATACCGAAAGTCAGAATCTGGTCATGATTTCCAAAATCTGGTTTTGAAGTGCCTGGAGTACTGACAAAAAAATTTTGAGGTAAGCAGGTCTGAAGATCACTTTCCAAAAATCACTTCAAAGATCATCATCAAAAATCATCACAAATTTCTATCAATCACTCTCTTACAAGCAGGCAGCGCGTTACTTATACAGTCTCTTTGCAATAAATAAAAAGTTAGAACATCCAGCAGGACGCATTAACACCAAATCAAAATAAAACTTGTCACCGGAACTATGCACTGTCTTACTTAGGATTATTTAGGATAGAAGAATCACTTAGCTGTTACTAGATTTATCTAGATGCTTCAGTCAATAGTAAACAAGTAATTCTAGAAAATTCTCAACAATATCGACCGATGATAATTATCAACATTATACAAACTTCTTCTAGCAACAACGCAAAATCAAATCAAAGGTAAATACACTCTGTTATTGTATGCTTTGCAAAACAAATGATCGGATCTATCAGGCATGTCTCAAACTTAACAGTAGATGTAAGCAAAGATTACTAGTAAATTGCACTTCATATTCACATCTATTTGTATTGTGTCGTGTTGTGTTTATGTTACGTTGTTCCAAGATGAAGTTCATTGCAACTGCATACAATATACATGTGGAGATGTTTGATACTTGTATAAAAGTTAAAGAACACATTTTAATTGTTACAATAGGATGCTAGCTTGGTGAAGCTGTAAGCAGTCACAAAATCTCATCCACAGCTTCGCTCCACTTTCTCTTTTATCAGTTGGATGTTGTCACTTTTTTTTTTTATACACTGTAAATATTTTAGAATAATCCAAAGTTCTACCGTTGGCCCTCTACTTGTGTGTTCCTGTGTGTGTTTGTCCTTGTAACAATGATGGGGTTTTGTGTTTCAGATGGCTGGATGTGGACAAAGATGATGGTGCTATAGAGAGAGAGCTTCCACTGTCAAATGTTGTACGGGATGAAGGGAAGCCGGCTAATTCTGACAGTGAGTATTTTTAATCTCATCCATGGTTGTATTTCTGACAGTCAGTACAAAACGTTGTTTATGATTTTATCATCGATTTGATTGGTTGTACTGCTAGAGAATGTGTTATGTGAAAAAATTTTTTTGAGGTTTCTGTTGACAGTATATTAGGACCTCAAATGGCTGTATATAAGAAATCAAATGATGCCTATAAGATGGCAATGGGCATATATAAGATGCCAATAGGTGTATTTTAGACGGTAATGGACATATATATTGGATGCTAATTGGTGTAAATAAAATAGTGCTGTTTATAGGATGCTAATGGATATACTGTATATAAGATGACTTTGCAATGGCAGAGTTTAAAGATGCAAGTGTGCGGGGTTTTGTGCTTATTGGAGAGTTTTTTTAATGCTCACATTTTGGGGGACAGTGGGCGAACATTTGTTTGGCAGTAGTGCAAGTTTTATGTATGCCAGTGAATGTGGATGCACAACTAAAAATGCTAGCACGCAATGAATGATTGTGTATAAGATGCTAATGGCAGTATAAAGGGGCACTACTCTGGAGCGACCAGCAGCCATTGAAAGTTATCTTTACTTTTGTGACGTGCCTGCCGAATCGACAAACTGCAGTTGGAATCCGGATCCAAAAGTATATAAATATATAAGAAGCCAATAGTGAAATATATAACTTACTAAATCAAAATCAAAATATCTAAACCAAGTAGCCATTCTAGAGTTTTTGTTGCTTTTTTAAGAACACATTTTTCTTCACAGATGGAGAGTGGGAGGTGTTGATCACAACAAGTGCAGACGTAGGCAGTGGTACGGACGCCAAAGTGACATTGACGGTGTTTGGTGATTATGGCAACTCTGGTCCCATTCGCCTCACTTCTGGCGACTTCAAAACCGGCCAAACTGATACATTTAATGTAAGTTTACATTTTAATGAACAGGTTGATGACTGCCAAAGTGATGTGACGTAAATGTAACATCACATTTTGATCTGCAATACTGGAACTTACAGGTGATGCTTGCTCCCAAATTTGATAGCAGCATAGGAAGAATTAATCTGGAAATTACAGGTAATGTTTGCTCCCAAATTTGCTAACAGCATAGGAAGAATTAATCTCTCTTTTTGATTGCATCTTTCTTGCCTTGAGTAGAGTGTAAAAGAGCAACTAAAGATGTGCTGATGACCAGTGATTTGCTTTTCTTTTTCTGTTTTTCTGTTCAAAATTCCTTGTTTTATTGTTGTTGCTTTTTGCTATTCAAACTAAAACATGTGTTACCTCAGATCACCTTGAGCCCCCAGACGGTGGGAAAAATCAGGAAAATACGTCTGGAGCATGACAACAGTGGTGAGAGCCCAGGCTGGAGAGTGGAAAAGGTAAGCTGATACCTTGTCTTCCTATAGCTTAAGAGGACATTCTCATGAACTAGGTCCTCAGCTTAGGTCACACAATCTTCAGTTTTGATTATAGAAACTTTAATAAACAAAAACTATTCTATAAATCGCAGGGATTTTTTTTTTTAAAGTGTTTCGACATATATTGTTTTGAAACTGATAATGACATATGTTTGTATTATAAGACAAAACAAAAGTTTTTACAGAAGGTAAAGGTAAAGGTAGTCCCATAGCCTTGTGGCCGTAGGGGAGCGTGATGTTGGAGATCACACTTATCTTGGGCCAGCGTAATGAGGGTGATGCCCAACTCTCTCCCTCGCTGCTTTACCTTCCCCACCCTCAAGAGAGTAGGTACTCAATCACAGTTGAGTCAACTGGGGGCGTTGTTGTTTGTCGCTTCACACCTTAGCGGTCACCCATTCAAGTGCTAACCGCACCGGACGGTGCTTCACTTTCGACACAGTAGCGAGTGCTCCAACCACTGCACTATCCGACACCCCTTTACAGAAAATCTACAGAAATATCATTTTGAGGTTTGACTGCATGTTGCAGGTGGTAATGACCAATAAGAGTACCGTTGACAAACTGGAGTTCATCATTGACAAGTGGCTATCGTTCAGCGAGACGCACGGTGACATTGTCTTTGAGGCCCCAGCTGTCTGGTCCAATGAACAACCCTTGTCCAGTAGGTTGACTCCGGAACACCAATTGTAATGCTTTGGACAGTGAATACTATGTGCATGCATATACATGCGCTTCACATTCTGGCACATGCACACATGCAAACCAACAACACATGCACAAACACGCTCAACTACACACAGAGTGAGCAATCTATTTGCCATATGCGTCGTCATCAGCATCAAGAGGAATTATTTAATTTTTATTTATATATTTTTAAAAAGTATTTATATTTCATTAAGAAGAATTATTTTATTTTCAGAATATAAGGTGACTTTCTAGAACACTGACTTGCAGAATTTTGTGGTGGGGGCTTTTGACGTGTGAATTTTGTGGTGGGGGCTTTTGACGTGTGAATTTTGTGGTGGGGATTTTCAGAGTACAAGTACGTGGTGAAGACGGTGACCGAGCATGAGACAGGGGCAGGGAAGGATGCCGACGTCTACATTACATTGTTCGGCAGTAATGGTGACTCAGGCCGCAGAGAACTCAAACAGAACCTAGAGAAGCACAAACCATTCCAAGCGGGTTCAGTGAGCGACTCTTCTTCTTCTTCTTCTTTCCTCTTCCTCCTCCTCCTCCTTCTTGTCCTCTTTGTCCATTTTCTTTCTTTTTTTTTTCCTTCTTCTTCCTGCTCCCTTCTTCTTCTTCCTCACTTGTTATCTTTTTCCTTGTTCTTCTCCTCCTCTGACCCTCAGTGGAACTTACATGCTGCATCCGCTTGGAGTGATTCCATCTCGTTAATGTTGCTTGGGTAAAGTGAAGTTTAATAGGATATGGGCTAATTCTTTATTATGGGGGTGATGGACCGTAGGGTGAGTCTGGAAAAAAAAATCCAAATTAAATTTGTATTTGTTACTTCCTGATGTACAACATTGTTCTTGGTTCAGTTTAATTTGTATTCAGTGGCTGGTTGTGCCCAAGCATACAGGTATACAAAAAGGTTGGAGAATTGGGTGGGGATGGTCGTTTCATAGTTCTATTTATTAGATGAAGATGATATTTTCTTCTGGTACAGACGGACTCATTTGTGGTGGAGGCGGTCGACCTTGGACAGTTAGAGAAAGTAGTTATCGGCCTGAAGGCGTCAGGGTTAAGATCCAAGTGGAAGCTGCAGTGCGTCATAGTCAGGGTGTCTGAGAAGGAGAGCTTTGTCTTCCCTTGGGGAAAGTGAGTCATTTTTATGCCTATAATATCTTGAAGTTTCTAGAGCAATGTAAAGACTTTAAAAAAAAAGCTCAACCCTTTATCAGTTATCTCATCCTGTGTATTTAACTCTTGTGTTTGTGCATATGTGCATGCAGTAATGATAATATTAATAATAATAAGTGTAAATGGTAAAGTGGATCAGTTCAAAGCACACATCCATGGGTGTGTATTTGCATGTATGAATGTGTGTTTTCATGCCACTATGTATTTGTGCAGGTGTGTCTGCGTACGTTTGAGTGTCCATCGTTGAAATGACATAATTATTATTTATCACAGGGTTCTTGATGATGAGCACCCAGAAGCTGAGATCCTACTAGCAGAAGTGGTGGATGACTACACGGACCCTGAAGTAGAAGGTCTGTCCCCACGCAGGGGCTCACCGCCCCCCACAGGTAGATAGTCCAGACCCCAAAGTGGGCAGAACACAGTGGCAGGCAGAAAGGACTCTAGGCCATCAAGCGGCGTTGAGGAAGGCTTACGACCTACCACAAAACTCGATTCTGTTAGGGTGAGGGTGGAAAGCTTATCAAAAGGGAGATAAGTACTTGACAGTGAATTGAAAAACGATAAAAATAACTTCCACATGGAAAGAATAAAATGTGAGACAGAACGGCACAAAAAAAAAAAAAAAAAAAATTTGCAGAATAACTGATGGGAAAAAAAAATACTGCTCAAAGTGAAGCCTGTATTTGGATTTTATTATTTCATTTTGTAAATGAAATTTCAAGGGGAAATAAATGGCAACTGGTGAAGAACAGGAGTAAAAGGCCACTAGGAGGATAGCATTTTGAGAAGCAGTGCATGATGGGCTGCTGTTCCCATTTCGCAGAAATGGAACTTAAACCAAACAAATAGAATTCAGATGTTTGAATGTAATATTGTGAATAATGTTTGTGTGGAATTGGTGGGCGGTCGGAGTGACAGATTTGGGACTCGTGAACTCGCTCTTGAATAGTTTTGATTGATTGTCTTAATTGTCTTGAGAGTGCCATTCATTTGAAATTTATTTTGTAAGGTGTATTACACTTATTTTTAATGTATAATTTAATAAATATCAGAGATTATATAAGTTGTAATCATTACAACTTTCAAAGCGTTGTGAATTGAATAGACTGGTTGTGGTATGAACAATAGGAAATGCAAACAAAATGTTTTTTAGTGAACTGACTTGTGTAACAGTTGCTTTGTAAATATATGTCATTTTATGTTTTCCAATCTAAGGTTATAAAATCATTTATCCAAAAATTAATGCAATTTTCAATAATTAAAGTATATGTTTGCAAAATTTAAGAATGTGATATGATTTTGAAAAATTTACATATTTTTCAATCACTGAAACATTGAATAAAAAAAAATTAAGTGTTGTGAATTGATCAGGTTGGTATTGATATGAACAGTGTTATGTAAAAAAAAAAACGATAACACAATTTTGTGTGTGACATGAACATTGTTTTGAACTGTTGCTGAGGATGAGCACAAAATATAATGGTTGTGACGCAGCCTGGACTTGTAAAAAAAGTATATATTTATGTTCCCAAGAGGCATATCTGTGATAATTTTGTAATTTGTGATACTGAAAATGATATACCTGTTTGATTTTCTTTGCAATTGTGTTGTTTGGTACCTGCACATATGAATGTACTGGTGATACATTTATTCCATGCGGATCTTGATAGTTATGTTTGTACTTCTCTGTTAAAACATCAATGTTATGCTACCGGTATTTATTGGAAAGTATATTGCAAACTAGTATTTCTATAAAAGAAAATATCTCCCGTTGGGGTGTCAGGGTTTTCTGTATAAATAGTATCCTTACTTTGTGGAAATTTAGTGCGTTAAATTACTATTGTTTCTGTCATTCTTGTTTGTTCTTTCTCGTTCCTAATCTGTTCTATCAGTCTACTATCTCCTTCGCTAGACCAGTCACCTACCTTTTTTCTTGAAAACTCTCCCAAAACTCCTCATTTGTGTTTGGGGGTCTGTTGGCTCAGCTTGGGGATATTGGAAGTTTTCTGCCAAATGGTCAATAGGGCTTTCTATGGTTTTATTATTTAGCAACATTGGCATTTTATATATATATATATATATATATATATATATATATATATATATATATATATATATATATATATATTGTAAGCCCCTTCGGTTGGCTTAGCAAATATTTAATAAATTAGTAAAATTGTAAGCCTCTTTGGAAGGCTAGAAAACCTTTTGTTGTAAATTTATAACTTGATTATTAATTAATAACTAGGTTGCATGTGCCTATGGTTGTTTTGGTTATACATGTACCTTGGCCTATAGGAATTTGTGCCTTTTGAGCTTGAGCAGACGACAACAGTAAGCATGCAGGTACTAGTGAGATTATTATTGTGAACTGTGTGTTTTCTAGTGGTGTATAAATTTTGATCGTCGAATTGTATCCGCGATTGATTTCTGTGGATGTGTGTGAAGAAAAATATTCTTATTTTATCTAGGGGTAGTTTTGGTGCTGGATCTAAATATCGAAACTGAGTTTTGTGTGTGCAGTGAAAATGGCATACCAATTGAGAACTATTTTTAACGAATTCTTGGATGTGTTGTGAAGTGAAATTTGAGTGGTTAAAAGATTTGTTCAGAGTTGCTAGGATCGTTTTGTGAAGGTAAATGTGATTGATCAGTAGACTGTGGAAAAGAATTTCCGGTTACCATAGGTAGTCAAGGTAACCTGATTGAGAATTTTAGCGGGATTCTAGATCTAGACAGTATGTTTAGTTTTCTTATGAAGAATTAATTCTAGCCTTTTCGCTGTCTGTATTTTTGTTGGTCTTTTATAGCAAATAGAATTGTAAATAAAATGTAGTGTGGAGGAGAAGTTTTAGATTGGGAATTTCCATTATAAAGACAAAAGAAACAGTTCAATGGAAGAATTGCCTAGACCCTTACATTTATACTTTGAAGAAGTTAATGGAAAATTGTGTTAATCCTGGTGCAGCTATCCGAGTCACTTGGAGCACTAATCCTAAGTGTTTAGGGTTGCTAAAACACAGATTCTCGTTTTTCTGCACCGATTATAAATATGTATGCATCGGGTTGGAATAAGTCGATTAGCCATACCTCAAATTTGTCACCACGTTGGTGCTAGGCCGGTTCAAGATGTTTGAGTCCGTGTATTTTCTTTAAGAATTATCAGATTCTACTCCTCGATGGTTCCTAATAAAGTATGACCAATAAACTTCTTACCTATGATTGTGATAGACCCTGTTATTTTCCAAAAACCAGTACATTTGATTAAAATCTGTACACACTAGACTGTTTCCCTCTCTCATTGATACAGGAATGTTAAAACCATTACCTGATTTGCTAGTATAGATCACGTGTTGTGAAACATGGATGCTGATTGGCTGCTTTACCCTTTTGTTTTGCTTATAAAACAGAGCGAAATGGCTGAAAACGGTTACGCTGGTTACGCTGATAGAGATCGAAGATGATGACAGCTTGAATGTGAAAGTAAATTTCGTTAGGTTTGCGCGTCCGTGGACTTAGTTTTTTTTTCCTTCCTTTAAACGCTGTTTTCGGCCTTTCTGGAATTTTAGAATTACAATAGCACACTAAGTCCACGTAAAGAACAAAATTTCTAACTAAATTCTCCTAAACTGGTAAATATTTTATTGCGAAAATATGAAATTTCTAAATTTTGACCGTTATTCTCTGAGATTGTGAATGGATTTGAATACTAGAAATTCTGTGTTCTGTGACTTTACAATATTTTATTTTACTAATTTTGATCCTCTGTGGTAGGCTGGAATTTATGTTTTGAATCTACGTCGTTTCAACGTGTTTGGTTTCCGACGAAATACCCGGAATTTTCTTTTCGTATGTATTTTAACCTAAATAATAATTTTTTAGAACGCTAGAAAATATGCAACAACCTGAAATCTGTAATTAGTTATTATTTTGTTAAAATTATAGAACGAAATATTTAGTAGAATTTAATTAATACTAATTTTTAAATTATGAAATTTCCTAGAAGTAAATATCTTGTATGTATCAATAGCTATTTTTATTTTACAAGGGAGATAATTGTTAAAAATTGTTCATGACTGTGAGTGTGAGAAAAATCCAGAAACCAAACCCAAAAAGAAGAAAATAAATTATTTTTATTTTTCATTTCCCCATCATTCTGTGTGTGGTCTCCGTTTTGTATTAAATGTTTTGTGAAGTGTCGTTTAAATAAAATGTGTGTTTAGTTAGTATTTCTTTTTCTTTCTAAATACTCTAATTGTTTAATCTAAGACAAGAATTCTGATTCTATCTCTATTTGAAGTTAACCAGTCACTGTGCATTTTCATTTCATGCATCTCAAACACATTTGTATAATTTTTACAAACAGAGTTTAAAATAAAATTTATTATATTCAACACATAACTTTCAATAATGAAAGTAAATAAATTTTTCTCTGACAGACCTTTGTTTCCTCAGGTTGTGGCTTCTGGGGAGGCATCCATCCTATTAATATTTTGGGAAACGCAATTCTCTCCGCTGTGGGCGGGAGGTGTTGTTTCTTTTTGGGATTTTGTTGTGGATTTGGGATGCCTCGGCGAGCCTATACCTGTGGAAAGATCGGTTTGTCGGGGATGGTGTCAGAACTGATATTTTATTTAACCCGGCAACCTCTTGTGAGCCCTTATGAAGCCATTCCTGACAGAACCCTTGCCGTATGGTGTGATCTCTCTTTGTTGGGGTGCGCTGTGGGGTGGGGGGGTGAAAGGGGCTTACAATACAGTGATACCTCGGTAGTCGAACGAATCTATACTCGAACAATTCGGAGTTCGACCAAAATTTTCGAGAAATTTTTGCTGCGGTGCTCGACCAAAAATTCGGTACTCGACCAGCCGAACACGTGACGACCGCATGGGCTTTGTGATGATCGCGCCATCTCGGCTACTCTCGCTTGTTCGGGAAGCATCAATTCGGTACTCGAACAAATCGGAGGTCGAACACGGATCTCGAACGGATTATGGTCGAGTACCGAGGTATCACTGTATATATATATATATATATATATATATATATATATATATATATATATATATATATATATATAAGTGTTTTGTTAATATATTATAATGATGTTTATATTCTAATTTGTTTTTGTAAATGATGGTTCGATAAATTACAGTACAGGCTCAGCGTCCCCTGCTTGAGATTGCTTTCATTGTAAAGTGACCGGCTGATGAAGTGCCTTCAGTGTTACCATTAGGATTGTTTCAGCAGATGTTTTATACGGATCAGGGGCGAGTCCTCTTTTAACCAAGTTGTGGTGTTGATTCAGCTCTTTGCAGTCCTTTGGACCCTATATACAATGGCTAACTACAGACCCTATATACAATGGCTAACTACAGACCCTATATACAATGGCTAACTACAGACCCTATATACAATGGCTAACTACAGACCCTATATACAATGGCTAACTACAGACCCTATATACAATGGCTAACTACAGACCCTATATACAATGGCTAACTACAGACCCTATATACAATGGCTAACTACAGACCCTATATACAATGGCTAACTACAGACCCTATATACAATGGCTAACTACAGACCGTATATACAATGGCTAACTACAGACCCTATATACAATGGCTAACTACAGACCCTATATACAATGGCTAACTAACTAATTAACTACATTTAAACTATAAATGAAAAAAAAAAAAGAGAAACAAACTCAACATTTTAAGACTGCTGACAGTGTGGCTCATTTCCTGATGGTGTTCATGATAATGTTCTCGTCATATGGTTGATTGCTTTATTCTGATCTATTCTTCAGTAAAGATTTGTGTATATGTAACATTTCATGCATTAGTTATTTTCTTTGTTCCAGTTGTGTCATTCCTGATTATAGTATGTATATGCCTGAAATTCCACATTTTAGCAACAACATTACCTTGATAACTTAAGCAGTTTTGTATAGCATAACTGGGAAAACGTACACAAATAATTATTTCATAAAATGAAAAAGCAGCGTACAATAAAATTTCAGTAATTCAATAGTTTGCCGGTGTTGTGAAAACAAGGTTCTTCATTTTAACTATTATACTGTTGATGTACATTGAAATTGCACGTGTCGCTGTCCGTTGATTTTATTTAGCCTAATCTTGCAAGGCAAGCTATGTCTGGCTGCCGATCATGATCGATTGCCTTATGTCGTCATCCTTTTTGACGTCTTATATCTTGTTATGGCTGGGATGTTGAATGTCTTCATATGGTTTCACTGATGGAGGTTCTTAGACATAAACTTGAGATGTACACACATACATAGTTATATATTTTGTACTGTGTATATGAGTGGCCTATTTTGTTTTAAGAGAAATATCATAATCCTTTTGTTTTATTTTGTATTTTTTAATCTAACAGCATGTTTCTGCAAATTGTGATATCCAAAACCCAGTGTTGTTGCTTCCATGAAACTTGCTATATGTCTGCTCTATAATGTCATTGTCTTCTAGTTCTCATCACAACTGCAGGACATTCATTGTCACTTTAACCTTTTCATGCCAGTCCGAACCCTTGATCGGAATCAATGCTAAAAAGACGATGTCTAATTCGTGCAGAGAGATTACTAGTTTGCTTATATTGTCATCCTTATTTTGAGGGTGATATTTATGAAAGTGGTGTTCTCAAAGATCATCTGTTATAATTAGTACATGACTTAGCTGCCCTTGGCAAATGTGCCATAGGGAGTGGGTGAGTGTGTAGTGGTGGTGGTGGTGGTGGTGGTGGGAGGAGGTGTTGGGTGGTTACAGGCACAAAGGCATTATAATCTAAAGCATTCTTATACCATTGAGTACAGAAGCTACAACCTTTTGCTGGCTAAATAGATCAACCATCACACATTTTTGTTTTGTTGACTTCCACTTTTTGGTGTCGGTGTATTTGAATTTTGTTCTCGTCTCTTACCTTTTGTACACGTTGAAAGCTAAAAGCTTTAAATTGAGATTAATTGTTTTGTAAATTTCAGGTTTTTATAGCGACTTGTTATTCTTTTGACAGCCCACAGTTTCCTTAATGTTTATTGATTTATTTTTTATTATTCTATCTGTCTCTCTATCTACCAATTTATCTCTTTAAAGCAATTTTTTTCTCTTCATTAATCTATTAAATTCATTACAAAAAATTGTTTAATTTATTTATCTTTTTGTTTATCATGTCTTGTATCTTCAGTTATGTTCTTTATTATTTTTTAATCTAATTCAGTGATATTTTGTACAATGCTGTTTGCCAAGTTTTGGATTTTATTTTATTTTAATTTATTTGTTGTGTCCTGATTGCTGCATATATTCCATAAACAGTCAGACACAGCATAACTAGTTGTGAACGTCAGCCATGTTTTATTCCTCCTCAAGCAAGGGCGTAACTCTAACAATAAACGAATTGTCTTCCTTAGACTAATACATAACAACAAACACTAAATACATTTTCTTGTTCACTTTGTTGAAGTGTGCCCTGAGCTTGCTGAAGTTACTTTGGAACTAATTTGAGGAGATTTGTCTCTAACAGATATTTTTGGGTTTAAATCGGTATGGACGGTGCTATATGATGTGTAATAGTCAAAACCTGCTTTGATATTTATATAATTTATTTATTGAATCACTTTTATTTAGCGCTTTACCAGCGATACAGGATGTAACTCAAACCGCCCAACGTGCCCACTTGCATCCTTTGGGAGTCTAACGCCCAGATGACTGAGCACAATCCCGGGCGACCGGGAATGGGGAGAAGGGACCTAGTGCATGCTAGATTTATTTGTGTAGCCGGCATTCACCTGCCTAGGACTTGAGCATCAGGATCTTTAAAGACCATGCTATGGAATGCGGGCTTGCACAGACTATACCATTGTTTATACTCTTATCCAAAGGAGAAGGAACACAGTGCCTCAAGGTATGTTTTAGTTTTGTTTTGTTAAAATTCAGGACGTTAATGGGGTTTGAACTGTATATTCTACAATGTTATTGTCTGACATTCAAGTACACCGAGTATTCGAGCAAATTTACTCCTTCATTTAGTTATGGTCTTTTTATGAATGAATTTCTCCACCCCAACCCACTTTACTCTTTATGAGGTGGCGAACTAAATGGTTGATTGTGTCATGTATGAAGGTTGACCTTGTAGGACTCATCTCTCTCTCAGGCTGTCTCATGCAGCAGGGGAGGTAAAGAGTAGTAGAAAGAAAGAGGAGAGAACTGCATAAGCCACTTGGCCGCCGAACTATTGTCTCTGTACAGTTATGTATTTGATTTTGTAGCGAAGAGGGCCAGGTAGAGCATTGGTAGAATGGCTTACTAGTAACAGAAAGGTCCCTGGTTTGAATCCTGGATTGGCCAACGTGTGACCATATTTTTTTCCCCTTAACATCAACTGGTTCGCTGGTATCAGAATAATGTGACCAATAGTCACCTATACGCTCCGGTGTCGTGTATAATCTACAATTGAGTTTAGATTTTGTAGTGCATGTGGCAATATTATTGCCATAAAGCATTCAAGTATAATTACAATAATTATATCTCTTTCTCTTTTTTGGGGGGGGGATTGCCATCTGTAGGTTTATTTAGTAATTTTTTTTCTTCGTATTACATTTTATGCTTTGATAATGATTGAATGCCTTTATTTACATGTATTAGATATATTATTCGTTTATTCCCCCCCTCCCCCCCTCTTTTAATTAATCATTATTGTTTTGAACACTTAACACCCCCATTTTACCCACGTTGTGGTGCAAGGGTTTTCTGTATAAATAGTATCCCACAGTTTGTTGATATTTAGTGCTTTAAGTGTCATCCTCATTTGTTTTTTCTCATTCTAATCTGTTCTATCAGTCTACTATCTTATTCGCTAGACAAGTCACCAACCTTTTTTCTTGAAAACTCTTCCCAAACTCCTCATTTATGTTTGGGATCTGTTGGGTCAGCTTGGGGATATTGGACACTTTCTGCCAAATGGTCACTAGGGCTTTCTATGATATTGTTATTTAGCAATTTAGGCATTTTATATGTATGTGTTTTGCTAATATTTTATAATGATAATATATTCTATTTTGTTTTTGTAAATGAGGGTTCGATAAATTAAAGAACAGCCTCAGCGTCCCCTGCATTTTCTTGTAAAGTGACCGGCTGGTGGAGTGCCTTGAGTATTACCACTAGGGTTGTTTCAGCAGATTTTTTATAAGGATCAGGGGTGAACCAAATTGTGGTCCTGATTCGGCTATTTGCAGTCCGCTGGACCCTATAAACAATGACTCACTAACTTTATTTTGTATTGCATAGGTAAGTATATTTATTATTGGTTTTCCAAATTAATAGGTGTAATATTGAGTTGATTGAATGTAGTCAAGCAAATGCTGTTGGACAAACAAATAACTCAATTTTATGGTCATGACAATTTAATTGTAAAAAAAAAAAAAGTTTGATCTTTATTGACTACTGTGTCTTTTGATTATGTTATTTCAAAACAAGTCTTGCTAATTTGTGTTAATGAAACGGATGTATGTAATAGGGCCTATAAACACAACCTCATAATTGCCCATTGCCTTGTTGTTCAAACCCAGCACAAAGATAGTAGACGTAATTATGTAACTATTAACTGTATACACATAACCTTGGCAGAAACTTAATAATAAAAATAAATCACAACAGTGGCTGAATGTGTGTAATGGATGTTAATAAATCAATTAATTAATCATTTATTTAATCGTTATTACAAAGCACTTTTTATTGCTGTTTCTTTGCTTCTTGTATATTGCAGTCTGTCTGTATCGCACTATATTTCAATCACGTGCTCAAGGAGTTATGTCCCTTTCAATATTCAACGTTGTTGAATGAACAGAGCACTAATGTTGCACAGAAGCTTCAGACCATCGCCACATTTTCACCATGAAATTTTCAGTAGTTGAGGTTATAATCCAAAAAGACTTCTGCTGCACACAGAACACACGAACATTTTGTCCCTGTGTTCATGCATGTGAACAACAATACAAACGCCATTGTATCAGGGCCTGAAGATGACAATGTCAAAGGTCAGTCATGCATTCTCGACATTGGCTGCACGTGCGAGTCATAGGGCAAGAAAGCGGAGGACTTGACTTAAGTCCCCTATACGCTACTGTTGTCCGGGGACGGTAATCTACCCACTGAACTGAACTGAACTGACTTGACTTTTATACTGTACGCAAACAGTATAGGCGCAATAAAATTTTATTAGAAAGAAAGAAAGAAACAAAGAGAGAACAGAAAACGAATAAGAAAGGGAGAAAGAAAAGAAAAGATTTAAAAAAAAGAAAAGAAATGGAGAATAAATATGATAGAAAATCAACAACACAGCCATTGATTTTGTATTATGGACGAACTGCACAAAGATGCGTTTATTACGAAGGCTGGTGTGTTATCTACCGCTGTACTACCGAGGATCCGCTACATAGGCGCCCAACTTGTGTAATACCTCTAATTGTGCTTAATATTATACCCATTCTGTACACGCAGGGTAACACTGCGTAGCTGAGATTAGCCGAAGCTTACGTTCGACTCCATCTCGGCAAGTCTCACGTACGCAGTATGATGTAGCAGTGTTTGACAATGTATTCCATTCGTACTCATAAAAGTTAGACAGTTAAAAACGTTGTTTTCCGTGGGTGGTTGAAATTGTGTATGGCCGATAAATACTAATGAATGATATTGCTGAAGTAGGCTAAACGACACGTGTTAACTTATATTCATCACTCGATGAGCGACAAGCTTTATTTCAGCGGGAGAGATGACAGGCACTAACATGAGGGTGGATTCTTGGTCCACAAGAACATTCTAGCCACTGTCATGGGTTGCCGCCCAGTCTCCAGTAGACTCATTACCATCCGTCTGAGAGCAGCCCCTTTCAACATCACCATTATCCAGGTCTATGCCCCAACATCGGACTATGACGAAAGCGAAGTGGAGGATTTCTATGAAAATCTACATGCTGTCATTGACCAAGTGCCGAAGAAGGACATAGTCATAGTGCAAGGCGACTGAAATGCCAAGGTTGGCCAAGATGTGCATTACAACTGGGGAGACACATGTGGACCCCACTGCAACAACGAGACAAATGACAGGGGTCTGAGTCTCTGGGAATTTTCCATATACAACAATCTGATACTAGCAAACACGCTTGGTCTCCACAAAAAATCCAGACGTTGGATATGGCACAGTCCCGGCGGGGAGCATCACAACCAAATCGACTACATCATGGTCAAGAAACGCTTCAGATCAAGCATCAACATTGGCAGGAAACGCACTTTTCCAGGAGCAGACATCGGAAGTGACCACGATCTCGGGATGATGTCTTTCCGGCTCCACTTGAAGAGGCAAGTGCACTAGACTGAAGTTCGACCTGAACAAACTGTAAGACCCGGAGGTGGCAGAAATATGTGAGGCCTCAATTGGAGGAAAATTTGCACCACTGCTCATTTTGGGAGCTGGTGAAGTAGATGTCAACACCATGAACACCACCTTCAACTCAGCTATGACAGATGCCGCCACTGAGATCCTTAGCAAGCACCGGCCAGAGAAGAAGCCGTGGATCACACCTGAACTTTTGGACCTGTGTGGTAAACAAAGAGAGATGAAAAAGAAAAAGAACGGCTCACAGGGAGCTGATGCCTACCGAAAAATCAACAATGACATCCGAAAAGGTATGCGCAAAACAAAGGAGAACTGGATAGAAGAGCAATGACAGAAAATATGGAACAGTCTGAACAAGAACAACAGCAAGAAGACCTACCAGACTGTGAAGCGGCTGACAGGTGTTAAAAGCCCAAGGTCTCCACGATCCAAAGCAAGTCTGGCATATGCCTTACAGAACAACAAGAAGTCTTGGATAGATGGACAGAGTACTGCTCTGATCTTTACAACCACACACCAAACGGAGACCCATCAGGTCTAACATGTCTCGAGAACAGAGAAGAAGAAAAAATCCTCCCAATTCTCCGAGAAGAAGTTGAGGCAGCAGTGCAATCGCTGAAGAAGTCAGCGGGAGTGGACAACATATCCGCGGAACTGCTTCAAGCAGGAGAAGAAGCTATGATTGACGCCCTCACCATTATCTGTAACAAGATCTGGCAGAATGGGGAGTGGCCTACACCATAGACCCAGTCGCTTGTCATCACTCTTCCGAAAAAAGGTAACCTTCAGGAGTGTGAAAAGTACCGCACCATCATCCTCATCAGCCATCCCAGCAAGGTCCTCCTGAAAATAATACTCAACAGGTTGAAACCCCAAGCTGAACAAATCATAGCTGAAGAACAAGCAGGATTCGGGGCAGGGCGAAATACCACGGAACTGATTTTCAACCTCAGAATAATCTGCGAGAAATACCTACAGCACCAACAACATCTTCATCATGTGTTCGTAGACTTCAAAAAGGCGTTTGACAGAGTCTGGCATGCAGCTCTGTGGGCAACCATGAGAGTGTAAAACATCAGTCCTCCTTAACAGCGCCATCGGAAACTGTTTCAGAGCAACGATCGGTGAGCGTCAAGGATGCCTATTCTCTCCAACAATCTTCAACATCTTTCTAGAGCGCATCATGTCAGATGCCTTTGCAGATCACGAAGGCACAGTCAGCATAGGGGGTAGTGCAATCTCCAACCTTCGTTTTGCGGATGACATTGATGGATTGGCTGGAGGGGAACAAGAACTTGAACAGCTGGTACAGAGGCTTGACACCACCTCCAGAGCTTATGGAATGGAAATAAGTGCATATAAGACCAAAATGATAACCAACAACACCAATGGCATCAACACTGACATCAAAGTCCAAGGCCAATCCCTCAACACAGTGTATAGCTTCAAATATTTAGGAGCCATTGTATCAGACAATGGGTCCCGACAGGAAGTCCTCTCCAGGATCGCACAAACAACTGCTGCCCTGGCAAGGTTGAATCCCAATTGGAAAGACAAGACCATCAGTCTACATTCTAAGATAAGGCTGCTGCGCTCCCTTGTCATCTCCATCTTACTATACGCTTGCGAAACGTGGACCCTCACAGCAGATCTACAACGAAGAATACAAAGCATGGAGATGAGGTGCTACAGAAGACTTTTGGGCATTTTCTATACCCAGCACATCACCAACGACGAAGTCCGACAGACCATCACACGAGGCATTGGACAACACGATGAACTCTCACTGTGTTGAAGAAACGGAAACTCCGATGGTACGGCCACCTCACTAGATCATCAGGTCTTGCAAAGACCATCCTGCAAGGCACAGTGCAAGGAGGTATATGAAGAGGGAGACCGAAAAAGAGGTGGAAGGACAACATTCGAGAATGGACTGACTTGACATTGAGCGAAGCGATCAGGGTTGCTGATGATAGCCAAAGATGAAGTACGCTGGTTAATCGATCATCTATGGTGCCCCAACGACTTCCGAGTTACGGGATAAGATAGGACGATTAGTCATGCATTTTGTTTGTGCTGAAATGCAATATTTTGAATATGATACGTTAAATGGAAAGCGAAGGGAGGGTGGGTGAGGGAAGAGGGGGAGAAGAGTGGAAGGGAGGGGGGGGGAGATATGGGGTGGGTGGGTCTTCTTGAATAATAAATGTCATAGATGACATGTTCAAAAGTTTATCTATTTTGCAATGCAACAGATTTGAACATAATAAAGTTGCATTCACGAAGAAGAGTACAGGCTTAAACACGCTTTTTCAAATAAGAGTTGAAATTGAGTGTAAGTGTATTCATGTACAGCAGTGAATAGCAAATTTAACGCAAGAAAAGTTCAAAAGTTTGACGCGGATTCGAGATAATGGGGTTGATATTAAAGAAGAAAGATATGTGACTTATCGTTCACCCTTAACGTCGACAGAAAAAAAATCCACGAAACTAATTACGTTTTAAAACCACGGTAAAAAGGCTAAATTATACTTTTACCCCACACCTTAATCCAATATAATAATAATATGGATGTTGTTGTTTTTTTTAAATAGGAACAATTATTTCCCTCACGATCCGAATAGAAATTGACCATAGTTGGGGCACCGTACCCTCGATCGTCATCGTGCAGAACGGTTGTCTTGTGATCTGCGCCATTACACTTATGTACAAGACAAGGGAGAAAAAAACACCATATACGTTTGCACAAAGCATCTCAAACTAGGATAGGCCTACGTATAAAACTTTATTGTCCATAGCAAATCACTTTGTTTCCTTTGTAAAATATTTTTAAAATTAATATATTTTATTTTGCTGACTACTATTATGTTACTGAATTTTTGAGAGAAATCTTACGAGGGTCATAATATCTGCCTGCTTCTGGTCTGCCATGGACAACTTTTAAGTCGCTCACCCACGCCGAGCGCGTGCGAGTACTTAGTTTGTATTGTAGTTGTCATAATGGTTGTCACGTACTCCACCTTTTGACAAGATAGGCGTATGTTCTCTAAAAGGAAGGAACATTGATGTTTTAAGTTTTAACGTCTACATCCACCATTAGCCACATGGCAGGCGGGGGCAACCATCCCATGGAAAAGGGGGTTATAGAGACCTAAATCAACACTGAACCACCAGAGTAATCAGACCACTAAGATGGACAGTGAAAAATGGCCGCTTTACCGCTCACCACCACGGGATTCGAACCTGGGTCATCAGTCACACGCATAACCAATAGACACAATAGTTAATGAAAAGTTAGTTCTGTGGCAATTAGTCATCATTAACTAACAACGGTGTCCATGTACCATGTGTTCAAAGAACAGTTTTGGTTCTCAATCCCGATATCCCGAACATTGTGATTTGTTTCGACCGGTTTTACAGTGAAATAGCGTACACCCCTAGGTTAGTTTAGTTATACCAAGCTATACAATGACGTAGTCCAGTTTAACTCTCTTCAAAATTTAATTACAATCTTTATCATAAAAGATAGCCACTTCATGATACAATAGCACGTTACACCCTACGTCCCCTCCTCCATGGTCTACACACACACACACCCTCACGCGCGCGCACACACCCACGCACACACACACACACCACCACCACCACCACCACCAACAACAACAACAACACACTTATATTT
The DNA here is from genome assembly GCA_036898135.1 of Oncomelania hupensis. Taxonomy (NCBI): domain Eukaryota; kingdom Metazoa; phylum Mollusca; class Gastropoda; order Littorinimorpha; family Pomatiopsidae; genus Oncomelania; species Oncomelania hupensis. Next base: position 35,916,750 of record CM072516.1, on the reverse strand, counting down.
GCCAACTCAACACCCCGACTATAAATAGATAAAATTTTGAAGCAGTGTCATGTTGCCGAATAGATGTTTCTTTGGAGAGGGGTTCAGTCAGGGTGGCATCGGAATCGGCTGCAGCAGGGTATAAATACACCGGGTGCAATTTTGTTTGTGATATGCAGGGTTTGATAGTTCATTTCGCCCGTAACGCTCCTAGGAGAGGACTGTGAAATTGATCGGCAGTCGTGTCCGTCACAGCGATATCCAGCAGAGCTTTGTGACCCGGGTGCCAGGATCTTCAATACTGCCGTCAACATGAGCTTCGCGGTAGGTTGTATTTTGTTGGAGTACTTTCAACACGAAAGTTCTATTTTGCTCGTAGTCGTGCTAAAAAGATATAACAGAACCGGATGCTGCGAAATTGTCAGCGTTTTGGCAGGTACAGTGTCTTTGAATGACCATTGAAGTTTAACGTTCACGCGGCACCCATCTTTTGCAATACGACAGACGGAGATTCCAGGGAAAATAATTATAGAAATATAGATATGGACTGAAGGCAAGAACACGCCCCATTCGTTTCTATAGAACTTTATACATTTCACGATTTAACCCTAATGTTTGTTTATTAGTCTACCAAATTCCTTTAAAAAAAAAAAATTATTTTTTGGGGGGGGAGGAGAGAGGGAGAGAGAGAGAGAGAGAGAGAGAGGGAGAGGGAGAAGGTTTGCAACAGTTCAAAAACTGAAGGAGATACATGTATTATACAATGGAACCTCCGGTATACGACCGTCCAAAATCTGAGAAAAAACGGTCTTATAATAGAGGTGGTCTTATACTGGAAACAAGGGGTGGGGTGGGGGGAAGGGGGGTCAGGCTCGGAGGGGTATGTAGTCACAATTTTTACACTCACCAGCATGTATTCTCTGACAAAGGAAACTGTAAAACATGTTTCATTTTTAGCTTTGTCTTTTATTCACAACTTCAAAAATAAAACACAGTCGAACCACTGCCAGACGCGTTCATCCAAGTCTGTCAGTCGACTCAGTGCAGAAGCTCTCAGTTTCGGTGTTTCCCTTTTCGCCACTTTCTCCACTCTCCCATCGTAGTTTCACAGATTCCTTATCCTTTATGATGAGCTGAATTTGGGTCTTCCCAACGTCTAAACGTCTTGCAATAGACAAACAACTCTCCCCATTTTCACTTCTTTCAATCACTTTCATTCTCTCTGCCAAACTCAAAACGTTCCTCTTGCGCGACGCCATTTTGACAGCCAGTGTAGGCGAGTAATGTCCCTTATTTGCGAACCGGAAATAGCAGACAAAAGCAGATGTACACTAACATGAGAGATACAACGAAAGGTACAGACAGCAAATTAACTGATATCTCTTTTAAATTGCCCTAAGACGGTCGTATAAAGGGCTTAAGACACGGTCGCTGGTCGCATAAACGAGGTTGTCGCATACCAGAGGTCATTTATTATTGGAAGTGAATCCGTCAGAAGTTTTCAGGTCACATAACGGAGGGAGTCGTATAACCAGAGAGCCGGATACCGGAGGTTCCACTGTACTAGGAACTTTTACAATTCATAATTAATACTAATTGGATATAGGCTTAACTGAGTTTCAAAGATTTCATCGCTCCTTCTTTTGCTAATTGCTCAGTTATTTTCATTCCAGAAAATACCACAGAGAGAAGGAACCCCCAACAAAAGTTTATCCCAATACATAGCATGCATGATATGAAAAATAAAATTAAAAGATTTAATTACTCCTTCCTTTGCTAATTGATCAACAATTTTAATTCCAGACAATACCCCAATGAGAAGGAACAAGTTTATCCCAAAACCTAAAACATGAGAAACCAACATTCTACTTTTATCTTAAAACCCAGCTTGTTCACTTCTGTTTACTTGAGCTTGCTTGTTTTATTGCCAGGACATTGTCCTCTCTAATTTACATATCTGCGTTTGGTAAACTTTTGTAGCAATGTTACTTTTAAATGGTTATATTATAGTTCAACTTTAAAGTGTAAGATTTTGGTTATATGTTTGTATGTCCATGAGAATATCTGGGTGATATAAAATCACACGTATGTGAATTTATTTAATTTATTTTAATTTATTGAATAGTTTTTAAATAGCGCTTTTCCAGCTCAAGAGCTGCTCAAGACGTTGGCTAATACAGGATTTAACTCAAGCCGTCCGCAACGCACACTTTGAACAGACGTTAAAAAAAAATTATTGAATTGAATTGAATTGCCAGATTCCCTTCTGCACACCGTTTACTCCAGGGCCTGGAAGGGGAGCTACGGTCAGGGTGACGGGGACGTGTGTCAAAGTTTCAGATACAATGGCAGATCTCTCCAGACAGAGGTAAGACGCACTCAAGGAAAGTCTTTCCTTCACTGTTGTTTTCTGTGACTACCCAAAGGGAGAGAATGCAGTCAACACTAGTGACTACAGTCTGTGTTCTCTCCCATGGGTTGTCTGTCGCAGAAATGCGCTTTACAAGATTTTTTTTTTTAAAAATGGAGGCCTATACTTGATTAAAAACTTCAAAGTCTGTCTTTTGTGTTTCTTTCTTTACTTTAAAAAAAAAAAATTAGTTTGGCAACTGGAATTGTCTTATCTAATATTTGTTCAGGTCTTAACTTATATATATAATGAACTGCCCTAGATCACTGAGCAAAATCAGGCGCGACCGGGGATGAGTTGGGGGTAGAGGGAAAAGGCGCCTAAAGATCAGTTCAGTTCAGTGGGTAGATTACCGTCCCCGGACACGGATGCGTATAGGGGACTTGCGCCTAAAGAGTGCTTGAGGGGTGTATGTAACTGTAGATTATAGTCACACGACACCGAAGCGTATAGGCGACTACTGGTCACATTATTCTGACACCAGCGAACCAGTTGATGGTAAGGGGAAAATAATATGGTCTCACATTGGCCAATCCGGGATTCGAACCAGGTACCTTTCGGTTACTAGTAAGACGCTCTACCACACGCAGAGCCAAACATATTATCCATGATGAGTCCCACCCCGCCCACGTGCTCTTCCAGATGCTCCCCTCAGGCCGTAGACTCCGTTCCCTCCCCAGCAAAACCACACGCTCACTGAATGGCTTCTTCCCGTGGTCTATCAGACACTTAAATCAATTATAAGAATTATTTAGGCTGCTCCTTATTGCGTCATATTCATATTCATAGTCATATTAGTCATGAATTGCGGGAGGATGCTTCTAAGTGCGAATCTATTTTAGTCATCTGTATATTTGCTGTGTCTGATGATGTACATTAAATATGCACCTGTTTTGTTATCTGTAATTCGGTTGTGTTTGCTGATGTCTGTATATCTATGTTCTACATGAGTGCTCTAGTCAGGCGTGGGTCTGCTGTCTAGTATAATGGTTACATAGGTCACACTAGATCTTTGCTTTATTTGTTTGTTCTGTATCTTGTGCATGCCTGCCGCTGATCTAAAGCATTATTTGTGTCATGTATACTATAACTGTATGTATGTCACTTGGCGAATAAATCTTGAATCTTGAATCTTGAGGGGTGTATTTATGTAGCCGGCACTCGCCGATTTAAGGCATGAGCATCGAGCTCTTTTAAAGTCCGTGCGATGGAATACGTGCGTACACAGACTAGACCTCGGTTTATACTCTCATCCCAATGATCTGCAACGATAGAATTATAAACGTTGGCGTCCTTCTTGTTTTGGTTTTATTGGTATGGTGCGCGTGTTATTGGTGTGTGGGCGTGCGTGTGTGGGCATGTAGAAACGACGTTACTCTGACACACACATATGAAACTCTACATGGTTTCTTTTGACTTTTTTTGACGGCCCCGTTATTTTGAAGTCAAAATAGTGCTCCGTAGAGTTACAGCTGTTTTAGGATTAGGGTTAGGTTAAGGGTTAGGGTTAGAGTGTGTGTGTGAGTGTGTGTGTGGGTGTGTGTGTGTGTGACGGCGGCAGAGTAAAAGTCTGGCTCGATACCTGTCAACCAGTGTCATGATCGCCTGTGGGTGGGGAGTGGCGTTATTGTCGAACTAGGCTGAGTTCATTACAACGATGTTAAACTTAACTGTTTCAGTTGTAATAAAGTTATCAAAATGTGTTCTGTGTTTTCTGTGTTTACAACAACAACAACAACAACAACAACAACAACAACAACAACAACAACAACAACAACAACAACAACAACAACAGATTCTCGATCAACTTTACTGGCCAGAAAGAGGGATTGACACCAGAGACACCGCTACAGTTCTGCGTCAATTACTACAAGAGCCAGATTGAGATGAATAGCGTCGTAGGGGGAAGGTGGGGCAAAAAGGAGAAAATCGAAAAAGCCTTGGACATTGACGCACCCATTGAAATCATCATCCACTGCGGTGAGGATACCTACTTGGTAAGTGCAGTGTATTTAACCATAACACATGTTTTCCTCCTCGTTATCATCATAGTCGTCATCGTCGTCGTCTCCAACTTTCTCCTCACCATCATCATCAATTATCAGCACCCATCATCATCGTCGTCGTCGTCGTCGTCATCATAACCATCATCACCCATCATATCATCACACATCATCATCCATTATCATCATTATCGTCGTCGTCGCCTTCTTTATCACAATCCTTTCCCTTAGTCTTATCACCGTCATCTGCATGGTCTGTAAACAGATCGAGTTCTTAGGCGAGGGACATTTCTACCAGAAGCGGAGCTCTGCTAGCGTGGCCTATCTGTACATCGAAGGCTACTTCAACTTAAAAACGTTCGACATTTACATCAGCCCACCGGAAGAGGACGCGCCAGTTGTTATTGTACCTCCATGAAATTCGGAGAGAGGAGCCACGGAAGCAAAGGCGATTCCATCCAGAATCCATGATTCCACCGTAACGCTTTGCAACAATGCAGCTTCCTGTTTTGTCGACTTTTGATCTGATTGCAAGCTATGAACAGCTAAGCCTGCTTCTCTTCTGAAATTAGTAACAACCTTGGGATGTACAGTAAAGTAAAATGATGTTTTGAAAGAGATGAATGTATTGAATTCTTTAGAACCGAATCATACCGTAGTGTACTGGCTCAGTTTAGAATGTGTGTTTATCAAATTAATAAAAACTGTTTTTAATTTTCTAAAATTGAAGAAATTAAAAAGTGTCAGAAGTACATTATCTGTTTATTTGTCCATTGTATGAACAAATTAAAAACCAATTTTTACCAGCGATGCACACAAAATTCACATTATGTCGATGTAATGTATAAACTATCCTATCCTATCCTATTCTATCTCGTAACTCGAAAGTCGTTGGGGCACCACAGATTAACGTTTAACCAGCATACTCCATCTTTCTCTGTCCTCAGCAACCCTCATGGCTTCGCTCAGTGTCAAGCCAGTCCATTCTCGAATGTTGTCCTCCCACCTCTTTCTCTCTCTCTCTCTCTCTTCTTTTGCCTCCTTGCACCGTGCCTTGCAGGATGGTCTATGTAAGGTGTGGTGCTCTGGTGACGTGGCCATATCATCGGAGTTTCCGTTTCTTCACCACTAAGAGCATGTCATCGTGTTGTCCAATGGCTTGTTTGATGGTCTGTCGGACTTCGTTGTTGGTGAAGAGCGGGGCATAGGAAATGTCCAGAAGTCTTCTTTAGCACTTCATCTGATGTTTAAACTGCTTAACACAAAGTCGTTGTAAGTCTTGGAAAATGTTTCAAAGTATATATATATATATTGCTTTAAAATTTGAGAATAGAGAACTGTTTACGTGTATACGTGTATCTCTAATTTAAATCTAGGGGTGCTTAAATTTAAGTCTGAACTGATTATGTATTATTTAAATTTCTATTTGTATTTCAGCATATGTTACTTTGTGTAAAAGAATAAACAAATTAGGAAGTTAAAGAAAAGAAAAAAAATATATATATAAAAAGAAAAGAATAGAAAAGAACAGAAAAAATGCAAAGAAATTTAAAAAAAATTTTTTTAAAGGGGAACGGGGTGAGGGGAATAACAGAAAAAAATCAAGAAAAAAGAAATTAAAAGTAAACAAAAAATTAAAAGTAAAAAGAAATGAATTTAAAAAAAAAAAGAACGGAAAGAAAAAGAGAAGAGAAACAAAACCTTTGGTAATTTTCTTTTGCTATATTATTTTGATCGTGATATTTTTTAGTGGAATGATATTAACTCTTTTTTCTTGTACATTTGGCGGTTGAAGCCTTCATCCTTACATTAGCTTTTTGTTCTTGTTGTTATATTTGTATTTAAAACAAACAGCTTCTGTTGTCGGTAATGTTTATACAGTATCTGTACACGTTTGGCAAGAGGAGAGAGAGGGGGAGCATTATGGCCTGTCGGTAAAGTAAACCCGTCAGCGTCTCTCTCTCTCTGTCTCTCTCTCTCCCTCTCTCTCTTTTTGTCTGCAATTTAGAAATTCGTAATAGAAGTAATAAAGTTTACATATTTAATTTGGGTCTAATAAGAAGGACACCATAATAATAATAATAATAATTATTATTCTAGTTATACTAAAACTACTACTACTACTACTACTACTACTACTACTACTACTACTACTACTATATTATTATTATTATTATTATTATTATTATTATTATTATTATTATTATTATTATTATTATTATTATTATTTTGTAAAGCGCAAATCCACATTAAAAGTTTGTTCTAAGCGCTTCCACGAACTGATATTGCTTTTTTTTTGTTTTGCTTGCGAATACTTGCAGGTAGTTCAGTGGCCAATAATTCCAAGTTTTTAATGTTACTCTTTGAAATAAAGTCAAAAATAGTCATACTGCCGCCAATAAACTTTTCCAAATGCTGATTTTCATCTGGGTGCGTGTGTGGAAAAACATTTGAATGGCTTGCCATCTTGTTCTCTATCGGTCACTGCTTCCCTCTGTGTGTGTGTGTGTTTGTGTGCGTGTGTGTGTGTGTGTGTGTTCCTCTCAGTAGCCTATATGTCTCTGACTGTCGCTCTCTCTCTGCTTCTATCTACTCTCTCTGTCTGTCTCTCTCTGTCTGTCTCTCTCTTTCTCTCTCTGTCTGTGCTTCAATCCGCATCTAATCTCTTTTGAACACACACACACACACACACACACACACACACACACACACACACACACACACACACACCCACACACACACACACACACATAAACACACCCTCACACAGTCATTTTCACATACAAATATATATCTAATTACAGATTTCAGTTTATTTTCAAAATTTATTCAGTCATGTCCTTTCTTACAAACTTAGCGACACAACGTTTTTTTTTTGTTTTTTTTTTAAAAGGCTCACGCACATATAAAAAGCAAAATAACACACAGGTCTGAATGTACACACACACCCACACACGCACACAATGACATACACCCACACACATACATATTTATACATATATCTTTACATACACACACACACAAATGCACACGCACACAAACACCTTCACGCACATAGACACACACATAGAGGTGAACAATCTCAAACACAAGCTCTTAATTTCCGGGCGCTAAACTCTACAATGTTATTTTGTATTTATTTTGTATTTTTTTGTATTATAAACACTCGCTGCATCCTCTGGAACCTGTACATAATTTTGTTCAATGCTCTCATTTACATAATTATATGATATTGTACACCATAGGCTCCTTCTTTCTTCTTTCGTTGTTTTGCAATCTATACAAAGCCACATTATTATGTAAGACAACTAAATACAACTGCCATCACCACCCCCATCACCAGCACCACCACCCCCACCACCACAACAACAACAACAACAGCAACGGTTAGTTAGTTAGTTATTCATTGCTTATAGGGTCCAGCGGACTGCAAAGAGCCGAATCAGGACCACAAAAAAAGACCACAACTTCGCTGAAAGAGGACTCACATCTAATCCGCATAAAAGATCTGCTGAAACAACCCTAGTGGTAACACTGACGGCAATCCACCAACCGATCACTTTACAATAAAGACATCCCACGCAGGGGACGCTGAGGCTATATTCTAATTTATCGAACCCCCGTTTACAAAAACAAAATAGAAAACAAACATCATTATAAAATATCAACGAAACACATACATATAAAATGCATACATTGACAAATAATAACATCATAGGAAGACCCTGTGACCATTTGGCAGAAAGCGTCCAATATTCCCAAGCTGATCCAACAGACCTCACACACAAATGAGGAGTTCTGTCCCGGAAGTTTTCAAGAAAAAAGGTAGATGACTGGTTAAGCGAAGAAGAAGGTAGTATAGTAGATTTATAGAACAGAGTAGGAATGAGAAAGAACAAATGAGAAAGACAGCGACAGGGGGAATTGAAAGCACTAAATTTCCAGAAAGTGGGGATACTATTTATGCTGAAACCTCCGGCACCCCCACTGGGGGTACAGCAACAGTATTGGATGCAGTCAATCTAACATTTCAAAAATCAAAATTCCATGTCCTCTCCTTTTTCTATCAGCGATCTCCCCGCCTGTACACCAAATGTTTGAGTGACAGATGTGTATTTGTTGTGTGTGAGAGAGTTGGTGAAACGTGTGAAAATGGACACTATATAATATAATTACATACAGAGTCCATGGTGTGAGCGTGTATGATGATGCAGATCGCCGGACTTTGAGCCTGATTTGTGATATGGGGAAAGGCTGGTATATAGCATCCATTATTATTATTATTATTATTATTATTATTATTATTATTATTATTATTATTATTATTATTATTATTATTATTAACAACACCAACAACAACAAAGAGAGGGGTGGGGTGGGTGGGAAAGGATATATTCATCAAATATCAATAATACAATTTACGGTTATAAAGTGGCATGTTAACATGTCCCACAGCAATGGCTGAGACTCGTCGAACAGCTTGGTGTATAACAGCAGATGTACAGACAGCATGGCTGTGAGTAGACGAGAACACAGGCGCATTAAATTCTCTCCGCTCCTCCTGTGCTATCGAGGACTCATTAATTCTTTCCGCTACCCCTGTGTTATCGAGGACCCACTAATTTTTCCGTAACCCCTATGCTATCGAGGACCCACAAATACTTTCCGCTAGGCTATGCTATCGAGGACCCACTAATTCTTTCCGCTACCCCTGTGATATCGAGGATCCATTCTTCTTGGTTAATGCGCCTGTAACGAGACCTTTTGGGAGAGGGAGGATGCTTCGGTTGGTCTTAGATACGCTGTATTTTATGCAGTAAGACAGAGGAAGGGGCCATATCAAAACACAAATAAGTATGACATTGCAATGCTTCCCATACGCAAATACCGTCTTTTAGCACAAGTGCAAGCACACTATGGGCAGATAAGGCGGAAGATAAATATCCCAGAGACTAACAGCAAGTATCATGGTTCATAATAGACAATTTATTTAACATTAATAGGTGTATTCTTCTTGTTCATCTCCAGCCAATCCATTAATGTCATCCGCAAAACGGAGGTTGGAGATTGCTCTACCCCCTATGCTAACTGTGCCTTCGTGATCTGCAAGGGCATCTGACATGATGCGCTCTAGGAAGATGTTGAAGAGTGTTGGAGAGAGTAGGCATCCTTGACGCACGCCGATTGTTGTTCTGAAACAGTTCCCGATGGCGCTGTTGTGGAGCACTGCACTTGAACAGCTTGTTCAGAGGTTTGACGCCACATCCAGAGCCTTTGGAAAGGAAATAAGTGCTGAGAAGACCAAAATGATGACCAACAACACCCATGGCATCAACACGGACATCAAAGTCCAAGGCCAATCCCTCAACAGGTGCATTGTTTGAAATATTTAGGAGTTATTGTATCAGACAATGGGTCCCGACAGGAAGTGCTCTCCAGGATCGCATAAAAAACTGCGGCCCTGATAAGGCTGAAGCCCATTTGGAAAGATAGGACCATCAGTCTATACTCCAAAATAAGGCTGCTGCGCTCCCTTGTCATCTCCATCTTTTTATAAGCTTGCGAAACATGGACTCTCATAGCAGATCTACAACGAAGAATACAAAGCCCCAATCTCTTTAGGCAACTACTGTGCAGGATATGGGGAGGGGGTGGGGGGAAAGGGTACGACGACATGACCGACAGAAGAAGAAGAGCTGATTAGACAACATCCAGGAATGGACGCCAATGTTGGTGTCCACGTCTTCTCACAACGGCCCTCTGACAAAAAATCTGAGTGCTGCTTGTTTCTCCCCCTTCATTTGCCCTGACGACCTAGCAGGTTGAGGTACTTAGTAAACAGGCCGTAGATATCCCAAAGGGGCTTTTAATATCCGTCATGGACCATTGGAAACACAAACTTGTCTGCTTCATAAGGCACTGTTTTGGTATCCCACAGGCTGGCGTGACATGATCTGCCCTAACAACCTGTAACAGTCACAGTTCAATTACAGAGTTGCAGAAGAAAATAGAAGAGATGAAAAACTAAGGAGCATGCGCACGCGCCTTTACAGTTTTTGAGTAATAAAATAATTGTTCAGGAAGCAAGCCTTTGTATGCGTGCGTCTTGGGCGACATGGATTCGAATCCTGACTTCAGCAAACTACTTTTTGCATGCTGGATATTAGTGGTCAGCGCCTTGAGAACCACTTTGAGCTTGTGCGCTATATAAGAACAATCCATTGAGCCAATCAAAAGTCAAAATCAATATTTTGTACTCTAGAGCTATTTCACCGGATTAAAGCAATTAATGATTAAGTCAAGATACATATATATACATACTTTTTTACATCCAGCCAAAGAAATAAAGACCTTAAATGCCCAAAAGCTATTCTAAATACAAATATAAGCTTACTTACTTTGAGCGTGACAACAAGTAAAACGTTATGGAAGCAGTCATTAATAGTATTGACATCTTCCAAACGCAATATCAAAATTCATTATGACTTTCCCCCTTTCAACAGAGTGATTAGTAATAGATTATTAGATCGATTTAAATTCATTCGAATTATTAATATAGTCTACAATTTCTGATGTAACACTGTTACTCTCACAGTAAAACTACCTAGATGCGGACTTAGCCCTGGTGTAGCTGTTCTTCTGGTCTGCTCTTGTCGCGTAGCGAGGGGAGGGAACTCGGACAGTCTCTGATCCGTCCTGCCAGACGACGAGGATTGAAATACCAAAATTCATTAAAACGCAAGAGCAATTTGTAGAAGAAGATATCTTATTATTTTTTCCCCTCCAAACAAGCAGATATTTTTGTCAATATAATAAAGGACAATATTTCTATAACAAAAATCATGGAATGTTTCTTTGATGCTTACCCCCCCTCTCTGCATGCAAAAACACGAGGAAAAAGTATGAGAAAGGAAGAGGAAAGCGGAGAGGAGAAGGGGGTGGAGGGGGTAATTTCATAGACTCAGAACAGAAATTGACATTTCCTTGACAAAAACGAGTGACCTCGATAGAAATTGCAATGCTAAGAAATCGCCATATGTTACATGAGAAATCATCTTGAGTGAATTAAGTTTTTCAACTTCAAACGAAAGGACATACTTATAGAAATTAAAGATTAATTAAAAATAATAATAACAAGAATATTAACCTGACAAACTAAGAAAAGCACCCATCCCTCCCCCCCCCCCCCCAAAAAAAAAAAAAATGAAAAAGAAAGAAGGGTAAATCTCCACACTTACTGGTAGATGTGTTACGAGTCCGTGGATCCTTCGATTGGAAATCTCTTTCACTCTCTGCAATGGTGACATGTTGTGATGAGGTCTGAAACCCTGAAACCCTCCTCGCGTCTGAAGTATGGGGAAGAAGAAACGACGATGTCATAAAATTGGTTTTACATAACATATGCAAACAAAAGGTAAATGGGACATTTAAAATTAAATAGCTTGAAAATGTTGTTTCCCTAGATTAGATTATTATTATTATTATTATTATTATTATTATTATTATTATTATTATTATTATTATTATTATTATTGGTAGTAGTAGTAGTAGTAGTAATAGTAGTAGTAGTAGTAGTAATAGTAGTAGTAGTAGTAGTAGTAGTAGTAGTAGTAGTAGTAGTAGTAGTAGTAGTAGTAGTAGTAGTAGTAGTAAAAGGACAATAGTTCTCGTACATATTGAAAGTAAACGTCGGAAAATATTATTTTGATTGGGTGCGTGGGATGGGGTGGGGTGAAGGAGGGTGTGGGGGGTGTGGAAGGGTAAGGAATAGTAAAACAGCGTGCAGGGATCTAAAATAAGAAAAAAGCAAAATGAGACAATTAAAAATCAAAATGAGAGAAACTCACATCGTTCACACTGCCAGCATCCAGCCCTCCCCCGACCCTATTGTCCCACGTTTCGCCCTCTCCCTCCTGGAACTGCCCTCGATGTCGCTGATGTCGGCGATGGCCGCGCTGAATATCCAGCTGAGTGCGGGCTCGGCCCAAGATGCCACGCTGCGTGCTTCTCTGAATGTGGAGGTTGCGCTCCACGGCAGGCAGGAGGTCGGTGACAGCGAACTTGCTCATTGTCATCCAGCGATCACTGCCTAGGCTCGCCAGCCCGGGAGACAGTAACGATGACCTCCCTTGCCTCTGGGAGAGGGAGAGAGGATTAAAATTGTGGTGGTCCCCGGTGACAGAGAGGCGAGCGGAGCGCGGGGTTGGAGTGGCTCTGTTGCTGCCGCTGTCCGGGTATAATGTCGTCATCGTCGTCATTGTCACTGTGGTGTTGGGAGTGGCGCAGCGCGAAGTATGGTCTGAGTTGAGCTCTGGCCCGATCACCACAGACACGAGCGTGGGCTGTGAAGACACGTCAGACTGGGGCTGGTTTTCGCTGTCTGACTCGGTGGTTTTTAAAGGCGCTACCCTCCCTGCAGGCCGTGTGTCCGCGGTGGGGGAGAGCAGCCCTTGTCGTCGGTACACCATCTCAAAGGGCTGACCAGCTGCTGTCACTGACTTATCCTGTGGTCCTAGAGAAGCGTTCGACATGTGATTACTTGGAGTTGGCTCTATCTGGCCGGCGTTTTGTGAATACAGGTCCCTGCCCGAGTCTTGGATCGTGATTTTGCGTAGCACCATAGTCCTGGGCTGCAGGCCGTTGACGCTGCCTGTCTCACTGACGTCACTGACAGCAAGCTCTGCGGCTTGTTTGTCTGCCTGCTGCTGCATGGCCAGTGCCGTGGTGGTAAGATCAGCCAAGTGGTGGTAGCGCGCCAGATACGCTGGATTGATATTGCCCAGGCTCGCCTCCATCAAGCGCGACTGTTCCCGACCCGTGTACCGGACGGGCTTACCGCGCATGCGTCGACTAGGCAGTCGCTCGTAGACAGTCTTTTCCCGGCGCGAGTACATGAGCTTGGCCAGAGTATCGTGGTGATTCATCTGCTGGTCGGGCTGACATTGGATGGCCGTCCCACTCACACTGTTCATCGGTCCACAGTTCTCACCGTCATCTAACGTCGTGTTGCTGTCTATCTCTTCAGCTTCCTGGTCGTTGCTGGACACTTTAGACCCATACCCTTCATCCCATCCGCCGTCCACCGGCTCGCCCTTGACATCGTCGGCGCCGCTGTCGGGATCGGAGGAGGATAAGGCGACGGGCGCAGCGCTGACGTACATCGTGGCGTGCTGTAGGCACGAGTCTGGCAACGTCATGCCGTGAGCTCGCAATGTCGCACTATCGTACAGCACGCTGCGACTCCGTCCATGAGACACCACAGCTCGCATGCTGCCGTCTTCTTCTTCCTCCTCCATTCGACCCACCACCTCCTCTTCTTCCTCATCCCTGACCACAACGCCGTTCTCGTCAATGACGGTACTGGCGCTGAAGCACTTCTTCTCTCGGCTCCGGTCACGTGCACTGGATGCCGCGTCGCGCGCGGATTCAAGGGAAGACGAGCGTTCTTGTTTGAGGATGGGGGCGGTGGCGGTGGCGGTGGCGGTGGCGGTGGCGGTGGCGGGGTTGGTCTTCGCTGCGGCCTTAGACGACTCCTTGACGCCAAACTGGCAGTGCTTGAGGTAACGGTCATGCAGACTCTGGCGCTCGAACAGCATACGGTTCTCGATGGAGCGACAGTAATCCTGCATGTGGCGGTACTGCTCCTCCTCGTACACTTCGTTCACCTTCTCTGAACATACAAACAGAAAAAAAACCACATGAAGACACGCTTTAACAAAACATGGGGAAATAAAAGGTACACAAAAGCAAATGAGTGCTACCCTTTACACACATGATAACATGTCTCTAGCAAACGGGAACAATGTAACAAAAATGTATTAATAATTATTACAAGCGATTACATACGAATAAAGCATAAACAAATCAATGAACTACAACAGAATCGAATGGCAAGTAATAATAAAGAAATACATGAATGGACAAGAAATCAATACAGGCATCCGATGGTAAAATTTACAGGATATAATAATAGCTGAAGTAATATAAGATAATAAAAGAACACAAATCAATTGGGGAGAGGGGGAGAGGAGTGAGGAAAAAGGGTGGGGGTGGGAGGGGAGGGGGGCGTTCAAAAGAAGCAAATCAACCGACAAACAAGAAAACGAAAAGCTAAAAGAATTGTATTATTTATTTCATTTTACGTATATAAACAATTTGTGATTTTAGACCGTCTTTCGCTCACTCATCCTCTCGCTTACATATACACGTGTATATATACACCCACAAAATACACGTATATGCATACACCCACAAAATACACTTACATACAGACATACAAACACGCATGTACGCACAAGTCCATATCATACACGAGAACAAAAATCGGAATTAAATAAAAATATATGTTCGTCCCAATTATTCCCACGCATTAAAAAATATGGATATTATAAGCCATGAGCGAACACAACTGCCTTGTTTGAATTTTGTTATTAACCAATCATATCAAATAAAATGCTACAAAACTGTTCATAAAGGACTACTGGTAATGAATTAAACAGTTCATAAATCAGCTGCGGACTATTAAATATATCAGTTTCATCATTTGATTGCAATACCGGTATATACTGTTTTCATGTAGGGCATGAAAGTATACTAAAAGAAAGCTAAAAGAAAACAGACACTGCAGGCTGCAGGTTTGTAGAGAAGAATGTGCACGTGAATAGACAATGGAATAAGGGGAGACGAGCTCATCTAATCAAATTATCGTGCGAAAGGGGTGGAGTACAGATACTAAGGAGAGGGAGACGAAGAGGGGGTTTGGTTTTTTTCGGTTCTCAGTATGATTGCATAATTCAGCTATTTTTTTTAAAACAAAGCGGTAACTAGGTGTGAGGAAAGCACGAACGTTTGAGAAGATATTTATATTTTCTTGTAGGGAGAGACGTTCACTGCCAAACAGTAATGCCTTGGTCACACAGCACTCCACGTCTTAATCACGTTCAAAAAGTTCGGAAAATCTGGTGGACGTGGTCGTACGTGGTAAATTTCGGTCAATTTTGGTTTGGCCGTGCTTTGGACGGGGTATGGCCGTCGGCGGCTGTTCCACTGCTGAAGCACTGACGGCTAACCACGTCCAGCCACGTGTAAGCCTAAAAAAAAATTGCACATGTTCTAAAACGAGGGGGAAAAGGGCGGCAAGTTATACCGATCCAGATCTTGTACAAAACACCTCCAGTCATTTGCAGTATGCCTGGAAAGAAGGGTTCCTCTGCCAAGAAGAGGTCGACGAAGGCTCCCCAAGACTCCCAGGCCCAAGTCACAGTCCAGGTCCATATATGCCGCAAATCAGAAGTGATACAGAAGTGATTAGGCAGTGATCGGGAAGTATTTCGAACTTGTTCGAGACGTCGTTAGGTAGTGCTATGTACGTGGAAAAATCCATTTGTCAGTGATAAGCCGCTAAACACACGCTATTTCCAGTGATTCCAACGCGGTACATGCGCCCAATGACCGTGCTCTGGCCGTGACTGAACGCTAAACTTTCGCGTCTTACCGCGTCTCCCCAAGTTTTAATCACTGGCGGAACACTGATAACCACGCGTGTTTCACGTGTGTTGCACGTCTTTACCGCGTGTGTTACCCGTGGTTGTGCGCGGGCTAAAATTTTGAGCAGTTCAAAACTTTTTGCCGCGTCCGATGCCGTTCAGATTTCTCCCCGCGTCCTGCCACGTCTATACCTCGACCGTAGCTCGTCTTAACCTCGACATCAACGCGAACAACAACGTCCACTCCACGGGTAACAAATTTTGGACGCGCTTTGGCCGTGATTCAGCTGTAAAGGGCTGTGTGACCGGGGCTTAAGTGTGGGCGTTTCTAAAAGATGGATCTATTTGATTAATCATTTGAACACGCGCAGTGTCAAATATAGGGGGGAAAAAAAGGAAATATTTGGGTGTTTCAGCAAAGTTACCACAACAATAGACTAACAAATGGCGGCGATAGGCCTACATATTGAAGTGGTCACTTACATCCTGTCGAAGCTGGCTATTTAAAACCTGCTGCTGTCGTGTTCCTTGATAATAATGCAATGGGACAAGTGGATCATCTTTAGGAAGGTGCCTTTCAAATAAGCTAATGGATGAACTGGCTTGACTTTCCTCAGGGAGATCATTACACAAGACTGTGATTGAAGGAAGAAAAGAGTGTTTGTCAAGTTCAGTTTAATGTGGAGGTACTCTACGTTCTAAAGGCCTTCTGCATTGATATGGATTAGTTGCTGACATGAGTTGTGTGAACAGGTTGGATAAGTACTCAGGACAGCACTCGTGTATAATCTTATGATGGTTGGTTGGTTGGTTGGTTGTTTCATTAACGTCTTTTTTCATCAAGATGATAAAGACCATACATACAGATTCACGCATTTTTTAACAGACATACATGAACAAATACATACACACAGGTACTATTAGGCCTACTATCCCTGTAACATAACAATGTCAGTTAAATAAAACGAGCAACTGGAGAATTGATTAAAGCTTGTGCCAATCCCACACTTAATTCATTGCTAATGTTTTTAACTGATGTTATAGTATTTACTTCAAGGGGCAAAAGAGGATGAATCTGAATACAGTTAAATAATATATGTTTTAGAGTTAGAGGTTCATCACAAATGCACTTTACATTTTTACAATATTTGGTTTTAATTGAATTTAATAATATTCTGTTTGCCATAAATGAAACTGATCTGGAAAATTCACGAAGATTTTTATAGTTTGTATAGAATTGAAGTTTCTTTACAATATCATTTTCAATATTGTTTGAATTTCTTTGGAAGACAGATTTAATTTAACTACAATAATAATCTTATGAAAGGTACGCAACTTTATGTTTTTTTCTTTTTCTCTTTCAAAGCGCACAAGCCAGACTCTCCGTACAATAACTCATGGCTGGTTCCCTTCCTCGCTTAAAACCTTAACATTTTAAAAAAAGATAATGTCACGTCTAAACTCACTTAATTTGTGAACAGTTTTTAAATACATTCATTAAATTGATTTGAATTGAATTGAAGATAGCCTGTCTAATGAACTATTTACCACTACTGTTATTATTGAAATTACTGTTATTGTGTATAATTGCCCTATAAATGGAATTGCTCGTTCTGATAGAATGTTTAAATGTTCTTTTGGTGCGTTTTATACATTAAACAATTTTTTTAACACCGAGTCGAGTAACGTTACGATCTTCAGACACCAGGAAAAAACGGACAAAGTAGGCTATCGTGCATTTACAAAAGAGAGAAGTCTAATTGTAATATTCATGTTGCAGTGTGAATTAACTACATAACAAATACAGTTAGTTAGTTAGTTAAAATAGATTAACGTCCCCGGACACACAAGCGTATAGGGGACGATTCAACGCATTAATATGACTAATGTACACACACTTTGGCCTAAAATTACAATGTGTAAACACTTCGCATAAAATAAATGAATGAATTAAGTGCACAAACTCGTCAAAAATACATTTGGGGAAGAAAACTGACCACTCACTTCTGAGGTTGTCGCCATTTTTTTCTCGCTTTATCCATGACGTTAGATCTGAAATAAACAGGAGACATTTGCAAAATCAAGCCAGCGATGAACGAAAGTGACCAGCTTAGCAATAATCGAAACAACATTTTCCATCCTCCAACCCCCATCTTGCAATGGATCGTTGCTTTATGCAAATAAATATGTTGACTTTTGACTCTGACATTTGCAAAGAAAACTGATTCTATGTGTTTAAATGCCCTCTGTATTGTATTGTATTATATTGTATTGTATTATATCTTATCGTACACACCATTATCATCGGAGATAGTGGGAAGGTTCCAACCACAGATGTCTGGGGCTTGGTTCTTATCTCCCTTGTCTGCAGGTTTCCTGTGAAATAAAAACGAATAAAAGAGCATTGAACAAAACATGGCTTCAGAGGAGAGTAAGCATGCAAATTGCTTTCCCCATTTGCATCTTGACAAAGAAAGACAATCTAGAAAGGGATAAATGAATGAATGAATGAATTAATAAGTTTACTACAGGCCAGATTTCATATCTTTCACGGAGAGTGCCCCCTTTTAAAAAAAAAAGTTTAAAGAAAATTTGAGATATTCAAAACGACAGGCTGAGGGAGATGGAAAGGACTGGGGTGGATAATTGAAAGTTTGGTATCGCTTCCTTACCCCTTCCTCCACCTCTCTCTCCCTGTCTCTCTTTCTTTCTGTCTCTGTCTGTCTCTTTCTCTATCTGTGTCTGTCAGTGTATGTCTCTGTCTCTCTCTTTGTCTCTGTCTGTCTCTCTCTTTCTATCCCCCATCTCTCTCTTTTTCTTTCTCTTTTTCTATCCTTCTCGTAATAATGTACATATATATAGGCATACTACAATCGAAATAGTTTTCTTTTTAGGGATTATGTTACCAGAGCGTCACTATATCAAAATCAACACTTCTGCAGCACATACTGAGATCGGAACAATTATACTGCCGTATGATGACAAAATCAAGCAAGTCCAACCAAACCTATTTTGAAAAAAAAAAAAAAACAACAAAAATCGGGATTTTGTATCTCAGTAACCTTTGTCTGTATGTGCTTTGGTGGCTTGTTTGTCCGGTGTCACATCCTTCAAGTTCCGGGTCTCCTAGTTTATCCGAGCGCATTTGCGCATGCGCTAGGTCATGTCGGGCCGGCTTTTTCACGAAGTTCTTAGGCGTCAAAACCCTAACCCTAACCCAAACCCTAACCCTAAACTCTTAACTCTAACCCAAACCCTAACCCTTACGAAGACTATGATAGCACTGTGCGCATGCGTCGAATTTTGTAACGCGTCGACCAATCAGAATGCTCCAATTCGCTCCCAGCCCAGCTAAGATACTAGGAACTGTGAGGATGTCACACCGGATCTCGCAATCCACGGACAACTGGCGTTCAAAAATTCAAAATGAAAAATGCGTTTCCTCGTGCTCTTCTTGAGAAACTTATTTTTGATTAAAATATGGACTTGCTGTGATTTGTCATGGCACCGCAGATAATGGTCTACTGTGTAATTTTTGGTTAGACCTTGAGAACTTCTACAAGCGTTATGATGAAAGTAATCTCTAACTTTACGTTGACCAAAGACTATCAAAAGTAATAACTGCATATATACGGTCTCTGTTTAGATAGACCGTACATACTCTGTCACAAAATGGTTATACAAACAACGAAATATTGTTGAGTGGTTGAGAATTGTTACTGTTAGTAAGTAAGTGTGTGATTTAAAGTAGCAGTTGTGGATTTGCTTGTGCTTGTTCGCGTGCAGATGTTTAACGTATACGCAGAACATCTAAGTCTAGCGCAGAAAGGTATTTGTGGTAGACTAAATCATATTTTGTATGTTCTCTCCCCCCCGCTTCCCCTCCCCATCTCCCCTACATTCTCTGTCTCTGACATCTCTTTTTCTCTCACTTCCTTTATCTGTCTGTCTGTCGCTCTCTCACACACCACACACACACACACACACCCTCACACACACACACACACCCACACCCACACACACTCTCTCTCTCTCCTTATTCTCTTTCTCTCTTACTCTCTCTCACACATACACACCAAACACACACACACACACACACTCACCCACACATACATACACAAATGATATCCTGGTTCAAATAAACGCGCGCGACCTGGTACACACATACATCCTCACTCTCTCTTTCTCTCTCTCTCTCTCGCTCGCTCACACACACACATTGACACAGATTGCGAAGCTGTGATAGCTGTCTTGTGTCAGCATAGGGTTGCAGAGGGATCAGGGATGAATTACTTTACCATAATGTCCATCAGCCATCCCAGCAAGGTCCTCCTGAAAATAATACTCAACAGGTTGAAACCACAAGCTGAACAAATCATAGCTGAAGAACAAGCAGGATTCATGGCAGGGCGAAGTACCACTGAACAGATTTTCAACCTCAGAATAATCTGTGAGAAATACCTACAGCACCAACAACATCTATATCATGTGTTCATAGACTTCAAGAAGGCATTTGACCGAGTCTGGCATGCAGCTCTATGGGCAACCATGAAAGTGTACAACATCAGCCCGAAAATTATAGAAGTCATCAAAAGCCTGTATGACAAGGCTACCAGTGCAGTCCTCCATAACAGCGTCATCGGGAACTGGTTCAGAACAACAATCGGTGTGCGTCAAGGATGCCTACTCTCTCCAACACTCTTCAACATCTTCCTAGAGCGCATCATGTCAGATGCTCTTGCAGATCACGAAGGCACAGTCAGCATAGGGGGCAGAGCAATCTCCAATCTTCGTTTTGCGGATGATATTGATGGATTGGCTGGAGAGGAACAAGAACTTGAACAGCTTGTACAGAGGCTTGACACCACCTCCAGAGCTTATGGAATGGAAATAAGTGCAGAGAAGACCAAAATGATGACCAACAACACCAATGGCATCAACACGGACATCAAAGTACAAGGCCAATCCCTCAACACAGTGCACAGCTTCAAATATTTAGGAGCCATTGTATCAGACAATGGGTCTCGACAGGAAGTCCTCTCCAGGATCGCACAAACAACTGCTGCCCTGACAAGGTTGAAGCCCATTTGGAAAGACAGAACCATCAGTCTACATTCCAAAGTAAGACTGCTGCGCTCTCTGGTCATCTCCATCTTCCTATATGCTTGCGAAGCATGGACCCTCACAGCAGATCTCCAACGAAGAATACAAAGCATGGAGATGAGGTGCTACAGAAGACTTCTGGGCGTTTCCTATGCCCAACACATCACCAACGACGAAGTCCGACAGACCATCACACAAGCCATTGGACAACACGATGACCTGCTCACAGTGGTGAAGAAACGGAAACTCCGATGGTATGGCCACGTCACCAGATCATCAGGCCTTGCAAAGACCATTCTGCAAGGCACAGTGCAAGGAGGTAGAAGAAGGGGGAGACCGAAAAAGAGGTGGGAGGACAACATTCGAGAATGGACTGGTTTGACACTGAGCGAAGCCATGGGGGCTGCTGAGGACAGAGAAAGATGGAGTATGCTGGTTAAACGATCATCTGTGGTGCCCCTACGACCTTCGGGTTATGGGATAGGATAGGATAGGATAGGATAGGACCTGGGGTTTAAGGCATTCCTGACAAGCAAACATTACGACCAACCTTAAACTAAGATTAGCCCTCGCTACTGTTAGTGTTAGCCAGCTTTTGGTTCTTTTTACAGACCCATTGCACACAAGCACAGACAAATGCACACAGACACACACAGACACAATGACACCAACACCAACACCCCCACTCCTCAAATACACATATACATACAAAGTGACACACACATAAACACACACACACACGCGCACCCACACACACACACACACACACACATACCCACACGCACACACACACCCACACACACACACACACACACACACACACACACACAAAACAACATGGAGCACACCTAAACGTTTGGACCTGTGTGATAAACGAAGAGTGATAACAAAAATAAAAAGGGAGCTCATAGGGAACTGATGCCTACCAAAAAAATTCAACAATGACATCCGAAAAGGCATGCGCACATCAACGGAGAACTGAATAGAAGAGTAATGCCACGCAATAGAGAACAGTCTGAACAAGAACAACAGCAAGAAGACCTACCAGACTGTGAAGCAGCTGACAAGTGTTAAATAGCCCAAGGTCTCCACATCCAAAGAAAAGTCTGGCATTGCCTTATAGAAGAACAAGAAGTCTTTGATATATGGATATAGTACTGCTCTGACCTTTACAACCACACACCAAACGGAAACCGATCAGTTCTAGCATATCCCCAGAATAGAGAGGAGGAATAAATCCTTCCAATTCTCAGAGAAGAAGTTGAGGTAGCAGAGCAATCACTGAAGGAGGTGGTCAGCGGGATGGGACAACATACCCGCGGAATTGCTTTAAGCAGGAGGAGAATCGACGATTGACACCATCACCATTATCTATAACAAGATCTGGCAGAGTGGGGAGTGGCCTACACCATGGACCCAGTCGCTTGTCATCGCTCTTCCCAAAACGCATAACCTCCAGGAATGTGAAAATTACAGCACCATCAGCCTCATCAGCCATCTCAGCAAGGTCCTCCTGAAAATAATACTCAACATGTTGAAACCCCAAGCTGAACAAATCATAGCTGAAGAACAAGCAGGATTCTGCAGGGAAGGGCGAAGTAGCAATGAACATAATTATGTTCAACCTCAGAATAATCTGCGAGAAATACCTACAGCGCCAACAACATCTATTATCATGAGTTTGTTGACTTCAAGAAAGCGTTTGACCGAGTGTGGTATGCAGCTCTGTGGGCAATAATGAGAGTGTACAACATCAGCCCTAAAATTATCAAAAGCCTGTATGACAAGACTACCAGTGCAGTCCACAACAGCGCCATCGAGAACTGGTTCAGAACAACAATCTGTTTGCGTCAAGGATGCATACTCTCTGACTTTCCAACATCTTCAACATCTTCTTAGAGCGCATCATGTCAGACTCCTTGCAGATCACGAAGGCACAGTCAGCATAAGGGTTAAAGCTATTTCTAACCTCCGTTTTGCGGATGACATTGATAAATTAGCTGTAGAAGAAAAAGAACTTGATCAGCTGGTACAGAGGCTTGACACCACCTCCAGAACCTATGGAATGGAAATAAGTGCAGCGAAGATTAAAATGATGACCAACAACACCAATGGCATCAACATGGACATCAAAGTCCAATGGCAATCCCTCAACACAGTGCATAGCTTCAAATATTTAGGAGCCATTGTATTAGACAATGGGTCTCGACAGAAAGTCCTCTCCAGGATCGCACAAACTGCTGCCCTGACAAGGTTGAAGCCCATTTGGAAAACCAAGACCATGAGGGTTGCTGAGGACAGAGAAAAATGGAGTAGGCTGGTTAAACTATCATCTGTGGTGCCCCAACGACCTTCGAGTTACGGGATAGAATAGGATAGAATAAAGTCTTAATATTTGGGAACAAGTTATGACAGGCTTGCTGTCTGCCACAACTTACGGCAACATTTATTTTATGTTCGAAAAGAAATTATAGTTCGAGGTCAAAAGTGTTTATTTCAGAATCATGGGACTACACTTTTACAAAGGCCATAAATAGTATATTGCTCATAATATATTGCTCATAATATATATGTGGGTCTTGTGAGAATTCTGTTGACATACTCACCGTGGTATAAAACAAATGGTATTTATATTATATAATCATATATATATATGTGTGTATATATATATATATATATATATATATATATATATATATATATATATATATATATATATATATATATATATATATATATATATATATATATATATATATATATATATATATCCCAAAAGTGTAGGGTAGCACGGCATTGCAATTCCCTTCCTCATCCGGAAGATCCAACCTTGTCTTATTTGATAATATTTGGGATTGAGGGTGTTCAGCAAGAAGAAGAGCTGCTACAGAGAGAGATTTTTTGGCAGGCTAACTTGGGCACATTGCTTAGTGGGGGTAATGAGAGGCGGGATTTTGGAGTGTTATTGAGAAGTAGGATTCACTACCAGGATTAAAGACTGTGTTAAACTGGATATTTAGTGTTATAAAGAACTTTATGTATATCCTTTAGTATACTTAAGTAGGATAGGTTGATTGTATTTAGAGTGTGCATGGTCTGTGTGTGTGTGTGGGTGTGTGTGTGTGTGTGTGTGTGTGTGTGTGTTTTGTAAAACTTAGGTAGTAGCTGTATGTATTTATTATAGATCTTGTTCTGTATGTGTAAGTGTTGGTTTTGTGATTATGGAGCAGTGGTAGTGTAGGTGTTTATTGAAAATGTTTATTATAAATGTTGATTGGTTTTGATCATGGATTTAAAGTGATTGTTTTTCCACTAGATACTTTACATATTCTCTCTACATATATATATATATGTGTGTGTTGTGCGGGTGGTGTGTGTATATTATGTGTGTGTGTTGAGTGTGTTATCGGTGTGTGTGAGTGTGTGTGTGTGTGTGGTTTTTAAAACTTTGATAGTAGTTTTGTTGAGCTGTATTTATTATAGATCTTATTCTGTATGTGTTAGTGTTGGTTATGTGATTATGGAGCAGTGATAGTGTGGGTGTTTATTGTATATGTTTATTATAAATGTTGATTGGTTTTGATTATGGATTTAAAGTGATTGTTTTTTCCACTAGATACTTTACATATTCTCTCTCTCTCTCTCTCTCTCTCTCTCTCTCTCTCTCTCTCTCTCTCTCTCTCTCTATGTGTGTGTGTGAGTGTTTTTTTTATTAATTGTGTGTATGACATTATGTGGTGTGTGTTGAGTGTGTTGTCTATATGTGTGTGTTGTGTGTGTGGTATGTATGTGTATGTGTAGTGTGTATGTGGTATATTATGTGTGTATGTGTTGTGTGGGATATTATATGTTTGTGTGTTGTTGTATGTGTGTGTTGGTTGTGGTAGTATAGATATTACATGTGTGTGTGTTGTGTGTGTGTGTGTGTGTGGTTTTTATAATAGAGTTATAATAGAGTTGTATTCATGTTCACTTAGTATATATGTGTGTTTTATGAATTATAGTCATGAATTATAGTAATAGGTAAAACGCTTGTACATTTTCACACTGACATTGTAATGCCCTGAAGAAGGTTATTAAAACCGAAAATTTGGCAATTCAAATTGAGTGGATAACATGTTGTCGTTTTAAAAGTGTTTTATGTTATGTATATATATACATATATATGTATGTTTTATGTTATATATATATATATATATATATATATATATATATATATATATATATATATATATATATATATATATATATATATATATATATATATATATATATATAAATATTATTGTGGTATTTATATTATATATTATATATTATAAATAGTGTTGTGGTATAAAACAAATGGGGAATCCATGGAAAATAACATTAAGAGTCATGCAAGGACTGACGAACTCAGTCGTCCTATTAATTTTCTTCAGCACACACTAAGAAGAAGAAAGAAGCAGAAAGAAAAAGAAGAAACATTAGCAGGAGAGAAGGAGAAAGAAAACAGAAGAAGAAGGAGGAGGCCGGAGGAGGAAGAGGAGTAGGACGATTAAAAATCCATTACAAAATAAAACAACTCCTTAGAAAGTATAATTTATTTTTAAATCACTGAACTCCGTTAGTCGTTGTGCCTATTAATAGCTACCGTTGTAGCGATATATAGTAGTTGATATTTTTACCGTAGAGATGAGGGGGAATAATCACTCCCTGTCAGAACAGAAATGGAAAAGTCAAATTTTAGCGGTCGGTTCAGCTCACAGATTAGGAATAAAGGAATCAGTTTTGTTCAACAGCATATGCACACAATTCCGAGGAAAAGCATGCAAAAGAGAAAAAATCGCGTTGACTCGAATCTAGAATAGCGGCCATTATCATCCGAGGTGAAGTTCAAGCGGACGAAATAGTAAATTTTAAATCGCAAATTAGTATACTAAAGGTTTATTTGATGCTCAATAAATAGATATAGGTGTAAACTACATCCGTCAAAGAATGTGCTAGCTTAAGAATATTATCAGATTAGTGACAGCAATAGTCAACATTGAGTGTGGCAAAAATAGTAACCCTAAAGAGGAAATCGACAATGGCAGACCGCCCAAAACTTTGTGTGTTTCGATGGCATCAGAAAACTAATTATAAAGTGAATATAGTATAAAGTTTTGAAATAATAATTACACCAAATATAACCTGAGATGTTAGTATTTCTTGTTTTAACATATTTCGGATGATATTTGCACATTTTTAATGAAATATAAGTATTTTCCCGACAGTTGTTCCTTAAGAGTGCTCGAGTGACCCGAATGTTTCTTGTAATTTTTCCCAAAACAAAGGACCTCTTGATTTAAAGTGTAAATACGAAGAAGTGTCAATGTTTCTTGAATCCAATGATACATAATGTTTACATGTTTCGATGCTTTGCAAACAGCAGCGCCTATGATTATTGTGGGTAAATAACACAAGTTTGGGTCTGTTGAGCTCTCGCGAGGGCCGCTCAGCTTACGCGTTAAGACCGCTTTCTCTACGGCTGGCCCTTTGCAGTAAAACCAGCAGCGACGCTGCGATTACTTCAGTGCAGCGTCGTCAGTCAGTCACAGGCGTCGTCGTCGTCAGGTCGTGGTCGACAGTCGTCAGACGTCAGACGTCGTTGGAGCGTGATGGTGAAAGGCTAGAGGGTTCCTGCGCCTATTTGAAATTTAGATGCGTCAACGCTCGTTGCATTTTGAGACCTGATTCGCGGCCGATGTCAGTATTGATGACCGAGACTTCGAGGGAGAGCAAGTATTTCTTGTTGTAGTGGGTACGCTGAGCAATGGGACTTGCCGTTTTTCCCTTTGACATTGTTGCTGCGCGGCGCAGCTTTGGGTGAGATAATTCTAGTCTTTGAGCGGATTTTCGAACCGGGGGGAGCAGATAGCCATACGCGCTGTGCCAACCCCAGACTGACTTTGACTGTTAAAATCAAATTTTAATTGTATCGTTTTACGTTAAGTCCTTTATTGGACTATAGCCCCCCTTGACTATGTAGGCCCTTTGAGCCTAGATATACTAGTGTAATTTTATTCTTTGTGTCTTAGAATTCTTAAGAAAAACATTTGTGCATTGCTGGCCGTCTATTTTTGATGGATAAAAATGAATCGCGCGCGCCATGGCGACGCTGTACCGCCGGGGTGGCCAGAAAAGACTCACCGGTAGTCAAGGCCAGGATTGATACAGAGGCTGTGACCACCGTGGCCTTGGAGCCCGGTGCGGAGGATGATTTGGATGTTGTGGGGATGGGGGAACCGACCACCCCAAATCGTAAAAGATTAAGAGGAACTCTCACTGATTCCTCGTCTGACAGTATGGAAGACCAATCGTGCGATAAGTCTGATCTAACTCAAGACAAAGGAGTTTCTGGGCAGGAGGGAGTCATCGAGTCGACCTCAAATGCCCACTCAAACAATGATCATATTCGAGCGGATCATGAGGACGAGCAGGCTTGGTCTGCCGTGTCCGATAAACGCAGAAAAAGAAACAGGCCGAGGTTGCCTGCTCGTGTTATTCCTCAGCAGCACAGTTTTGGGCTATGCCGGTTTCCGATCATAGTCAAATATACGGATGAGGTAGACCGGGATATTCTCAAGATGCGAGGTTGGAAATTTACTGACCAATTGCAGACAGTGGTGGGGCCCATCGACCGAGTGCGGCCACTTGGCGAGGGGTTCCTCGTCAGCTGTAAAAACCAAGCACAGCAGCTGAAGCTCGCTAAACTCTCGGAGTTGGGGCGGTTCCCTATCTCTTGTAACATACCGAGCCCTGTGGTTGAGGGGGTCATTCAAGATATCCCTGTCGTGATTCCCGAGGAGGAAATCTTGGCTAAATGCGAAGGGTTGGTCGACTCCGAAGGACTGACCCAACCCTGTAAGATTAAAGGGGTGCGTCGGCTGGACAGAGCTGATGGACAGGCTTCTGCCTCTGTTAAGGTCACCTTTGAAATGCATACGCTGCCGTCTGCGCTGATGATAAATCGAAGAGTGTTTTCGGTGAGGCCGTATGTCGCGGCGGTGGTCCGCTGCTACAAATGTCATAAGCTGGGTCATACCCAAAGATTTTGTAAATCTGTTCCAAACTGTTCGTCTTGTGGTAAGCCCGGACACTCTGGAGCCCAATGTAGGGCTGAAAAACGCTCATGCGTTAACTGTTCGGGCGAACATTCTGCAGTTAACAATAACTGCCCGGCCCTGAGAGAACGCTTACTTGCGAATCAACTCAGGGCCTCCAACTATATGCCGCGAGCCCAAGCTATGCATATGGCTCGTACCCAGTCAGCAGCGGACCCCGCGCGACAGAAAACCCATATTGGCACGGTGTGGGGAGCTCCCCGAGCTCCTGATTCATCCGTGGTTTTGCCTAAACCGACTCCCCCGCCTCCGGCGGATAAAACTACGCCCCCCTTGGGTGCCATTGCGGCACCGGGGGGATGCATAGGTCTCGAAGTGGGGATCACCGCACCCGCTACGGGTGGCAGGGACCCATGGACAGCTATACAAAGACTAGAGATAATGGTAGAAAAACTAACACAGGCAGTTGTTGGGTTAGTCGACACGGTTCGTGGCCTGACGGAGCAAACACGCTTGTCTGCGAGTTTGCCGGTCGTACATACCGGTTCTGATGTCAGTACGCAGTGCGATCTCGAAGCAAGGAGCACTAGTGACTTTTCGTCACAGTCCTCCCCTGATCAAATTAATACGACTACAGGCAAAAATACGAAAACTGCCCATAAGAGGAAATCGCATACGAAAAAACCGCCTTTTATGTCGCCTGAAGAATGTGCAAGGCTTAAAGCTCCCGGTCTCACAGACCAGCGTTTTGAAGAGATTTTTGGATATCCCAAGTCGTGTCTTGATGAGATTGATACTAGGCCTGGGGCGCGCCCCTAGCCCGGTGGTTGGCAGTTGCGCTGGGAGGCGCTTGCGCGCTGGTCCCGTGGCCAGAAAGATACATCTGTTGTTTAATTAAGCCAAATTAGATTTTTTAAATAATACAAATTATTTTCTAACCGGCTTTCGGACCGACGCTGTGACTATGTACATATTTTTAGTCGGCCGTAATGCACATTTGATAACAATATTTTTAATTTATTTAAAATAGGTTTTGGTTTTTAAAATAATCTTATCTAAAATTATGTATATATATACGAGTTTACCTTTTAATGATCTTAACCCTTCCATTTTATTTTTTAGGTCTTCGACCATTTTTTTTTATATAAGTATTCGGATTGTTATGTTTTGTTTTAAACGTGGCCCTGAAGGATTTTTATTTTTAACCAGCTTTTATATCGTCGGCCCTGTTCCTGTCTGTCAAATTGAATACAGACTAGGTCTGTTCCATATAAAATCTCTCACAGATAAAAATGTTCTGATATATTTAATTGTTATAATCACACTCCTCTAGCTGTCACACATCCCACCGGGCCCACATAAGCCGCGGCCTTTAAACTAAAGTTCATTCATATATCGGTAATGAAGTTTTATAATAGCCCATTAAAATTAATTCTGAAATCTTATAAAATACTGATCTATTATATAAAGTCTCCTATATGCGTAAGTGTCTGGGGACGTAAAACTTATTCAATCGAATCGAATCGATTACTTCATTCGTCGCTCAGCGCCGCTACAGTACGCCTCGCTATAGCAACAGTTCTCCCGAACATACAACATGTCTGACGCTCCAGTCGCCGCTGCTGCTGCCGCCGCCGCCCCAGCTACTCCCAAGGCTCCCAAGGCTGCCAAGGCAAAGAAGTCCAAGAATCCCGCAAAGCCTTCTGAGCACCCAAAGTACAACGTCATGATCGCCGCCGCCATTGCCGCATTGAAAGAGCGCGGAGGCTCCTCTCGCCAGGCCATCATCA
This sequence comes from Oncomelania hupensis, assembly GCA_036898135.1. Lineage (NCBI taxonomy): Eukaryota > Metazoa > Mollusca > Gastropoda > Littorinimorpha > Pomatiopsidae > Oncomelania > Oncomelania hupensis. The sequence goes on along the minus strand of CM072516.1, from coordinate 35,886,897 downwards.
AGTACATCATGGCCAACTACAAGGTCGGCAATGAGGTAGCCAAGATCAACGCTCGCCTCAAGACCGCCTTGAAGGCCGGCGTCAAGGCTGGATCCCTCAAGCAGGCCAAGGGCACCGGCGCATCTGGCTCATTCAGACTGGGTGAAAAGAAGGCCGAGAAGAAACCCAAGGTCAAGAAGGCAAAGAAACCCAAGGCTGCCAAGCCCAAAGCTGCCAAGTCTCCCAAGAAGACTGCCGCCAAGAAGCCCAAGGCTGCTAAGAAGCCCAAGGCTGCCAAGTCTCCTAAGAAGGCTGCCAAGCCCAAAGCTGCAAAGAAGCCCAAGACTGCCAAACCCAAGACACCCAAGAAGGCAAAGGCCGCCAAGCCCAAGACTCCCAAGAAGGCCAAGGCTGCCAAAAAGCCCAAGGCCTAAGTCTCCAAATCCTGCATGAGCCTACTGCAGCAGTTCTAAGAGCTTGCTTGCACTCCTGCAAGTAGCCCTTTTTAGGGCTACACACATTTTCCAAAGAAAGGTTTCATTCGCTGAAGTTGCTTTTGAGTTTCTTTTTAATATTGTCTCTTGTATGTTTGGTACACATTACTCGCATCAGCCCCGCGAATTGAAAACTAACTGTTTTGCACTGTACACGTAAACGGGGAGTCCTGAAATTGTACAGTGCGTCTAAGATCGCGATCATTCGCGCAAAGATTGCAATATTGCTTCCGAGTTTATACCTCGTGTGACGTCGTGCCGGTTTGGAATAATCTCGCGAACAAATGGATCCTGGCGCTCATGTTCTAGTTGACTACACAAATCCACCTAGCATACACGCATTCAAGTCCCTTCTCCCCATTCCCGATCGCCCAGCGGGATTGTGATTAGTCGTCTAGGTGTTAGACCATACGTCTAAAGGTTGCAAGTGCGCGCCTCAGGCAGCTGAATTGGATCCTGTATCGACTAGTGGCTTGAGCTGCAAAAACCCTAAATAACAAATCATTTATAAATCCATAAATGTAAATTATTTTTAAGAAATATATATTTAGCGCTTAAAAACTTTAATATGCATAAAAAGATTCCTTTAACATAAAAAAACTAAAATAAAACACGTTATCATTGTTTACTTTAACAATGCCAGTGTTAGGGTAAACCCGTGTTCGTCAAAAATAAAAGAATTCGTCACCTGGGGCTCTTTAAGCGATGTGTAAATATAAACTGACGAAATTATCCCATCTTTGGTGTTAGGAAGAGGGGTGGGGGAGGGCTTGAGTTGTGAGGTGTTGTTGTTGTTGTTGTTGTTGTGTGTGTGTGTGGTAGTGGGGGTATGTGGATGGGTGGGTGGGAGCAAAGAAAGTACAGTTTCTTTGGTGGGAGTTACTAGTATTTCTTGTAGGGAAGGACGAATTCTCGAACCAGTGAACATTTGAACTGACCAAAAGTGGCTAGTACCCAGTGCGCGGGTTTAGTCTATGGAGTCATCCTCTAAGTATTATTTTCACAGGCGAGCCCACCTAGGTCTGTTTGTGCATGGCCTATTGTTCCAATCTACCAGGTCCTTTGTGTGTATGCGGTCGAGCTCCCCACCGGCCTGGGTGCCGCCGCAGTCGTCATAATTGTTATTGATTTCTTTCTGCTTCGTTGACAGACGTTAAGAAATGGATGGCGTTTGATCGCTATCTTCTCCCCCATACAAGGAGGGTCAGTGGAAAGTTGAAAGGTAGCCTACTCTCGCTGACCTCATGAAACTGTCACAAAACCTTATGCTAGCTTTTTCTTCCCTATTTATATATACTGCTCAAAACAATTGAAGAGCCAGAGGAATAAATTAAATGTATAACTTACCGGAACAAAAAAACTTGCAAAAAATGGTTTAGATGGAAACATTTATTATTGAACAACATTACATTACTAAAATGAAAAAGAAAAAATCATTTCATTTACATCTTTTTTGGGCTTAAAACAAATAACCCCAGTTTTCACAATTCTATACATTTGGATAATGAAGAAAACAGTCAATATTGTGTGTGTCCACCGTGTGCTCGAATGCAATCCAGGCATCTTTGTCTCATGGACTCCCCAAGCCTTCTCAAAGTCTTTTGAGGGATGTTGTGCCACTCTTGTTCGAGCATCCCGAAGAGGTGATCCAGGTTCAAGGCTGGGGGATGGTTTGCCCGAACTCGGCGGCCCAGCTCGTCCCAGAGGTGCTCTACTGGGTTGAGGTCAGGTGAGCATGCTGGCCACTGCAGGCGGTTGACCCTCTGCTGCTGGAGGAACTCGTTAACCACCCTGGCTCGGTGCGGCCGCGCATTGTCATCCTGGAAGATGGCGCCGGCGCCCATAGCTTGCAAAGCGGGGATGACGATGGGCTCCAGGATGTTGTCCCTGTAGCCGACGCCAGTCAGGTTGCCCTCAACTCTGTGAAGAGGTGTTCTGTGGGCCCTTCCCATTCCACCCCACACCATGATGAACCCTCCACCGTATCTGTCGCGCTCCATAACAGTCGCGTCGTGGTAGCGCTCGCCTTCTCGCCTCCAAACACGATTTCTGCCGTCATGGAAGGACCTAGTGAAGCGCGATTCGTCAGAAAAGAAGACCGCCGCCCACTGCTGTCTGGTCCACCCCACGTGAGCCCTGGCCCATGCCAGGCGCGCTGCGCGGTGGACAGGCGTCAGGATTGGTCGTACTGCTGGACGCCTGGCGCGGAGGTTCGCTTCTCTCAGGCGGTTCCGTACTGTCTGGTCTGAAACAGTAATGTTAGCGGCTACACGCAGCTGGCCCCGGAGGTTGTTGGCAGTGGCTCTTCTTTCCCGTAGGGCGGACACAACCAGATATCTGTCCTGCTGTCTGGTGGTGCATCGAGGACGTCCAGACCTTTCTCGTTCGGCGGTCGTTCCCGTGTCGTTGAAACGATTTCTCAGCCTTTGTATGACTGCATGGTGTACTCCTAGTCGGCGGCCAGTCTCTCGCACCCCAACACCTTCTTCAAGCCAGGCAAGAGCCCGACCCCGGTCTGCTTCACTCAGACGTCGTCTTGGGGGCATGGTTAACCAAGTTGGAAAAAATGTAACATTTATACCCATTACACTGACGACAATCACTGATTTGTGTTCTCTACTGGCATGGCTTTGCTGTGCAAAGCAGGGTTTTTGTCCATTATTTCTGCTAATTCATATGGAAACGCTTAAACTGGCAGCATTTTTCACGTGCCTGAAGTGCTAATTTACCTGATAAAAGAAGGTTGCTGACAACAAATTAAACTCATTTTTTTCACTTTCACGTTGACTCTTCAATGCTGCATGCAAACAGACCAAAAAGATATTTTGAACAATTCAAAATACTTCGATATTTTACCAAGTTCATAAGTGACCAAAAAACAAAGGTGGCTCTTCAATTGTTTTGAGCAGTATATTTACTTGCTTATGATATATAACATCTACACTCCCCCAAGCCTATGTTGCCCCAGGTCAGTATTCCAGCAGGCGTCTGTTGCCCAGAGTCTAGTTTTCCCCAGGTCTAATTAGCTCCAGGGCTAGGTTTTTCAGGTCTAGTTTTCCCAGGCCTTTGTTCCCGATCCCGATGTCGCTAACATTCTCTCTCTCTCTCTCTCTCTCTCTCTCTCTCTCTCTCTCTCTCTCTCTCTCACACACACACACACACCCACACAGGAAACACAGACAAAACTGTGTCGTTTCAGACTACCTTCTACATAGGCAACGATGCATACGACACCATGTAATGACTACCAATGTTGAAAGCGACTCCGTTGGGTGTCAATGTCATCGCGCCTGGTCGGGTATTGATGATACCCTAATTAGACACCCGGCTATCGATTACTTACTCCGATTTTCTATCTGGTCATCGATCACTAGGGGTTTTGAAATGTGGAATTCAGTATTTCAGCTTTTTTTGTCCGTGTATCGATTGTGTTTCCAATAACTGTAAAGAGGACAGCGCATAAAATCAAAGATACCCTTGCAAGCAACACTTAGCGTGATTGGTTTACAGGTTTAATGCAAAAGCAACACTTAGCGTGATTGGTTTACTGGTTTAATGCAAAACCTAAAGGCTAGGAGGTTGTGGTGGTGTCCCCATACCCTTTAGGTCTTGGGGAAGGAAGCGTTTGGGACCTCCCATTTCTCTAGGCCAGCTTAGTGAGGGCGGTGCCTATCCCCTCGCTCCGATCCCCCGCTGCTTTACCTTCATCGGTTCTAAACAGATCCGGGTACCCATTCACAGCTGGGGGTGACTGGGATGTGTGGTGCTCTTGTTTGAATCTTTTTTTATTTGGTGTTGTTTGGTGGCTGTCTTCCAAGCATGGTCACCTCATCCAAGTACTATTCCTCCCGGCGTTAGTTTACATCAAACATTGCTAGCGTGTGCCCAAACCACGTGTACTATTGCGCCACTCACAAAGGACTAGGAGTGGGGGTCGGGAAGGGGGGAGAGGATAAGATGGGGCGAGGGAGAGAGGGATGGAGATAGGAAGGGAGAGAGTGAAGGTGGAGAGGTGGGGAGGGGAAGGGGCAAGAGGACTTAATGCAAACCCCGAAAGAAATGGAACAACATAACATGTTATTTTCTCAGATCGGCGCACTCGAAATCCACACCAATACAAAAATCCACTGTCAGATTTGAAAGGAGATAATGGAATGCCAATAGTACACACAGTCGCAACAGAACCCAAGGACCTTTCATTTTTTCTTGACATAGCCTAAATCCGTTTTTGTTCTTCTAGATCTCGAACCCAAACTCCCAGACCCCTCCCTTTTTCTCTTCTTTATTTTCTTCTTCTTTTCTTTTCCTTCTTTTTTTTCACTCCCACACCTTCATCCCTCCATCCCCTTCAGTCGCACCTTACACTTCAACTTCAATCTTTTTCCGTAGCCCACTTTTTTGTCTAGCTCCTTTCTAGGCACACACACACACACACACCCACACATTTTTGTAAAAACGACATTCTGATGACTGTTGTGAAAAAAAACAGGGATTATTGTGACACACTTTTCATTTTCGTGACATTATTTTGACATTTTCAAATGTTTGAACCTGTCCCTAACCCTAACCCCTAACCCAAACCCTTTCCCTAACCCTAACCCTAACCCTAAAACAGCTGTATCTATGCCGGAACTCTATTTTGACGTCAAAATAGGGCAGCCTTCCAAAAAAGTCAAAAGAAACCATGTGGAGTTCCACGAGTGTGTCACTGTAACGTCGTTTCTACATGCCCACACGCACACACACACATACACACAAAATATGCCAAGTCAGTGAACGCTTATTTGCTTTGCGAAAAGCATTTTAGAGTCGTCTGATAATCTTCGATTGTGATTAGATTATATATTCAATGTTTATAGGGTGCAGCCACAGGCGCTTGTATCTGGACACGCGAGCGCCTATGCCTGTGACGCATCTCCCTTTGGTTATCTAGAATACATAACAAAAGGGAGGCGCGTCACAGGCATACAAGCGCCTGTTGGTGCAGCGGACTGCCAAGAGCCGAATCAGGACCACTACGCTTGTGATTGATCTGTGCTCCCGTCATTTAATCCCTCACAGCATACATCAATGTGGTACCTATAATAGAAATGACATGAGTGACAAAGGAAAAGTAAATTAAGATAAAAGTGTTCCCATAACCTTTGGGTGGTTGGGGTGGAGGGTGGTGGTGGTAGTGGTGGTGGTGGAGAGATTTAAGCAAAATAATTTTGAGATAAAGAAAAAATCCTATCTACGGCGAAATTGAAAGTTAAAGTCGTTATGCGCCAAAATCAGAGTAACACACAAAAAAAGAATCAAAACGTTAAAAACAACAAACCAACAAACCAACACACACTCACAATTAAAGTAAACAAATAAAATGACATAAAATAAAAAAATAAAATACATGAATACGTGAATAAATACATGAATACATCAAATTTAGTTTAATGAAAAGAAAGAAATAAATAAAATTCACACTGCAGAACTAATAATAACTGTAAAAGAATATTACCTCCCCGCGCCTCGTTCCTTGCGAAGGTTGCCTGAAGGGGGCTTGTCCGCGTATCTCACTGGCATTGTCACACTGACGAACACATCCACAAATGCATCACTGGTGCCTCACACGCGCAAACAACATTGACAAAAATTCCAATTCGGCGTTCCAGATTAACTGTCGAACGAAACGAGAGAAGAAGAAACCGAACACTTGGCCGCCTAAAGGATGATGTATACCTTAATTCAAAGGCTCGCACCGTTAAACAACATTAAAACACTATAATCTATGCAGTGAAGTTCTAGTAGCCAAGATTAAGCTTCTAAGAAGTTTCGTACATGTAGATGCTTACCACAATCCCATAGTACCAACAGTAGTAGAACTTCTGAATTAAAAGGAAGTAGGTTTTACTGTATTTTATTTTGTGCGATTTCAGAGTTGAGACATTTTATCGAGATTCACATCAAAATAATTATGTTTTTCTGTAGGCTCCAAATACGCCAAACAGGAACATCTGGTAATAAAGAAAATCCGAAAAAACTGGAAAAGGCTGGCACAGGTAAAATTTTCAATGGTGGTTTGCTGCTCTACTTTGTAGCTCTATGAAAGTATACTTGTACTGAACACCCTTTCTTTATACTGAATGAATATTGTCACGACTATAATAGGCCTACAAATAAGAACCTTCACAAAATTAGTCCACACAGAAATGAATCGATTATAATGACGTACGCATCCAGCGGTTTGTTCATATTATTGCTTCACATATGCTTTCGGCGCTTTGCCAATACATTTTAAGAGTAGAAGCAACTTCATTCACTAAGCTGGACCTGAGACCATGGCGGTCCTTAACGACGAAAAGAAATCAGAGGAAGCTGACAGGCAAAGTATAATACATTCACACAAGTCTCGTTACATCGTAAGTCTACTGTGTAGCAGACTGCTGATTGTAGACAATATCAATTTGCCTGGTTTCACATCATGTACTCTTTACACTGAAGCAGAAAAGAAAAGAAACAACACATAAAATATTATTAAATAAATAAATAAATAAATAAATAATTAAAAAAAAAAGAGTTCTCTCTCTCTCTCTCTCTCTCTCTCTCTCTCTCTCTCTCTCTCTCTCTCTCTCTCTCTCTCTCTCTCTCTCTCTCTCTCTCTCTCTCAAAACCCAATATTTGGTGCCAACAAATTCTTATCACCTACCATGGAGAATTCATTACCGAACATTGTCTAGGCAAGATAAGAAACACAAACGCAAACAGACACATACACACACACCCACACACACACACCCACATAAAACCGTGTAAAAACGCCGTTCATATGACTTTTATGAAACGCCACATACCTTGTTTCGACATCTTTGAAATTTGTCAATTTTTTAAAGCTAACCCTACCCCTTAACAGCCCTAACCATAACGGAACACTGTTTTAACGTCAAAATAACGGGGCCGTCAAAAGAACGTAGGTAGAGTTTAGAGAGTGTGTAACAATAACGGCGTTTATACATCCACACACACACACACAGGCACGCACACGCTCACACAGGCTCACACACACATACACACTCCCGCATAGACAGATAGACACACATTCGAAAATACCCCATTATTCAAATGAAAGAGGGATCCACAACATTCTAAGACTTAAGATTGCTGAAATGCCTATATTTCCTTCCAAATGATATACGAGACAGTGTCTTTGGTTTAAACTTTTAGAACACCAAAATATCCTTAAACGTCTGTGTTTTAAGGATTTGTATGTTCCTGAAATGCCCTTGCCTAGTTTATAATTTCAAAACAATCCAAGAGAGCTTTGATTCTGGTTTGAAACATCTGTATCAATTTTTTAAAAATCCCTCTAGTCTTTTTTCAGTGTTGACATATTTGTATACTGTTGAAATGCGGCCTTTGCCTCGTTATTTAAGAACAGTCCAAGAAGCATTGTGTCTGGTTTAAAACATCTGTAACACTACAAACATTCCCAATTAGACTTACATCAGTGCTTAAACATTGTTATGCTTTGGCTATAGTTATTTCAAAACAGTCCAAAGGAACATTGTTTCTGGTTTAAAACATCTGTATCGATACAAACAAAATCATTTTTCGTGTGCTACTTATTTCAACATTCCAACGAGTTAGCATTGTGTCTAGTGAAAACTTCAACACAGCACTAAACATTTTTTTGTTTTTATCCAGTTTTAAACTAATTTTATGCCACTGATATGCCTTTAGTTATTTCCAAAACGGTCCAAAGAATACTTTGCCTTATGTCTGGTTTAAAACTCCCACAGCACTACACAAATCCCCTTGACGATAGGGTTTATCTGGGTTTGGAACTTGTAAAACTATCGACCATAGTGAGCGTTTATCTAAGGTGAAGAGAGGTTTTTACAGCTGATAGGACTGTGAATGGCTCTTCAAACGAGGATAACCATGTTGGTAGCCGTGAAGCGAAGAAGTGGATGGGACGTGAAATAGTTTTTTCAAGACACCGCAGCGTACGAAGAATGCGATACTTATTTTTGCATATGATATAATTGCATAGCTGAAACTAGACGAGGACTGGTCTTCTGACTCTTCTCCCTCTCTTTAGTCTCAGATACGCTGTATGCGGTAAAAATAATGACAGTGCATACACCAGCTAGAATCCTACGGACGACAGAAGAAGCAGACCCTTCCTATCGGAAGAATGAATACTTTTCATTATTTCGAGGCGGACTACAGTCAAAACACAGTAGTTAGTCAAATTGTCTAAAACCACGTCGTCTTATCATTTAGATGAAGAAGACGTTAATGAAACAACCAACCTAAAAACTACAAAGTGTGATGCTAACTGTAAACAAATAATGCAAGTTCATCAACAGCAAATGCGGTTAGTATTCGGATGGGTGACTGTCGTATAGGCTACGTGCAAAAAGGAGGGAGACAGAGCATAACATTTCACTCCCTAGTACACTCATCAGCGGTGATTGAGCAAACCTACCTGGATTCAATAAATTCAAGGACAGTCCTTTAGTGAAATAATGGCTGCTGCTGCTGCTGCTGATTATGATGATGTAGTTTTATACAGCGCATGTCTCCACAAAAAAACACTTCATGCTCTTTGCATTCCACACGCACACACAGTTGCAAAATGCGTGGCTTGTGTGGTTCAGAGGGTTGGCCGCTCGTATTGCATTTTAACGTGATCCTACTCTCTGTTTGGTAGATCTAGAAGCGAGGAAAGATCTATAGAGCGACGTCTTGCGACTGTCTTTGAGAACGGTCTCACAATGCCTGAACCTAGTGTTATTTGTTTTAGACAGGATCGCAATCAGACGACAGATTTACGTACCTATGAGATAGTCCTGGGTGTAAGGGTTGGGGTGGTGGAGCGCGTGAAGAGATTGTGAGGAAGGTGGGGAAGTTATGAGGTTGATAGCAGTGGCACTGATTGATCAGTCTCACATTTTGAGTTATCTTTCTTTATTGGTTCAGACAGAGCCGCGATCAGGAAAGATTTCAAAGGCCAGGGTATGACAATGCTTGGTGGTGTTTGTTTTGTTTTGTGTGACAGTGAGTCTACATGGGAAATTGTGTGGTTGTCACGTTAACAGACGATGTAATGGATAATCTATGAGAAAAACGGATTTTAGGCTTTCTTTTTTAGGTGACTGAGAATCGTGTAAGGAGTTTAGTGTAATACACTAAACTCCTTACACGATTCTCATAACAATATCTAGCAACCCACCGTAAATCCTTTGAAAATGCTGGATTGAGGTGTTTAGTACTGATGGCCTTGTTCAAACAAACTGATCCGCGAGATATGTTTGAAGCCTTATAACTATCCATAGACAAAACTGACCTAGAATATCTTGTGTTTAAATAATATAAGCAGTCTTATTTTTGTTATTTATCTGACAAGCACAAGAGATCCTCGTTTGACTCTTTTTGTTCTACAAAATCAACGAATGAATACATGAAGATTTTAAAAAAAAGTGAATTAATGAACTACATGAAAAATGAGTAAATTAAATAACAAAATAAAAATGAGGAAATTAATTAACAAAATAGAAAATGGGGTAATTAATTAACCAAATAAAAAAATAAAAAAGGAATTCAATAAATCAGTGGGAAAAAAATCACAATAAAATCAGCTAAAATATATCAGTCTACATTCCAAGGTAAGGCCGCTGCGCTCCCTTGTCATCCCCCCCCCCTCCCTCGTCCGCCCCTGGAGGGAGAGGTGTGCACTGGACTGTTCAACGTTGTATTATAAGGATCCTTTGCATTTATTCTGTCTGTCTGTCTCTCTTTCACTCTGTCTCTCTATCTCTAGTGCTGTCTGTCTCTGTGTCTATTCACCCTTATCCAGTATCTTCACCATTCCCCCTGCCTGACTCTCTGTCTGTCTCCCACCATCACACCACCCCTCCGCCTGCCTTTAGTATAGTTTTGATTCGCATTCAGAATATTAATTAAGTGTGTTTCGTGCAGGGGGGCGGGGAGAGGGTGGGTGGGTGGGTGGGCCTTAACAATACCTTTGTTTCGGGAGACCCTGGAATTCAGTCTGCATGCATGCTGAGCATAACAGACTCACGATAGGCCGCTCTCCAGTTTTTAGACACAGGCGCTTGTATTTTTAAAGTATTCTGGTGCAAACTCTGGTGGTCTGATGATTGCCATTTGTGCTGAGACCCCAGACGTGTATACACGCACATGGAGTATCTGAAACTGCTTGAGGTATAGACCAACATATTAACTGTTCCAGTTGATATAAAGCGTAGCTGAGACTAGACGAAGCCTGTTCATTCTGGTTGAAAAGAGAGAGAGAGAGAGAGAGAGAGAGAGAGAGAGAGAGAGAGAGAGAGAGAGAGAGAGAGAGAGAGAGAGAGAGAGAGAGTATAGGTTTTACACATAGTCTGAGATTGATAGATCACTGAAACTCAGTTTGAGAAGGCCGGCATGGAAGCCACCGATTTAAACTGTAACATACAGCGTAGCTGAGACTAAACGTGGCCTTCCCGAACCCCTTTTCGCATCGTCATCTCATTTCTGTCCTCGCACTGGAAAAGAATCCTATCCTATCCTATCCCATAACTCGGAGGTCGTAGGGGCACCACAGATGATCGTTTAACCAGCGTACTTTTTCTGTCCTCAGCAACCCTGATTGTTTCGTTCAGTGTCAAACCAGTCCATTCTCGAATGTTGTCCTCCCACCTCTTTTTCGGTCTCCCTCTTCTTCTACCTCCTTGCACTGTGCATTGCAGAATAGTCTTTGCAAGACCTGATGATCTGGTGACGTGGCTATACCATCGGAGTTTTCCGTTTTTTCACCATTGTGAGCAGGTCATCGTGTTGTCCAATGGCTTGTGAGATGGTCTGTCGGACTTCGTCGTTGGTAATGTGCTGGGTATAGGAAATGCCCAGAAGTCTTCTGTAGCACCTCATCTCCATGCTTTGTATTCTTCGTTGGAGATCTGCTGTGAGGGTCCATGCTTCGCAAGCATATAGAAAGATGGAGATGACAAGGGAGCGCAGCAGCCTTACCATGGAATGTAGACTGATGGTCCTGTCTTTCCAAATTGGCTTCAACCTCGACAGGGCAGCAGTTGTTTGTGCGATCCTGGAGAGGACTTCCTGTCGGGACCCATTATCTGATACAATGGCTCCTAAATATTTGAAGCTATGCACTGTGTTGAGGGAAAAGAAAGAAATGGAAATTGAAGTGGTCAAACCTCGTTAGTCACCCGAGCGTGGTAGGTACCCGGCCCGCTCATCAGCTGTTGAGACTTGAGAGAAAGAGAGAGAAGGCTTCGTTTACTCTCAGCTACACTGTATGAGAGACTTAAACTGTGATAGCACCCCACTGGGGTGTCACTGATAGAGACTTTGGCACCTGTACTGTCTGTTAATGTTCTACTGTTGAAGATTTGACACGCCGGCTTCAGATTCTCTAGGACTGAATAATTATTCAATGTTCTCTCTCTCTCTCTCCCTCCCCACCACCCCCCTAAAATTCACATATAGGCTAACAATATATAGCATAAGACCGATAATAATAGTCTTAGAAAGCTGACTAATGTTTCTCGACTGAACTTAGGACTAAGAAAAACTCCTTTTGGAGCCCCAATAATAAAACTTGACTTAAGGCTACAAAATTTAAACTTTACTAATAATATATTTTTATTTATTTAATCGTTCTTATATAGCGCTTTTCCAGCTCAAGAGCTGCTCAAGGCGCTGGCCGATACAGGATCTAACTCAAGCCGCCCGAGACGCCCACCCGCAGCCTTTGGGCGCATGGTCTAACGCCCGGACAACTGAGCACAATCCTGGGCAGCCAGGGATGGGGGAGAAGGACCTAGGTGCATGCTGGGTGTGTTCTTGTCACCGGCACTCACCCGTCTAGGACATGAGCGTCAGGATCTTTAAAGTCCGTTATGATGGAATGTATGCGACACAGACTAGACCTCGGTTTATACTCTCATCCGAAGGAGTAGGAAAACAGGAGTAAAGTGTCTTTCCCAGGGACACAACACAATGGCCCGGCCAGGGCTCGAACCCGGGACCTTCCGATCCGCAAGCCGAAGCACTACCATTAGACCACAGTGCCTCCCATAATATACCAATAATATACTTATAATATACTAATAATGTATACCCCTTTTCTGAAAGTAACATAAAAACAATAACCTCTCGTAGCTGACTGATGTTTTTGAGACCCAACTCTTTCTCTGAATTTAGGAGACCAAACTAGCTCTTTCTCAAAAAGTTCTACAAAATATTTTCCAGAAAACGAGATAAAAGAAGAAAAGGAGTGAAAAAAAAACCACAACAAGACAAAGCTAAAAACTTTCTTAGTACATGCATTATATTTCGCTAAATTACTTCTGCGGCAGTTAAAACCAGTATGAAAGTTAAAACCATACACTATAAAACTTGGCTCATTATTTGAAACTCAAACACAGGACCTAGAATTACAATTTGTGTCTGAAAACTAGGTCTGCTGATCTGCTTTATACACAGGACCTAAAATCACTTTTGAGTTTGAAAACTAAACACAAAAGTTGTTAATTGTTACCGCTGATTTGCTTTTATGACCTAAAATCACAATTTGTGTCTGAAAACTAACACACAACTCTTGTTACCGCTGACCTACTTTTTGTACAAAACAGTAGTAAAATGAATATTCACTTAAAAACAAGCAGCTGCATCTTTGTTTCCTGTCCAGTTAATTAAATCACCTTTGACAAGAAGAATCAAAATAATGTTTGCTTCGTCCACTGTACTTTTTTTTTCCTCTAACATATAACCAAGAAGGACGAGACCGAAGGCTGAATGCCAAAGGAGGTACAACACAGCAGATTAACAAGGTACCCTACAAAACGTTCACCATTATTTTAGCACTAAGAAGAAACTGCTGAAGAACCCCATATAAGTACGGTTGGTGTGACGGTGGGTCTATTGTTGCTGGGCTCTGCACAATAGAATGCTATTATCCACTCGTCTTTTGTCTGTGGAGATCGTCTAGTTAGATCGCCCTATGACTAATCTTAATACATTTATATGTTTGGCCCGGTCTGTGTGAAGATGGGATAACAGCGATAGGGAGAAAAGTGTAATAGATTCACTGGCACACTAGCTCTCGCATGGCTAAGAAACATAGGTAGTCCAGCCACTTGTTAAAAGTAAATATCATACATTTATTTCCTTTACTCTTATACTAAACAATCTAATCACTACATTAACTTAAATGTCCAAAATGTAATATAACTAGGATTAACTTAACAGTCCAAAAGTCACTTCGAGTAGTTCGGAGAATGGGTTGATCTTTGATGGATCTATTCGGCTACTGTTCTCGATATTTGCTACTGAGTCATCCTTGGGCTTTGTTCTGTTTTTGCCTAATGTTCGTTTTCAGGAAGAGTGGACTACCGCACAGTCCCTATAGATCAGTGTTCGTGCACTTGTTTTATGGACTTAGCTTCGAGGTGCGGTGCTGTTGTCTCCTCGTCGTGTTTGTTGACTACTGAGTTGTTGGAGCTCAGTGCTCTCTGCTCAATTACAAGCTGCGTGTCTGGGATGACTCTCTGTGGGGTCTATCTCCTGCCGCGGACCAAGCCTGCTCGTCTGCAAAACATAAGACGAGTTTCTGCAATGCCTTGCTTACAAAGGGTGTGCAGAGCATCTCACTGTTGGCAGAAACAGCCCTCAGCGAGATCATCTTCACTTATACGGATAAGAGACGAACAATCTTCTAAGTCCGTGGTCCACTGGAATCTCCAACATACTTCCTAAATATATAAATATATCATGGCTAAAATAGACACAGGGAGAAGTAATTAATAATATACACATTCTCCGGTACAGCCACTGGTCTGCAATAATACAAATAGGAGAAACAACAGTTGGTCAGTGGGAGCTACCTTGTGTTGTTGAAAACCGGTCGCGTGGGTCAGCCACGTGGTCAAGCAAAGTTTTACTAACATTCACAAGTATAAAGCATGGCAAGACTTCACGAGCATAATCCAATAATAATATCAATAACTCACGGTGAAACAAAAGAGTGCTCATTTACCTTTTTGACAATGTCAGGCTGTCATGAATTGGCTAGTATTAACTCTGCTTGTTGACTATTTAGCCATGTGTAGTCTTTGTACCAGTAGAGAGTTAGTATATTACACAGCAGACAGCACACTGCGAGCCTGAGCCACACACAGCGCAGTGACGTCAGCACTTGAGTTTTGAATCGGACCGTTGGAACCAATGGGAGAGCTTAGACAAAGCGGTTGGAGCCAGTTTGACTAGGTCCAAACCCCGCACATTTTTGGTCAGTGGGAGGAATACACCGAAGTGTTAACAGCTAGAAAGCTGGCAGAGAAATCTCTACACACTTAGACCAGGAAGCAGGACTTAGAATCTTAGAATTCTATTTAGTCAACACGGGCCTGAACTTGTCAGACAGGTAAATGAACACCCTTCTGTTTCATCGTGATATATTTATATTATTGTTGAAATTATGTTTGAAGAATTTGCTATGCATAAATGTGAATTATTAATCCGAATTTGCGTGACCATGTGGACGAGCCGAACACATGGTGAAACACGACCGGTTGCGCCGCCATGTTGTATGCTGTACGGAACCACTGTTGTTTAACTTATATGTATGTTTGCAGACCAGTGGCTGTACCACTGAATGTTTATAATATTATTAATTCTGTATGTGTATAGTTAGCCACGATTGATATTTATGTATGTATAGGAATTTAGAGTGAGATTCCAGTGGACCCCGGAAGTAGCAGAATGTTCGTCGCTTATGTTATAGAGATGTGGAGCTATCACTGAGGGCTACTTGGCTTTCAGTGAGACGCTCTGCACAAACCGATTATTCAGGGTTGTGCAGAATTTCGTCTCTTATATTACAGACGGGCAGGCGAGCTATCCCGAGCTATCCCGAGCTATCCTGTGAACCCCACTCCACAGAAACAAGTTGGTTGAGGAGACTTTACCGCACAAGACGGAAAGAGCTACCCGGTAAAACACCCTGTCAGACCCCACAGCGTGGCAAGGGAACCCAACTACACAACGACACAGGTGGACCAGAAGCTACCTCACAGAAGGACTTCGACCGCACCACCCGCCAGTTAAGTGTGTTATCCCAAGTGCACTTAAACTGATCATAACAGGACCACAGTAGTCCAACTCTTCATAAACTGTAAAAAGGACCACAGTAGTCCAAATCTACATGAGATATAAGAGCAAGTGCCCGAGGAAGAAATAACAGCTGCATAGACTATTAGCGATCGAACTATTAGCATCGAAAGAGACTTTTTAAGTTAGATTAGTACTTAGAGAATCTTGTATAGAGTAGAAGAAATAAATGTGTGATTTTAACTGTTATCAAGTGGCTGGACTACATATGATTCATAGCCGTGTGAAAGCTAGTGTGACAGTATTCTTTTACCATTTTTCTATCTATTTCTGTACCCCAACCTTACCACAGAACGAGCTAAACAAATAAATTTATTAAAGTAATTCATAGGGTGACTTACTAGCAGTTCCCACCGAATAAACGTGAGGGTCCATAATTCCATTGTGCAGAGCCCATAAACCCCACGTGACACTTTAATTGGCGAGCCTAGCTAGGATCTGTGTATAATAGGAATTGGGTATAACCGGACCTAAGTACAATAAAATTAGATAACAGTAGGAGTAGTAGAATAACTTAGAATAGTGGTAACAAGGACGGATCAGTTGGGTGCACTATTCTTTAGTTAAAAACTTTTTTGCTTCAAATATTTTTGTGCCTGTATGTTGCATTGTTCTTTTGCAGGTTTTGCTTAAGTAACTGTTGTATGCCATTTGACTCTCGTTTTATTCTATTATTGATTGCTAATTTTATGGTCTTTGCATTGCTTTTATTGAATTGCAATATTGCTAGTGTTTTGGTATTCCACGTGATTCAGAGGTTGTTCATAGACACGTTTGGCAATGTCGGACCCAGTGGCCTTGAGATTGCGCTTCAAGGAATTAGGGGAAGCTTTACACTTGGCAGGGGGAGACCTAATTGCGTATATCAATGCAGAGGTAGAGAAACAGGAGGCTAAGGCAGAGAGAGCAGCAGAAAGGGAGGCGAAGAAACTAGCCTTAGAAGCAGAGCAAAAGAAATTAGAATTAGAAGCAGAACAGAAGAAGCTAGCATTAGAAGCAGAGCAGAAGAAATTAGAAGCAGAGCAAAAGAAAGCAGAGTTAGAAGTAGAACAAAAGAAGGCAGCATTAGCAGCAGAGAGAGAAGCAGAAATTAGGAGGTGGGATTATGAGCGGGCAGAAAAAGAAAAAGAGAGGGCAGAAAAAGAAAAAGAGAGGGAAGAAAAAGAAAAAGAGAGGGAAGAAAAGGAAAAAGAAAGACAGCATGAGTTAGAGCTAAGAAGATTGGGATCAGGAGCTTCAAGTTCTTCCTCAACCCCTTCCCACTCAGATCAGCTAGAGGTAGCCCCCAACCCTGTACAAGGAATGTCATTTCCACTGGGAACATTCAATGAGAGAGAAGAAGGTCTAGATCTCTATCTGACTAGGTTTGAGCGTCTAGCAACAGAGTATAAACTAGATCCCACTCATTGGTCTTTCAAGCTTAGTCAAGGGCTTAGAGGAAAGGCTTATGACATCTACAGTAAGCTACCGACTGACAGAGTGACTGACTATCACAAAGTAAAAGAGGCACTCCTAACGGGATTCGAACTAACAGGAGAATGCTATCGGCAAAAGTTCCGCACCAATCGGAGAGTGAAAGGAGAGAGCTATGCGCAGTTCGCGGATCGGTTGTCCACAACGCTGGATAAGTGGATTAGCCAGTCAGCCACGGCTAAGACGTATGATGGACTGACAGAACTGTTAGTATGGGAACAGCTACGGGAAACCATGACCCCCGAGCTGAGGACATTCTCAGTAGAGCAGGGCGCGGAAAGACTGGAAGATCTGGTCAAGGTCGCAGATAGGTACGTGGCCGCACACGGAGAAGCCAAGAGCTTCAGGCGAGACCTAAAGCCTAACGGGAAAGAGGCACAGAAACGAAGCCCTAACCGGGAAGAGCGCACCGCGAATAAGCCAAATAACCCCAGACCTGGGCAGAATAAAGGACCCAACACGGAATTCGGGAAAAGAGGTCCCGCAGAACAGAGACGGTATTGTTCGTTCTGCAACAGAAACAATCACTCCACCGCAGAATGTTTCAAGTTGGCCGCACAACGTAGGGAAGAGCGCGAAAGCCGGCCAGCGCACAGAGTTCTAACTCAAAGCAGCGGTAACAAGCCACACACGATCGGAGATCACCCATCGGTGACAGACACGGTCAAGGTCAACGGTAAAGAAGCGAACTGTCTGTATGACACAGGTCTATCATACGACGCGATAGTTAGCGAATCTCTTGTATCGCGCGCGGACTTGACGGACAAGACAGTCGACTTACAAGGAGCAGACTTGACGAAACCGACGACTACTTGCCCAATAGCTTGGATAGAAGTAGAGAGTAGGTACGTCACAGGACGAATCCAAGCAGCTGTTTTACAGAAACCCCTGTATGATCTAGTGCTAGGTTGTAGGTATGTGTTCTTAGGCACGCCCCCAAAAACTGTAGAGATAGCTGCAGTGCAAACCAGGGCCCAAGCTAAAACCCAACCACCCCAGCCCGAGTTCGCTCCGAATCCAGGACTCGAAGAGATCAAAACAGCACAGAAAGAAGACACCTCGATAGCGAAGTGCTTCCAGAAGCTACCCAAGGCGCACACACCCCCGCACAAGGGAGACTTCTACATGGAAGAGGGATTCTTCATCGACAAGGAGATGGAGATCACACCCAACTAGTACTACCAGCCACCCTTCGAGCCCAAGTACTAGAGTTAGGCCACAGCATGCCACTCAGCGGACACATGGGAATTGGAGCCACAGTGCAGAGAATCAGCGCACACTACTATTGGCCAGGAATCACGGAGGATGTCAAGCGCTACGTGAAATCTTGCCACCAATGTCAACGATATTCCCCGCGACATCACACCGTACCAGTTACCTTAGGACCATCGGTAGTAGTCGGCGTACCATTCCAGCAAGTCTCAGTAGACATAGTAGGACCACTGCCCATGACCAAGAAGCGGAACAGATTTCTACTCACACTCGTCGACGCATGTACGATGTGGTGCGAAGCAGTCCCGTTGCCAGCGATCGACACCAAGAAGATCGCAGATGCACTCATCGCCATCTTTACCAGAGTCGGATTCCCGGACAGCATTAGAACGGACAACGGATCTCAGTTCACCGGCCGCCTGATGCAAGACGTGTTCGAGTTGATACAAGCTCATCACATTCGCACACCACCATACCACCCCGCCAGCAACGGACAAGTAGAAAGACTGAATGGAACCCTTCTCACCATACTCAGGAAAGTCGCCGACGACAATCCAGAAGCGTGGGACACCTACGTGAATGCGGCACTGTTCGCATACCGAGAAACGCCCCATGCAGCCACAGGCTACACCCCGTCAACATTGCTATTCGGCAGACCTCTAGCAGGACCGCTAGAAGCCCTACGCAGAAGTTGGACGGAGGCCAAGATAGACGATACACCAAGAGGTGCCACCAAGTACGTCGCAGACCTGCAGGAAACCCTCAAAGCAACGTGGAAGAAAGCTAGTGAAGCACTGAAGAAGGCAAGAGCCCGTCAGGCGAAGTACTACAACCGCCACGCGAAGGACAGAGAACTGCAAGTCGGCGATCAAGTGCTACTCTTACTTCCAAGTGGAACCAACAAGCTGGACATCGCTTGGAGAGGACCGTACCGGGTGACTGCCAAGAAATCCAAGACAGTCTACCAAGTAGAGGTGAACGGGAGAGCCCGATACCACCACATCAATCTCCTCAAGAAATACACGGACCGACCAGCGACCCCCAGCACACACACATGGCTAGCCATCGCCATCGCGGAAGAAGCTCATCCACAACTACAACAGCATCGCCGTACCACTGACAAATGGAACCCGGAAAATCGCCCCGGACAAAGTCGTATGGACAGCCGAATGCGAGACAGCATTCCAAACACTCAAGGACAGAATGACATCGGCGCCAGTACTCCACCTACCCGATTTGACTCAGCCATTCGTTCTACGCACCGACGCAAGCGACTTAGGCCTCGGAGCAGTACTGCTACAGCGCGACCCCAAGAATGCGGAGACGCTATTCCCTGTCGCCTACGCCAGCAGAAAATTGAGACCCGCCGAGACCCACTACGCCACGTCGGAGAAAGAATGCCTTGGACTAGTCTGGGCCATACAGAAATTCCAACTCTACCTGTATGGGACCCACTTCACAGTTCAGGTGGACCACCAACCACTATCGTTCCTGGCAGCCTCCAAGTCTTTGAACTCTCGCCTGATGAGATGGGCACTCACCCTTCAGGCGTACTCATTCCAAATCGAGTACATCCCCGGCAAAGAGAACCACGGAGCCGACTACCTCAGTCGCCATCTCGTGGAGGACACAGCAGCTGTCGCCCACCCAACACAACTAAGGGCCACAGCACCAGAATTCGTCCCCGCCCAATAATACCCTGTCACTAGTGTCCATAGCTACCTGGCACAGCATTGCAGCTCAGGTAGAGCAACTTACTTAGTTTGTAAATAGGACCCTAGGATAGTGCAGTGTTAAACTAGGCTCTGTAGGAGAAAAAGGTCGAATCCAGTAGTCATCGCCTTTTTTCAGTTGAGGGAGCCTGTCATGAATTGGCTAGTATTAACTCTGCTTGTTGACTATTTAGCCATGTGTAGTCTTTGTACCAGTAGAGAGTTAGTATATTACACAGCAGACAGCACACTGCGAGCCTGAGCCACACACAGCGCAGTGACGTCAGCACTTGAGTTTTGAATCGGACCGTTGGAACCAATGGGAGAGCTTAGACAAAGCGGTTGGAGCCAGTTTGACTAGGTCCAAACCCCGCACATTTTTGGTCAGTGGGAGGAATACACCGAAGTGTTAACAGCTAGAAAGCTGGCAGAGAAATCTCTACACACTTAGACCAGGAAGCAGGACTTAGAATCTTAGAATTCTATTTAGTCAACACGGGCCTGAACTTGTCAGACAGGTAAATGAACACCCTTCTGTTTCATCGTGATATATTTATATTATTGTTGAAATTATGTTTGAAGAATTTGCTATGCATAAATGTGAATTATTAATCCGAATTTGCGTGACCATGTGGACGAGCCGAACACATGGTGAAACACGACCGGTTGCGCCGCCATGTTGTATGCTGTACGGAACCACTGTTGTTTAACTATATGTATGTTTGCAGACCAGTGGCTGTACCACTGAATGTTTATAATATTATTAATTCTGTATGTGTATAGTTAGCCACGATTGATATTTATGTATGTATAGGAATTTAGAGTGAGATTCCAGTGGACCCCGGAAGTAGCAGAATGTTCGTCGCTTATGTATAGAGATGTGGAGCTATCACTGAGGGCTACTTGGCTTTCAGTGAGACGCTCTGCACAAACCGATTATTCAGGGTTGTGCAGAATTTCGTCTCTTATATTACAGACGGGCAGGCGAGCTATCCCGAGCTATCCCGAGCTATCCTGTGAACCCCACTCCACAGAAACAAGTTGGTTGAGGAGACTTTACCGCACAAGACGGAAAGAGCTACCCGGTAAAACACCCTGTCAGACCCCACAGCGTGGCAAGGGAACCCAACTACACAACGACACAGGTGGACCAGAAGCTACCTCACAGAAGGACTTCGACCGCACCACCCGCCAGTTAAGTGTGTTATCCCAAGTGCACTTAAACTGATCATAACAGGACCACAGTAGTCCAACTCTTCATAAACTGTAAAAAGGACCACAGTAGTCCAAATCTACATGAGATATAAGAGCAAGTGCCCGAGGAAGAAATAACAGCTGCATAGACTATTAGCGATCGAACTATTAGCATCGAAAGAGACTTTTTAAGTTAGATTAGTACTTAGAGAATCTTGTATAGAGTAGAAGAAATAAATGTGTGATTTTAACTGTTATCAAGTGGCTGGACTACATATGATTCATAGCCGTGTGAAAGCTAGTGTGACAGTATTCTTTTACCATTTTTCTATCTATTTCTGTACCCCAACCTTACCACAGAACGAGCTAAACAAATAAATTTATTAAAGTAATTCATAGGGTGACTTACTAGCAGTTCCCACCGAATAAACGTGAGGGTCCATAATTCCATTGTGCAGAGCCCATAAACCCCACGTGACACAGGCTATGGCTATACTGCAATGAATGAATTTCACTCGTCACCTGCGTAGTCTTCTGAGAGAGATCTTTCAGCGTGTGCGTCCTCTCGGTTGTGGTTTTAGACAAAGACTGACGTATCTTAACCCTGTGGTCAGCTCAAGCGCGCGATTTCCCAAGATTCTTAGTGCCTGCACGAGGACTGACGGATGTAGATCAACTGGATTATGCCACGGCTAACCTAGTGAAGATTTCCCCTACCAATGCTTAGAACAACCCTAACTGCTGTCGTGTGCTAGACCTCGAATTTAAGTTACAAAGACCAAAGCAGGATGAATGTTTAAGGCGAGAAGCCTTAATGCTGGGTTCGAACTCGCCTCTCGTGACAGTTGGCAATGGCTGTTTATTATGTAGACCTCTCTTAACACACAGTTCTCTCTTCGCAGGGTGTCAGCCGAAGCAAAGGTTAAGAAAATCATGCTAAATCGTTATGACCAAACTTGTAACACTGCAATCAGTCTGCTGTATGGGTAACAGGACCAAGAAAAGATTAGATCAGGATTAACAGTATCTTAATCGCAGACACAACAGCTTTTTAATTTCGTAGCATGGGCGACTCTCAAATTTAATGTGGCCACTTTATCATCAAGAGTTCGGACTAACTGCTGATTAAAGCATCTAATAGCGCCATTCTCCGCGACATTTGTGTGATCAGTGTTGGTATAGTCAGTTTGACGACAAGTAGTTCTCTCGGGCTTTGTAGTACTAATGAAAAGAATTCCATTTACAAAACAGAATAGCCTTGTTTTTTTTCCCAATGCAAATGATGGAGGGGATGGGAGAAGATTGTAGTTGAGCTGCCCAACTGCTGGTGAGCAGGATAGTATCACATGTGGCTGTAGTTCCATCCCCTGATCTTAGTTTAAAGATGGTTCGGGCAATTTTAATTCCAATGGCTCATGTATCGAGCCTTTTTATGTGATTTGGTTCAACATGAAGAATTTCAGTTATTTCATTTTTTTAAGGGTACATAGTTTTTTTTATACACTTTACTACTGAGTTAGTTTCTTTATAATATTATGTGGTTGTGTTCTTTCTTAATATGTTTGTTTGTTTGTTTTAATTAATGTCTTTTTAATCGACATGATAAGACAAACAAAATTGACCACCTTAAATATTATGTTGTTTCAAGGATCAAAGACGATTTGGGCATTTTGACTGCCATTATTTACGCGTGTGGATACAAAAGAAGGGATGTCAGTGGCGGGCCTAATGCACAAAGGCAAGCAGAAAGGCTATTGTTCAGGCAATTCATGATCAGTTTGAAGCCATGAAGAGAACGCACCAAAAGAACAACAGTAATGCTACATGGGGTATAATGGACAAACAACACCATAGCACTACAGGGGGTTAATAATAATTTTATTTATAAAGCGCATTATCAAACAATAGTCTGCTCAAGGCGCATCAAACACAGTCACACGCACAATACAATAGTTAGAATACAATAAATAAATAAAATTTAAAACAAAATCCATTAAAATTTAAAAAAAGAAATTGGAAGTAAACCTCACTAACACAATAGTCGCATTAAAACTATGTATTAATAGCTTAATAAGACTGACAATATAATAAAAAGTCAAAAATAATGATGGACAATGTAAAAACAGAAAATGTTATGGGGTGTAGGAGTAACCTAGCGGTAATGAGCGGGAGAAACGGACCATAGCACTGGGGAACATGGAGCATGGGGCTGGGGTGGTTGAAGCATAGACCACGACTAATTATTTGTGGTCTATAGTTGAAGGTAGGGGTAGGAATGGGAGTGGGGGTGGGGGGTGGGGGTGGGGATTGAGTTCATGTCTTAAATAGGAGATCCGCTTCCAGTCATAGTGTGTAAATAGAATTTGTCTGTCAGCAGTCACGACTTTAAGCTTAAAGTCTGTTATTGAGGGGTGTCGGATAGCGCAGTGGTTGGAGCTCTCGCTACTGTGTCGCAAGTTAAGCATCGTCCAGTGCGGTTAGCACTTGGATGGGTGACCGCAAAAACGTGAAGCGACAAATAACAACGCCCCCAGTTGACTCAACTGTGACTGAGCAGGCTACTCTCTTAAGGGTGGGGAAGGTAAAGCAGCGAGGGAGAGAGATGAGCATCACCCTCATTACGCTGGCCCAAGATAAGTGTGATCTCCAACATCACGCTCCTATACGGCCACAAGGCTATGGGACTACCTTTACCTTTACCTGTTATTCCCCACCCCCTCCCATCATCCCCCTACCCCCACTCCAAACAAAGAAACTTTTAAAGCTAGAAAGTGTGATGGAACAATTTACAAATCCACCTTATGGAGGGCGAAAGGTGTGAAGAAAGAGTGTACATTTGTAAGACACACAGTAAGACATTTGTAAGACACACAAGTAAGACATTTGTAAGACACACAGTAAGAAATTTGTAAGACACACATTACAAACAAAGAACACTCCGTACGTATATTAATTTTACGATTCAGGAGTCAGCGTTTGCTCACGTTGTCGCAAAAGCCACAGCAATCGACCGCACACGCCACTTCAGACTGTCAGTTAATTATGGTACAGTGACAAAATTATTTCCCCTGCTTCTCTCTCTAGTCCTTTGGTATCGCGACATTATTATTTCCCTTGCTTCTCTCTCTAGTCTTAAGGTATTTTACCGTTATTATTTCCCATTGCTTCTCTCTCTCTTATCAGTAAAGGACCGTTATAGCTTTCCCAGTAGCCATTCAACTACACTGTGGCACCACCAACAATCACTCATAACTTCTGCTGCAATAATAATAATAATAATAATAATAATAATAATAATAATAATAATAATAATAATAATAATAATAATAATAACGATGATGATGATGATGATGATGATGATGATGATGATGATGATGATGATGATGATGATGATGATGATGATGATGATGATGATGATGATGATGATCTTTTTTAACACCCGATTTCCGAAATCCTGGGTGGAAAGCGCCTGCTACAAGCTGGAATACTAACACTGTAATTAACAGATACGAGTAAATAACCCACAATGCACAAAAAGAAAGAAAGAAAAAAGGTAATGCTGTCCCAAAACAACTCGGATCTTTTCTTGTTGGCAAGTCCGTTTTCCCCATTGTTTTAATAATGTTGTCATTTTCTTGACAAAACCGCACACAATTTCAAGATGAGTTAAGGCTCATGGCCTATAAAGGCATTTTAACCAAAAGGATGGAGGGGGAGGGGAAAGGGCTGCTCACCACGCATGCAATATGAGCCACATATCAAACTCCAATAGTTCTCATTATCAATGTTATTACTGTGACGTTTGCTCTTATTATTATTAATATTCCTCTTTCTTTCTTATCAGTACATTGTGGAATGGTAAAGCCTTTCCGGTAGCTATCGAACCACCTATTAACACAACCAGCAATCGCTCATAAATTCTGCTGGTCCAATCAACTCGGCCACTTTTAGCTGGCACGTGCTTTATTACCGTGATGTGGTATTATTTCCCCTTTTTTCAGTATCAGTAACCTGTCATTATAAAAGCTGTTTCAGGTAGCCGTCGAAACACGCAGAATTTTTAGCGCAATAACTCAGTCACTCATATAATAATTCTGCTGGCCCAACCACTTCTGTTCTAATTTTGTGTGCACGTTGTAGGTGGCAAATGCTTTACTGTGGTGTTAAGAGGTTAATTATTTAATCTTCTTCCCATATCAGTAAATTATTATTATACAAACTTTTTTTCCGTCAGTCATCGAATTACGCGAACCACAAACTATTTTGAGCATAATAAAACCGTCGCTCAAAAATTCTGCTTGCCCAAAAGCCTTAATATCTGCGAGTTTTAGCTGGCAAAATGTTTAACTATGGCTTAAAATATTAATGATTTCCTTTGCCTCTTTTTTCAGTAAATTATTATTATAAAAGCATCTTTTTCCTGTAGTCATCGAACTATGCAGTAAATTTTAGTACACAATAACCCCGTCACTCATAAGTTCTGCTGGTTCAATCACCTCCGCTCTGCAAGGCTGGCACGCGCTTTACTATGGTGTGAAGGTATTACTTCCTCTTCTTCCCTTAACAGTCCATTATAGTTATAAATGCTTTTCCGGTAGCCATCGAACCACACAATTTTTTTTTCCAAATTAAAACGATCACTGGTCCAACCACCTCTGCTCTTTTTAGCTGCCAAATGCATTATTGCAATGGTAAAGTTATTATATTCTTTTGCCTTGTTTATCAGTAATATATTAACATTTTCGTTATGCATCGAACAAAGTATTTCTAGCACAATATAACAATCACTCATAACTAGTCTGCTGGTCCAAGCGCCTCTGTTCTTTTTAGCTGCCAAAGGCACTGCACTATTGTGATGTGAAGGTTTCCTATATCCTTTTGCCCCTTTTATCAGTAAATAATCATTATAGAAGCTTTTCCGGTTGCCATCGATCCATGCAGCATTTCTAGCACAATAAAACAATCACACGTAAACTCTGCTGGTCCCAACACCTTCGCTCTTGTCTAGCTGGCGAATTGCATGACTGCGATGTAGTTCTATCCTATCCTATCCTATCCCGTTACTCGAAGGTCGTTGGGGGTACCACAAATGATTGTTTAACCAGCGTCCTCCATCTTTCCCTGTCCTAAGCAACCCTCATGGCTTCGCTCAGTGTCAAGCCAGTCCTTTCTCGAATGTTGTCCTCCCACCTCTTTTTTGGTCTCCCTCTTCTTCTACCTTCTTGCACTGTGCCTTGCAGGATGGTCTTTGCACCTCTGTTGACCTGGCCATACCATCGGAGTTTCATTTTCTTCACCACTGTGAGCAGGTCATCGTGTTCTCCAATGGCTTGTGTGATGGTAGGTCGGACTTCGTTGTGGGTGATGTGCTGGATATAAGAAACGCCCAGAAGTCTTCTGTAGCACCTCATCTCCATGCTTTGTATTCTTCGTTGTAGATCCCTGTGAGGGTCCATGTTTCGCAAGCGTATAGGAAGATGGAGATGACAAGGTAGCACTGCAGTCTTGCTTTGGAATGTAGACTGATGGTCCTGTCTTTCCAAATGGGCTTCAACCTTGTCAGGGCCGCAGTTGTTTGTGCGATCCTGGAGAGGATTTCCTGTCGGGATCCATTGTCTAATACAATGGCTCCTGAATATTTGAAGCTATGCATTGTGTTGAGGGATTGGCATAGAACTTTGATGTCCATGTTGATGCCATTGGTGTTGCTGGTCATCATTTTGGTCTCCTCTGCACTTATTTCCATTCCGAAGGCTTTGGAGGTGGTGTCAAGCCTCTGTATCAGCTGTTCAAATTCTTGTTCCTCTTCAGCCAATCCGCAAAATGGAGGTTGGAGATTGCTCTACCCCCTAGACTGACTGTGCCTTGCAGATCACGAAGGCACAGTCAGCAGTGCAACGATAGCCTATAATATCCTTTTGCCTCTTGTAACAATAAACAGCTGTTATAACTTTTCTGTTATACTTCCAACCATGCAGTGGCATTATTGATTGATTGATTTATTGTTGCTTTAGGTCCAGCGGACTCCTCCGAGCCAAATCAGGACCGGACAACCCCCGATCCGCATAAAAGATCTGCTGAAACAACCCTAGTGGGAAAATTGAACGCCCTCCACCGGCCAGTCACTTTACAATAAAGACATCCCACGCAGGGGACGGCTGAGGGTTTACCTCAACTACGCGAACCCCCGGTTACAAAAACAAAATAGAATACAACCATCATTACAAATCATCAACGAAACATATACATATAAAATGCCTATATTGCTAAATACTAACATCATAGGAAGCCCTAGTGACCACCCAGCAGAAAGCGTCCAACACTCCCAAGCTGATCCAACAGACCTCATACACAAACAAGGAGTCTTGTCCAGGAAGAGTTTTCAAGAAAAAAGGTAGGTCATTGATCTAGCGAAGAAGAGGATAGTATAGCAGAGTGATAGGACAGAGCAGGAATGGGAAAGAGTATATGAGGAAGATAGCAACAGTGGGAATTTAAAGCACTAAATTTCCATCGTTCGTTGGTTGTTTAAAATTTACGTCCCCCAACACCAAAGGGCATATTGGGGACGGTTAAAATGAAGGCGATTAAAAAGGGACTTCCATAGAGGAGGTATTTAAATGTTACAATTAAAACTTTTCAGGACCACATTTAAAATCAGGGGGAGTAGGGTGACTACGGAGGGAGGGAGATCAATCGTACACACAGACATACGCAAGGTTACTAAAACCAGTAAGATAAATGTAAGTTAAGAGCGTCTGTTAAATCTAGACTAAACGTCATAACTAAGAATAAGTTATAAAAAATAAAAAGGCTGCGCTAGGCATCCCTCGGCAGAAAGTGCCATGGTACGGGATCCAACAAACAGCTAACACGGGGTTACTAAAACCAGTAAGATAAGAATAGGTTAAGAGCATCTGTTAAATTGAATTAAGTATCAATAGCTAAGAATAAGTTATAAAAATAAAAAGCTGTACGGGCATCCCTCGGCAGAAAGTGCCATGGTACGGGATCCAAAAAGCAGCTGAGGACTAAAATAAAAGAAAAGCGCGTTACACTCGGCAACCCTCGGCATATTGAGCCATAGTACGGGCTCCAGAGGAACGGCGTAAAAAAACAAAACAAAAGCGCCTACAAAGGGAGGCTAGGATAATTATATGATACAGGTGATAAAATTTATACAGGCTGCACTTGGCAACCCTCGGCAAATGAGGCCATGGTGCGGGTTCCAATGGAGCAGCTTAAGTAAGAGGAGTAAAAAAGGTAAAATTTTTAAGATTTTGATTAAAAGGAGCATCACACGCATGATGCGGAAATAAAATACAAATATGAGGCCACCAGGGAGACGGGCCTAAAGAGTGATAACCAACGAATGCAAGTACCTCGGTCAGTAACAAGATAGCGAAGAATGAAAGAGGAAAACAGGTGCCTACAGTAGTGAGGCAACCTGTGAGTGATAGATGCATCTGGCTGCAAGCAACAGCAACCCAGGGTTAGAGGAGGTTGAATAGGTGATAAGATCGGACCAGCAATGGCCGATACCAGCGGCGCGACAAGCGCTGCGTAGATCGGAAAAATCTGCGAGTAGGAGCGGACAATCAAATAAGCAGTGGTCGTAACTAATGGGAGAATCACAGACACAGGTCACAGGAACAAACCGGGTGCGCCATCGGCCTGAGCAGAGGCGAAGTACAAGAGTTTTTAGGGAGCAAGGAATAGAATGATATAAAGGGAAGGGACGGCGTCCCTCCAGGAAAGGGCGGCCAGGACTGTCAGCAGCCCAGCTGTCATACCGTGAGTTCCAGATCGAAAGTAGTTCAGATGCGACTGCTGCCTTAGTCTCAAGGAGAGAAGGATCAACAATCAGAGAGGTGGGGGCCAGACCGGCAGAGCCAACGGCCGCCGCCCGGTCGGCGCGCTCATTTCCACGTATGCCCACGTGCGAAGGGATCCAAGAAAAGGATACGGAGCAACCCGTACCAGAAAGAATAGACACAGAATTTAGAATGTCATAGACAAGAAGAGGTCTAGCCGAAGAAAAGCCGGCCTCAAGACAAGCAAGGGCCGAGTTAGAATCGGAGAAAACGGAGATAGGACAGCTAAGAGGAGGAGTAGACCGTGAGAGAATAAAGAGGGCCTCCCGTATGGCCAGAAGTTCGCACGTGAGCACACTAGAGCCCGGGGGAGCTCCGTAGGACGAATCCCCCACTCCATCAATGGAGAAACCGCAACCAGAGCAACCGTCCGGGCCAAGGGACCCGTCGGTATAGACACGGAGCGAGCCAGAGGCAGCCCCCACTCTTTCCAGAGCTAGTTGGGTAACCAGGGGCAGGTTAGAGCTACGGCTGAGGCCGTCAAAGCCAAGAGAGACAAGTGAGGTGGAAACGTCCCACGGGGGGACAAGCGGGGGAAGAGGTTCAACCGGGCAACGACCACCGGGGATAGAGCCAAGAAGCTCCTCGGCGGTGGCCCCAATGCCGGGTAGAGAGCGAGGAGTGATTGGCCACATAAAGGCGGGGTCCAGCTCGTCAACTGTAGAGTTAGGGACACGTGAGGCGCGCAGTACGTATCCCGCACAGAGTTTTCGGATCTGCAAATCCAACGGAAGGATGCCAGCCAGGCGATATACAAGTATCTGAGGGGTGGTTCGGTGAAGAGAGAGCGCAAGGCAGAGAGCCCTGCACTCCACACCGACCAACACACGAAGAAGACGAGTTGGGAGGTTATAGAAAAGTTCAGCTCCGAAAAGGAGCCGAGAGCGAACAAGAGAGACTACCAATGTTACAAGAGTGCGCGGGTCTTGAGCCCAGGGCTCATTGCGGATAAAAAGAATGATACCTATGGCCTTACTTGCAGAAGAGGCGTTTAAGTTAATATGAGAGGTATAACTACCGTTTTGGTGGAAAGTGAAGCCAAGGTAGCGCACACTACGGGAGGGCGCGACGCTGGTGCCAGTGACATGAATGCTAAGAGTGGAGAATAAAGGATTCCAGCGTAAATAAAAAGGAATGAAAACAGTCTTAGGTGGGGATAGGGTCAGACCCACAGAAGCCAAAGTAATTGCAACACGGTCTATGTCCGCCTGGAAGGCGGCCATGTCCTGACGGAAGAAAGTACTGGAGGAGCGAAGGAGACGTCCCCGTGAGGTGCGCCAGAGAGCGATGTCGTCGGCATAGAGAGTGGCAATGGTGCCGGCCGACACGTTGAGACCCACCTCGGAGATGACTATGGCAAAAAGAAGGGGCGCAATAACCGATCCCTGTGGGACACCCATGCTCAAGAGCCCGGGGGGGGAAAGAACCCCCCCCCCCCCCCCCCAGCGTACCTGGATCTGCCGATCGCGAAGGAAGGCGGCCACAAAGGCCGTGATGGAGCTATCGACACCCAGGGAGCGAAGTCTCTCCAACAGACCGGCGTGCCAGACAGAGTCGAAGGCCTTCGCGATGTCGAAGAAGCACGCAAGAACGGTCCGCCTCCTAGCACGGGCACGACGAATGTGCTCGTTGAGGCGGACCAGGTGATCAACGACACCGCGGCCACGCCGAAAGCCGGCCTGGGCGACCTGAATGACACCCCGGGAGGAACAGAAATATTCAAGTCGGTTTTTGATGATGCGCTCATAGATTTTGCATGTATGGTTTGTAAGGGCAATGGGGCGATAATTATCGATGGATTGCCTGGATTTATGTGGTTTAGGGACTGGGACCACGGTGGCAGTACGCCAGGACCCAGGAATGGACCCAGAAGAAAAACATTTATTGAAATGAGCTAAGAGTTGTGTTTTAAATGAGAGGGGAGCACGTTTTATCATTAAATAGTGTACTCCATCAGGACCCGCGCCTTTGCTATCCGGGCAGGCGCGCAAGGCGCGCAAGAGTTCTGCCATGGTAAGCGGAGAGCGGGAAGACTGAGGCATGACCAGAGGAGGAAAGATGGCCTCAGCGGCAGCCCTGCGGCCGGCCTCGGCAGGGGAGAGGAGACTACCGTCACTGACGGAAACAAATTTAGAAAGGAAGGCAGCTGCCTTGGTATCATTGGAAGTAAAGACTTCGGAACCAGAGGTCAAGTCAGGGTTTAGGGGACGATAAGACCCGCGCAACTTGCGCAGGTTAGTCCAAAGTTGACCTAAACCTAGGTCGCCAGAGAGACGGGACAGCCAGTGGGCTCGTTTAGCAGCGGCAACCGTCCGCTTAGCAGTATTCTTGGTAGACTTCATGAGAGCATGAGTAATGGGGGTGCTAACTCGTCTATAGGCGGCATAAGCACGCCGCTTAGCCCGGACAGCATCCCGGCAGGCGTCATTCCACCAAGGCAGAGGAGTCCTGGTGGAGGAGGCGCAAGGTCGGGGCGCCAGAATAGTGGCAATAGAGGTTACAACGTGACACACGAAGGTCTCGGTGGCATCAACCGAGAGGTCAGGCGGAAAAACCGTAGGAGATAGTAGAGCTGAATAGCGCTCCCAATCGATTTTAGCTAGGTTAAGAGAAGGTGTCTGAGAGGCGACCTGTGGCGAAACGCCAAGACGAATAAGTATGGGAAGATGGTCAGAGAAGGCAGGGTCGGCAGCAGTCGCCCACTCAGCGCAGGCTTCCACTGAGGGAGTAGCCAGGCTCAGATCAATAACAGTGCAAGCTCGAGTAGAGCAATCCGGAATATGGGTGAAAGACCCATCGTTAAGAGGAGAGAGGTTGGCCGCAGCCAAAGCCTCGCGGATAGCAGGAGAATAGGAAGAAAAAGCTGGGTCCCAGGAAGCGTCTCTGCGATTGAAATCGCCAAGGACTAACCAGTCCTCGTCCCCAACGATATCGGCAAGCCAATCGAAAGACATACAACCAGTGGGGTTGTAATAATTTAGGATGTATAGGTGAGGTAACAGGGAATCGTTACCAAAGGTGATCTTGGCAGTGGAGGTGAAGCCACCACCATCGCCTTCGTCCACGGGACCCAAGTCGACCAGAGAGAGGCCAAGGCGGGCGTATGAGGCGACATAGATTTTGTCGTCCTCATTCGTAGTAAAAAGGGGGGGATAGTGAAAACCAGGGATTCGAGGCAAGTCTCGAGCCTTACAGTTTAAGGACTGAAAGCAAAGGAGATGAGATTGGTCAATATCCGGTGTAAGGAGAGGTAAGGAGTCCCGGAGGGGGCCCACAGACCGGCAATTAAATTGCAAAATTTGGAAAGTTTGGAGAGCTGCCATGATGATGGGCAGCAGAGAGATAAATTTAGGTAGAGTGTACTTGCTGCGTGGCATGATCAGCAAAAGCCGAAACAAGAGATTTGATAATGTTAAAAAGAGTAGAAACTAGGAGCCTAATGGGGGCCAGTTCCGATGATAAGTCAGAGAGTCCGGCTAACATGGGAGCCTCCAGCGAGGTAAGTTGAGAGAGCAAAGCCGAAAAGACCGGTAAGGAGGGGGCTGGAACATTTACGGGTCGAGAGGGTGAAGCATCGGGCTGGCTCTGGACAGAGATACCAGCCTCTCTACGTGTGGCACCGGAAGGGCGCGGCGGAGTGGACGCTGAGGTGCTAGGGCGAACAGCGGGCCCATGGGCTCCGCGCGCAGCACCCAGCGAAAGAGACGAGGTGGCCCCCGTGGAAGGCTTGGGGCGAGACGAAGCAACTGGTCTATGAGACCCCGAGGTCGTAACCGTCGGGCCCCCCCCAGCAGGAAGGCCCGGGGGAGGGGAGGACGAGCGAGAAGTAGAGGGGGAGAGCGCTGGTTTGGAAGAGCCCTTGAGGCAAGAAGTAGGCAGATCAGAGGGGCCCGAAGACTGAGGATGCCGGGTGCGTAGTGAGGAAGGAGCTGAGCGCCGAGAGGCGTCCGTGGGCGGTGAACCGCCAGCGCCAGAGCGCGCCAGCTCAAGAGCCTGCGAGAAAGGGAGGTACGTGGAGCCCCGAAGGCGGTTGGCACGACGGGAAACCTGGACCTCCGGGCAGCCACTCCACGCAGCGGAATGCGCACCATCACAGTTGTAACAGTGAAAAGTAGAGCTAGTACATTCGGCCGTACGGTGATCTTTGCCACATTTGGCACACCGGTCGCGCCGGCGACGACACTGCCACTTCTGGTGTCCCAGAAGCTGACAGCGGGTACACCTGACCACCGGTGCCACAAAAGGGTCAACAGCATAGATGGTCCGGCCAAGAGTGACCTCGGAAGGTAGAACCTTAGAAATAAATGTGATCCTTGATGCTATTGGACATAGTACCCCCGTAGAGGGGGAGACGAGTCACAGCCTGAACCTGGAGGCCACTGGCGCAGAGGGAACGCTTGACCTGCTCAAGAAAGGAGCGGTCATCGTCTAACGGAGGAAGACCGCGTACCACTCCAATAGTGGTAGCGGAAGGTATGTACGTGGAGATTGGAATCCCTCCAAGAGAGGAGCAGCGAAAAATAACACCCTGTTGGGCTGCTGAAACGCAGCCGATGAGCCAGTCCCCCGAAGGGCCCTGGCGGATAGAAGAAACCTCCCCAGCCAGGGAGGCAAGGGTCTGGGCACGCAAAAAAGGTCCCAGGCCAGAAAGAGTAGCAGGGCCGCCGCCCAGATCCCGTATAACGACGGGAAAGTCGACAACATCGGCACGAGGCCTAGGAAAAGTCGGACGATGAGAGCGAGTGGTATTAGAAGGCAGATTTGCACCAATGCGTGCAGCAGCTGCGTACGAACGAGGCTGGCCGACAGAGGCAGAGGGGGCCGACTGGGTGCCAGCAACAGAGGAGCCCGAGGGCCCAAGAACAGGAGAGCCGGTAGAGGCACTGGTGGCCACCCGTGAGGGTGCACCAGAGGATCCAACATCAGAAGCAGGTACATCACCTGCTATCCCGGTCAACCCCTGCTCAGAAGAGGAGGGGACCGGGGAATGAGCAGCTAGCGAAGGAGAATTCTGAGTGGCCGACTCAGGGACAGCCGAGGCGGAGTCGTCAGCCATCTGGACAGGAGAAGGAGACCGAGAAAGGTCTTGAGGAACATCACCGTGAGAGACGGTTCGTTTCGTGGAAGTACCGAACCCGCGACCGCGCCCCGAGTGGCGGTGCGAGACAGGAGAAAAGCCCCCAGGACGGGGGGTAAGAGGACGAGAAGACTTGGACTGAATTCCAGCCTTATGACAACTGGCCATCAGGCGGGCTCGGATAGAAGCAGCGGCGGCTTTTTTAGCGGCTTTCCTGCCCAAGGAAGGAACCTTGGGTTCGGAGTGAAGAAAGTCATCGAGTTTATGAGAAGGAGAGCGTCCACCGGGGGACAAGGCATCATCACTATCGTCGTCCGAGAGACGTTCAACGGGTGAACGAGAGCGGTCCTGGTCGGCCTGGGAGTCACCGACACGCTCCCAGGCATCGTCGTCGGTGTCGGACATGACAAGGCCAAAGAAGGCCGGCCCGCAGGCCAAAACGGAGTAAAAGAATCGGTTAAAACTAACTCGGACGTACCCACACGCAGACACACAATGGACTTACGTGATAGGGAATAAATACCCTATAAAAAGCTAAAAAAGGATATACAGTTATCGAAGTCGTCTGGCTCGTACGGCAGACAGCAAGCAAAACGATGTGGCGCAAACAAGGCGACGAAGGCGTTCACTACGAGGCGAGCAAAGGAGAAGCGGTGGCAAGGAGGCAGTGAGCGGGCGCAAAATAACGACGGCGTAGAGGCCACACTGCAAAGCGTAATGTAGAGTGGCAGCAGCAGGGCGAAGGAAGAGCCTCGACCGCACCAGAGCGTGCAAGGCAGCTCCCCTCCCGGGGATGTGCACCGCTGAGGGGGAGCGCAAGGTCAAAAAGCGAAGTGCGTCGACGTACAGCAGGGGTGTATAAGTAGGGCCTCGACCGACCCACAGTGTGCAGGGAGGTATCCCCACCAGGGGACGTGCAACACTGTGTGGGAGCGCACCAGGTAGGCAATGGCATACAGCGATGAATGGTGGCAGAGCGTGCAAGTTGCAAGTTGAATCATAGAGCAGCAGCAAACATCCTCTTTCTGTGAAGGCAAAAAGCAGAATGGTCCATGCTAAATTTCCATAAAGTGGGGATACTATTTATACTGAAACCCCCGGCACTCCAACGGGGGTACTGTTGCCGCAGTGAATCTGTCATGCCTACAAAGGCAAGACAGGTTTTCAACTGGGGCTTTCACTGTTCCCTTTATAGGTTAGAACAATCTACAGTGGCAAGATTGCTCATGACCCCAAGGGGTAGTGGCATTATCAATCACACGATTCTGCTGGTCCAAATACTTTTGCTCTTTTTATTGTTTTAGCTGGCGATTTCTTCATTACGATATTACGGTTTGTATTCCTCCGCTTCTCTTATCAGAGGACTGTAGCTGTAAATGGCATAATTTAAGATTGGAGAACACCTTATTATAACAATCACAAAACATTGAAATACTTTAGGTTGACAAATAAACCTAGACGAATAGCCTTTCTGCTAGCAATCGAGCCCCGTTGTATCTCCAAAGAGCTTATTATTATAGGATTTAATAATAGGCTAGTTTCTTTGGTATAACACTTCAAGACATAGCTATTGTAAATTAAAACTTGAACAAGAAGATGACACAATAAAATAATCCAAGACAAAATGGTTTGAACGCTTCGAGTCATAGAGTCGCACTGGCGGTTATAATTATGCCCATATTGGATGGCTGCCGACGTAAACGGGCGCAAATCAAGATCAAGATGTAAACGCTTCTTTAAGAGAACTGAATAAGATATAGTCTCATCTGTCTCTATTTTTCACCGTGGATATCCTTCCTTACCAAAGCAGCAGCACACAGAAGCACATGCAGTCATCTTGTCCCCTTTTATCCGGGAAGTGTTTTACTATACCGGGAGAGTTGGTCACCGACACTAAACACGGCCTGTGTGAAGTCTGATAAGAACCTTGGTGTATGAGACGGCGTGGGGCAACCGCACCTATATGTCATTCTGCGCTGAGAGAGAGAATGAGAGAGACAGAGACAGAGAGAGAGAGAGAGAGAGAGAGAGAGAGAGAGAGAGAGGCAGGGGGGGGGTACAGAGAGACAGACAGACGGAGGGACAAGACAGACAGAGAGACCGACAGGCAACAGAGACAGAGAGTCAGAGAGCCAGAGACAGAGTCACAAAGACAGGGAGACGGAGAGTCAGAGAGAGAGAGAGAGAGAGGGAAAGAGAGAGAGAGAGAGAGAGAGAGAGAGAGAGAGAGAGAGAGAGAGAGAGAGAGAGAGAGAGAGAGAGAGAGGGCAGAGACAGAAACAAAGAGACAGAGACATACGGAGGCTACGTCACAAAGAATGAAACAGCACAAAAAACACCCCAGCTCCAAGGAACAGCAGGGCCGGACCTAAGTTTTTCAGGGGTAGGGGCCCAAATATATTTTTAGGGTAGTAGTGAAGGCGCGAAGCGCCGAGCCGACGGCGCGAAGCGCCTAGTTTGCTAGGAAGTCCGGGGGCATGCTCCCCCGGAAAATTTTTTGAAAAGGGAGAAAAAATGGTGCAATCTGAGCATGTAAATTGCAAAATTTTGGTGCTATAGTTTGCCACTGATTTTGTGTTTTCGTTTGTTTCTGCAGAGAGACTCTCGTTTCTGTATCACTTGTTTTTATTTATGTGTGTGTGTGTGTGTGTGTGTATGTGTGCGTGTGTGTGTGTGTGTGTGTGTGTGTGTGTGTGTGTGTGTGTGTGTGTGTGTGTGTGTGTGTGTGTATGTGGTTTTCTTTTCCTTTTTTAAAATATTTTTCCCCCACATTTTTTTTCTTTCTTTTTTTTTCTTTTTTTTTTTTCAAAAAAGGGTAGGGGCCCGTGCCCCTCGGGTCTCTAGGACAGGTCCGGCCCTGAACAGTGATTTTGATAGACTACCTCGCGCTGTTTAGAAGCGAGGGAGTGGGAGTGGGGGGGAAATGAGGAAGGCAGCAAG
Organism: Oncomelania hupensis; assembly: GCA_036898135.1. Classification (NCBI taxonomy): domain Eukaryota; kingdom Metazoa; phylum Mollusca; class Gastropoda; order Littorinimorpha; family Pomatiopsidae; genus Oncomelania; species Oncomelania hupensis. The sequence continues at coordinate 35,849,765 of CM072516.1, read as the reverse complement.
ATAGAAAAGATAGATTGCCTTCGTGAAGCTGCCCCAGAGAAAAAAGGGAGTTCCCTAACACCTCTCTTCCCAACGTCCGAAAGGTTACAGGAACGCGCCCTTTCAGTTTTAAAGTATTAGCTAGATAGCTACCATATTTGACATAAAATTATCTCTCTTTGAATTAATTAAGCTTACACTTATGTGGCGGAATGGGAGGCGACTGGTTCAAGCTTGGGAGAGAGGTTGTCTACCTTGCATTTCTTGGTTAGACTAGCCTTGGGTGGCTCCTGCTGTGCAGAATCCTTTTGTGTGGCCATTGGGTTAAGCAGGACAAGGCGACACGACATTTGTTCTCCCCGACTGACCATTCGTCTTCTGCTTTTGGTGGTGAGCAGGACTACATTGTCGGCAGGCATTTTATGCAAGTCGATGGCAGCGACTTGTATTGAGTGTCGTGGCACTAGTAGCCGGCAACCCGGTTTACTATCAACACGCTCCCCCGCCTTGCAAGGGTAAATATTTGTATGTCCCTCTTACGAGGGATAAATAGAAAATAACAGCTCGGGTCGAGTCGTTCTTCAGGGTGGTGGCAGAGAGACGGGAGTCAAATACTCCGCTCGGCTACACTTACAAAATCAGGTTACATCGTTTTCCGGTCACAACAACGCTTAATACGCACTGTTCTTGCAAAAAGACGTTTACTGCGACGCAGTACGTAAGGAGAAGGTTGACAAGCGTGGTGATGGCATTATTCCTGACAAATATTCAACGACAAGCACCTTTGGCAGACCTCAGAAGAGGTTACATTTCTTCTACTTTCTCAGAGAGAAAATGTTATGAATGTGGAACCATTTATGTCCGTTAGAAGCAGAAAATTTGGATCGAGCTAAGGAGGTCAGGCAGTGTATTAAATCGATTTCCAATGCATACTCTCTCTCTCTCTCTCTCTCTCTCTCTGGAGCACAAAGCATGTAAAGGGAAGCAACCGGTTGTACGCGCACGTCGACAGACACATAGAAAGGAGATACTAACTTGTTAGTTGATATACTTGTGTAGGGTCCTATTCGGGAAATCTGGCTTTTTTTTTCCTTTGACAAATTTTAATCCTCTATCTAGTGGTACAACGTGAGTGTCAAGTTTAGGGAGTAGTGATGTATCCAAGCGGGAAATCTGGGGAAAGTTCGCCTGGATCGACAAAACCCTCTCTGTCCCGGTGTCACATCCTTCAAGTTCCGGGTTTCCTAGTTTATCCGAGCGCATTTGCGCATGCGCTAGGTCATGTCGGGCTGGCTTTTTCACGAAGTTCTTAGGCGTCATAACCCTAACCCTAACCCAAACCCTAACCCTAACCCTAAACTCTTAACTCTAACCCAAATCCTAACCCTAACCCTTACGAAGACTATGATAGCACTGTGCGCATGCGTCGAATTTTGTAACGCGTCGACCAATCAGAATGCTCCCATTCGCTCCCAGCCCAGCTAAGATACTAGGAACTGTGAGAATGTCACACCGGCCCCAGTTCTGACCAGGAACAGTAAGGGAGACGATATAGTTCCAGGGAACACTCCGTACTACATTAGCTCTCGTATAAACCCACTGTTCGTAATCAGTCTTCCATAACTTAGACCCTACCCTATCCCCAGACATCAAAGACGCACTCTTCAAGCCGTGTGGGTCACTCAGACATAGGGTCAAAGGTCACAGGGTTGTACCGTTAAAACAGGCGACATAACTTCCTGTCAGAACCGACATGGAAAATTCAAACTTTAGCTTAACTTTTCTTTCTTTCTTTTTTTTTGTTCATGTTGAATTGTTCGTCTGTAAAGCTTTTCCAGCTGAACAGATCGACCCTCAAGACACCGTCCGAAAACACGATATAACTTAGGCAGCCGAAGGCGCCAACTTGCAACTTGAGGCGCACTGTCTAACGCCCCAACCAACTGAAATAATAATAATAATAAATAATAATAATAATAATAATAATAATAATAATAATAATAAATAAATAATAATAATAATAATAATAGTATAAATAATAATAATAATAATAATAATAATAATAATAATAATAATAATAATAATAATAATAATAATAACAATAACAACAACAATAATAATATTTATTATTATTATTATTATTATTATTATTATTATTATTATTATCATTATTGTTATTATTATTATTATTGTTATTATTATGATTATTATTATTTTCTAGTAAGGAGCAGTTCAAAGCGCTCTCTCACGCATTCGCACACATATTAAACATTAGTACAATACATATAGAGAATGGCTGAGAGCTGAAAAAATCAAAGCAGACTTGGGGAGAGGCAGTAATAAACAAAATGATTCCCCACACATGCACACACAAACAGGCATAAACACACACAAACAACCACACACACACACACACACACACCACACACACACACACACACACACACCCACACACACGCACACACAAACACACACTCACATGCACAAAATGGAGGAGGCGACATGGAAGAAGCAGTTGAAGACAGAACAGATCAGGAGAAGACTTTAGAGAAAAAATGAGCTTTGAGGTTTGTTTTGAAGATGTTGATATTCGGTATATTGCGGAGAGAAAGTGGTAATAAATTCCAAGCAGCTGGTCCAAAGAGAGAAAAATGATATAGATTCAACAGGGGACTGTTTGTGGCGGGGTATCCTGAGAAGGAATGTGTGGGATGAAGAGCGCAAGTTGCAAGAGGGAATGTAGCTCTTTGTATATCATTGGCAAGGTGTGAAGGAGCGGAGCAATGGAGACACTTGCAACAGAAAAGACAGGTTTTGTAAATAATTATTTGCGATTTGGGAAGCCAGTGGAGTGAACAAAGAAGTGGAGTGATGTGGTCAGATTGTTTCTTTGGGAGAATGAGGCGAGCGGATGCATTTTGAACACGTTGCAGATGGTGGATGGAAGAAGCAGGCAGACCAGAAAGAAGAGAGTTGCAATAAAGTCGAGAGAAAACGAAAGACGTCACGAGTTTAGAAGTTTGCTGATTGTCAGGTATTTACGGATAGGTCCAATGCGGCGGAGTTGGTAGTGGCAGCCTTAACATGTTTTGCGGATGAAATCTAACACATCAATTGTATTGTCCAGGACGGCAATCAGGTTCCTCAAAGTAGATGAGAGAGTGAGGGTGTTATGACGTAGAGCTCTTATTTCAGTAAAGATGGAGAACAGTTTATGCTTAATGCCAATGAGCATGACTTCTGTTTTGTCTGCACTGAGTTGTAATTTGTTTGTTGTCATCCAATTCTGGATTTCGTAGAAGCAGTCGGATGAGGTTTTCAGACCGAAGAGGAGATTTTCAAGAGTGTCACTGCTGCTAAACTGGGTGTTATAGGCATAGAAGTGATAGTCAACATTATGTTCCTGAATGATTTGAGACAGTGATGATGTGTACAGAGTAAAGAGAATGGGTCCTAGAACTTATCCTTGCGGTACACCACAGATAAGCTTTGATGGAACAGAAAGGTTGTTGTTGACAGAGATAATTTGAAAGCGATCAGTGAGGTAGGAGCGGAACCAGCTGAGAGCAGCATCTTTGATGCCGAAACTGTTTTTAAGCCGACGAATGAGAATGGAATAGTCTATTGTATCAAAAGCGGCAGAAAAATCAATCAGGGTCAGAAGAACGTTTTCCAGAATCTGTGGCTGAAAGGAGGTTATTGGTGGTATGCAGAAGAGCAGTTTCAGTCGAGTGGTCATAGCGGTAGGCAGACTGGAGAGGATAGAACATCCTAATAAAACAAAGGGGGGAGAGAAAGAGAGAGAGAGAGAGAGAGAGAGAGAGAGAGAGAGAGAGAGAGAGAGAGAGTTTTCTGAGGCCAAGGTAAAAACACAAACACAAACTAAACATTTTGCTTCTAGAACAATTATATTAGAATGAAGCTTTAAACTCCCAACAGAAGTCTGTGTACGGTGTAGAAAAAGGCACCTATAAAATCGATCTTGACATTTCTAGTCATCTATTGATTGTGTTTACGCAAAATAATAATGGGTTCAAAGCTCGATCAAAGGGTTCATTCAGTTTCCGTCGAGTGCGGCAAATACACAGTGTTAAGAATAGCTGTATTGGTTTTTTCACAAAACCATTTACTTGAGCCTCCTCACTCACACCGCAACCATTTGATTCATGCTTTCCTGTTCCACGTTCGACTGCACCATAATTAAAAAATCAAAGCCAATAAGAATGTGTTTAAATTGATTTATGAACTTGTTAAAAATTAACGGAGTCAAAGGCAAACATTACTTTTTTGTGGGGTTGATTTGTGAACTTCTTTAAAACGAATGGAATAATACCGGGTAGTGTACGGCAGTAAAACTTATTACAGATGGTCACTTTATGTCTCTTTCAAACCATTGAAGTATTTAAGTCTCTTTTAATAAGAGCCTACTTCAGATGGCCGCTTTAAGTTCTGTTTAAAACCAGTGAAGTGGGCTTAATAAAGTCTGCGCCAATAAAACTTATTTCAGACGGTGGCTTTATGTTATATTCAATTGAGGAAACTAAGTACCCGAAAAAAATGTACTTTATTCAGATGGTCGCTTTATCAACCAAATGAAGCAATGTAGTATACGCTACAATGACTTACTTAATTCAGATGGTTGCTTTATGTTCTATTTGAAACCCATGGAGTACATTATGTCTACGCCAATAAGACTCACTTCGGATAATAAGGAACGAACTCAAACAGCCCACTTCATGCGCATAGTTTAACGTCCCAATCAACTGAGCAATTCTGAACGACGGATGTGGAACGGGACTGAGTGCTTGCTGAACGTGTTTAAGTAATTGGCGCTCCCCCGTCTAGGACGTGAGCGTCAGGATCTGTAAAGTCTATGTGATGAAATGCTGGTGTGCGCACAGGCTAGGACTCGGTCATGTATACTCCAGTCCGTATGGGTCATTAGTTAAATCAATCCGTTCTAGCATGGCGATATTCTAACAAAAGGAATCCAATAACGAGGACTGCAAAGTAAGCTTACTAAATGCAATATACTATATCGTACTATATGGTGGTTCATTGCGAAATGTGCCATCATTGTCGTGAACACCTGACCCCAAAATTATATTCTCCATTTGAAACACACACACACACACGCCCCCCCCCCCCCACACACACACACAAATTTGTAAAAACGACATTCTGATGACTGTTGTGAAAAAAAACAGGGATTATTTTGACACACTTTTCATTTTCTTGACATTATTTTGACATTTTCAAATTTTTGAACCTAACCCTAACCCTTAACCTAACCCTAATGCTAAAACAGCTCTAACTCAACGGAGCACTATTTTGACGTCAAAATAGTACGGCCTTCCAAAAAAGTCAGAAGAAACCATGTGGAGTTTCATGTGTGTGTCATCAGAACGTCGTTTCTACATGTTTCTACATGCACCCCCCCCCCCCCCCCACACACACACACATACACAACCGTGTAGAAACGCCGTTGTGATGACTTTCATAAAACTCTACATACGTTACTTTGACATTTTTACAAATTTGTCCATGTTTTGAAGCTAATCCAAACCCTAACTCTAACCCTAACCCTTAACCTAACCCTAACACAGCCCTAACCCTAACGGAACACTGTTTTGACGTCAAAATAACGGGGTCCGTCAATAGAGAGTACGTAGAGTTTCAAGTGTACATGTATGTCAGAGTAACGGCGTTTCTACCTAGCTACACACACACACACACACACACACCCACACAAACAGCCGTGTAGAAACGCCGTTGTGATGACTTTCATGAAACTCTACATACGTTACTTTGACATTTTTACAAATTTGTCCAGTTTTTGAAGCTAACCCTAACCCAAACCCTTAACCTAACCCTAAGCCTAACACAGCCCTAACCCTAACGGAACACTGTTTTGACGTCAAAATAACGGGGTCCGTCAAAAGAAAGTACGTAGAGGTTCAAGTGTATGTCAGAATAAAGACGTTTCTACCTAGCCACACACACCCACCCAATACCCCAATTTTCAAACTTAGCGTAAATTTGTTTGTCAAGTGTCATTCATTAATTCACACAAATTATTACTGCCGCAATACAAAATAAAAGTGCTGCAGTTCAACGTTATGCACAGCAGCCTTCCTGTCACTTTGACAGCAAAACACAGGTGATCTAGAAACAACCTGTAAGAATCCCTAACTTCGGAAATAAAGAAGATGCGTAAAGAGAATGTTAAAAAAAATCCATTAAAAAAAAAAAGTAAGACTGCTGCGCTCACTTGTCATCTCCATCTTCCTATGTGCTTGCGAAGCATGGACCCTCACAGCAGATCTCCAACGAAGAATGCAAAGTATGGAGATGAGGTGCTACAGAAAACTTCTGGGCATTTTCTATACACAACACATCACCAACGATGAAGTCCGACAGACCATCACACAAGCCATTGGACAACACGATGACCTGCTCACAGTGGTGAAGAAACGGAAACTCCGATGGTATGGCCATGTCACCAGATCATCAGGCCTTGCAAAGACTATTCTGCAAGGCACAGTGCAAGGAGGTAGAAGAAGAGGGAGACCGAAAAAGAGGTGGGAGGACAACATTCGAGAATGGACTGGTTTGACACCGAGCGAAGCCATCAGGGCTACTGAGGACAGAGAAAGATGGAGTATGCTGGTTAAACGATCATCTGTGGTGCCCCTACGACCTCAGGGTTACGGGACAGGATAGGATAGGATAGGGGAAAAAACCCCCCACTGCATCCCTTCCCAGAGATTGTCTGTAGTTTAAACTGTGACTTTTGCATGCGCGGAAACTTGCACATGGTTTACTCCTTAATTGATTTATTTAATGCCTTAATCACAAATGTTATAAAGCTGAAGTAACCAGTTTTACACCTGGCGATAACACTCCAGGCTTAGTCAACAATTGGCTCCAATCCCGCGACCGCAGCTTCATACTACAAATCTAGCCTTGTAAAAAGGGAGGTAGCTAATACTTCTGTCCCCAATGACCGTAATTTATTATTTGAAATCTGTACCGTTTACCTTAATTGCAGTTTTAAGGAGCTGAATTAATCAGTTTTACACCTCAGAAAAACAGTGCAGACTTAGCTAGTCAACACATTTCCTTGTGTTTTCATGGGGACAATAAAGATTCTGATTCTGAACAGTCGACGCGGTGCCAGTAACATATATAAATTTGAGGCTCGTAGCAATGAAAACATGATTGCAGGACATTCAAATGTATTCAGAGACACACATACATCCGCACATACATTTGCATATGTATATACTAATTAACCTTATGTTCTGTTCTGTTATGTTCAACAGATAGATGAAAGCAAAAAAAGCGTTTGACCAAATATTAATGATCGCGAAGCTGCTGTTGTAGCTCAATTTTGCCATAAAAGAGCTAAAGTTGTTCAAAATTGGCATAGCCAGTCTTGATAAAGTATCTGCATAGTTAATATAATTCAAAAAAGGGTCCATACATGCTTTAATGAGGCATGAAAAAAAAGTTTTGAAAAGAGACTAACTAACCGACCTATACCTGCCAGACCGACTATTGGACTGCCGAAGTAAGAAAGGCAGTACTCATTGAAGTATCGGTAAACCGAAAATCATAAAAATAGGTTCAGTCATTTGTTTTAGATATGGTGCAAAACGTATTGACACCCTGCGACCTTACCGTTGAGATAAAGCAAATGTGGTGGTATAGGTGACTATCTACCAAACTTGGTAGGTAGGTAGCTAACGTCCCTATGGAATATGGACAAAATCTGCTCAGTAGTTCATATGATATGGCGTAGAACTGAACGACAAACCGACCGACATCATCCTCGTTCTGTTTAACATCCAAATCAAAATATTCCCAAATAGGAAAACAATAGCTTTTCGTACTGTAAGTAATTGTTCCGTTAGTCTGTAGCCTACACAGATTTAAGATGTTAGCTGTAGGCCTATGGTTCCGTCCACAGGCAACAACGCATTCTCCTAGACAAAAGCAACGGTAACAAATCCATTCTGGTACATCGTTATCGCGCCTCTCGATTATAATCTGTATTGCTGATCCCTCTGTATGCCGCTTATCCGTACCTACGTGTTGCGTTGGTTATAAGAACCCTGCATTGAGCATGCTCTAAAAACACAGTTAGGAATATTAGGAGAGTAAGATTGTATTAATACTGTTAATATTTGAAGTGTACTTGGGTAGATTTGTTTACGAAGTAACTACAAAACAGTTGATCATGCCAGACCTGTCAGTTTGTCTCACGATCGCTGTCTCTCCCGCTCACTAAAAAGTCGGTAATAAAATTATGCTAAAATATGAATTGACCACCCAACATAAATCCGCAAGATTAAATATAGTTACAATGACATTAATTAAATTATCTATGAGTGGAATAAAAAATCTTCAATGTTTTATTGTATGTTAGGTTTTGTGGTTTTGCTGTAGGAATAGCCCACCAGACGAAAAACGAGATAATGTATCAGTCTTAAATTTGTTTAATCTGACATACGCCATTTAATTGAATACAGAATATACTTATGCATATATATGCTTGAAAACTTTACTTCGATATTCAAGTTTAGGCTTCTGCATCCAGTGTCAATAGTGACGCCCATCCCCCCTCCCCTTCTTTTTTTCTCTCACACAAATTTGTAAAGTCAATATTCCCACGAGCTCCTAACACACGAAATACAAATAATCCTACCTTGAAAATGTTGAGAGATCCACTCTTGAAACGAACGTGCACCTAGACTGCTAATCCCAAGGAGGTTAGAATCTAACCTCCTTGGCTAATCCACACTGCCACTGATCACTAATAAAACAACATTTTAAGCTTGAGACTGGGCCAGTCCCAGAAAACGTATAGCTGTCTGATTATCTATGCTAACAGCCATGCCTGATCTAGAAACAAACAGCTCTTGAGCCACAGAACTAAAAACTGCTGCCGTAAAAATGCCGCCACAGCCACTCTACCGTATAAAACTGGCTCTGGTGTATATAGTCACCCTATAGAAAGCATTCCATGTATGTTCTGTTCAGACCAGCAATGTTCCGATTCGGATCAGTTAGTGACATTTTGAATAGTAACTCCATATTAATTTTAAGCTTTTTTTTGTTTGTTTTGTTTTGTTTGTTTGATAGTTAGATCTACCCGTCATTACCTAAGTGAAGCTATAGTAACAGATATTATGTCGACTATCCCCAATAGTTATAAAATGAATCCAAAATGTTGTCATTCTAAATTAGCCACCAAAGAATATGAACTCTGATTACACATCCTATAACAATTTTTTAAAATCTCCCGATCTTGGGAGAAGAACTTTGTTGAACACCCACAGGTTTCCATAGCATCAGAGTACACCCTGAATAAATAATTATTTTTGTCAATGAAGCATAATTATTACAAATAAGTAAGTGGTTAAATTGGAATAATGAGTAGTTTGATTATTTTGTTTGCAGTTATTAGGTAGAGTGATATCACATACATGTTCAAGTTCTGGGAATTACTGATCCAGTTTGCGTTCGCGATTGTGAAATTCTAGCTCCGAAGCATAAAACTTGATATCAGTCTAAATTGCCATTTGGTTTGGACACGACAGCTTGTCTGCCAGTACAAACACAACTGTTAAGAACCGGAACACGGTTGATTCGAATAGAACTCCCGTAGAACCGTTCCTACAGGATGGAAGAACGCCGGTTCAAGTCACACACTACAGACGATAGAAAATCCTTTGGTCACAAAAGAGTATCAGCTACCGACAGAGTATGTGCGTAAATCTCGGCAATTATTGTGTGTGTCAACGGCATAGCTGGCCTGCAAATAAACGTCAGAAGCTATGTTTTCACTCCCTGGAACTCCCATGCACAGGCCTTGTTTTGTACTCCCTGAGGTCTCGTATCGCGTACTACCATAGGCGCCCAATACTGAATCAAAATTAAGGTCCGCGGAATCAAGGTTATTGTGGGTTTGTTTTGCGACTGTGATTTTTTTTTTTTTTTTTTTTTTAACATTTATTTATTGGGAATATTGGGACGCATTGTTGTCACTTGTCTGTGCCTACATTATGTAATTTATACATTCGCAGCAGTGCTATTTTTAGAATCAACCTTGATGCTATTAATATGCATGTAAACAAAATGATTATTTATCAATTATTCTATATCCAAACCGTACGCTCATTGTCCATTTGAAAAAGGATCTGTTGCTTTGAAATGTGCGATCTTGTGTTTTTTCCTCCCGTTGATTTGTAATCATGTCCTCTTTTTGAGAGCTCGTCCAATTTGGAAAAGAAGTTCCTAGTAGGTTTAGAAAAATGTTTAAAGGCTATCCTGTGCGTGATTTTAGATAGATGCATGTATCTCAATCATATAATCACCTCCGCACCTCCTATCCTATCCTATAACTCGAAGGTACCACAGAATGATCGTTATGAGTGGTTCTTTTCATCATATGTCTTGGGCTAGAAAGACCTGGCGAGACCCAATCCTCGCCAGGCTATTGGTCACAGCCGAAATCCACGAGTACAGAGTGGCTCGCCTTGGCCCCGAGCACGTGGTCATTAAACCTGTAGTAACGTGACACAGGCGCTTGTATCAGGACACGCGAGCGCCTATGCCTGTGACGCGTCTCCCTTTGGTTATCTATAATACAAGGTACCAAACAGAACCAAGCGGAACTGGCGGGTCATCGCAGTTTTCAAATTTATATGAACAAACTCGAATAGTTCTTCCCAAAGAAGGCAACTCATTCATTTCAGCAGTGATTCACGCAAACAAACAAAATAAGAACTATGCTCTGTCTATTTTTAAACCCGTTCAATTTCGATAAAATTGTCAAAAAATCGACCTTTTCTGCGATCGCTTCACGGAAACGCACGTTTTGCCAAGACTAAAACTTAAAAGGGAAATTACTCCTCATTCGTTACAACCTCATGGCTTTCAGCATTGCAGTGTCCGAAAAATGCCTTCGATCGGATAATTTCTGGGCCAAAAGTGGCTGTTTTAGGTCAAGCAGGCAGTGTCAAAACATTTCTTTTGCGAGGAAGTGCAATGATACCTGGTAGATTGAGAAAGAAAGTTGCTGTTAGTGTTACTGTTTCAAATGGAATAGCAGCAACGCCAATGGCAATGGCGAAACTTTGCATCGGTGACGGTGGGCAAGCATCATTGATGGGAGATACACTACAGAGGAGGCCGTCTCAGATGTCCGTTCAAAATGCAACAAATTATTAACAACCAATGTGCTGATTGTTGATGAAATCAGCATGATGAGCGCTAAAATATTTGATCAGATAGGTTTCTTTTTCAAATGTTATTATTGTCATTCAGGCCTTAATCATTCATTGTGCTAATCAATAATCACATGTTTTCAGTGTAAATTACAACAGTAACCAGTAAAAGATAAATTTATTAGTTATCTAGGGATTTTATGCATTGGTGGAGAGGGAAGGGGGATGGTTGAGTGGAAAATAAAACACTTTTTAATCCATATTCATCAAGTTTAGAGGGTGACACTTTTTGTGTATTTATCATTATGCATGTGAGTGTGTGTGTACTACTACTAATAGTACTATTGCTGAATATATGAATTTGGTTTTAAATATATGTGGAAAGTTTAATTGAGCTATTGTAAAGGTTTGTAATTATCATTATGAGACGTGCAATGTTGTACTAAGATGTGCAATGCTCTAGATGGTAGGTGTGTGTGGATCACTGGATGGGTTATATTATGAGGGAGCACTTGGCTGTTGTATTTCAGTACTGGGGTTGTTAATATTTTATTGGGGTGCCTAGGGCTGCTTGAGTTAGATCCTGTATCGGCCAACACCTTGAGCAGCTGTTGAGCTGGAAAAGCGCTATATAAAAGTGATTACTTGAAATTATTAAATGAATATATATTATAATGTTCATGTATGTACTTGAGCTGTATATATATATGAATTCCATTATTAACTACTATTTTTCAGGTTGAACATGCTGTACTGACTGTCCTGGCATCAGGGGAAGCAAACAATGTTGTGGTGGTCTGTAGTTATTGTCATAGGAGATTTTCTACAGCTGCCTCCAGTCACCAATGGCCTTTATAAAGATGAGGGCTCCCATGTTTTCCCCTCTACAACATTCCAGATTGGAGTTCCATCAATGCATCATGATGTGAATTTTCACTGCGTATGTAAATATTATAGATAATGTTCATTTGTTGTTCTTTTAAGTTATTGTTTTAGTATTATGTATTGCTCTTAAACTTGTAGTGCTTTTCGAGCTCAAGAACTGCTCACGGCATTGGGTGACAGAGGATCTAATTCAAGCCCCTAGGGCGCCAACTTGCTCATTTATTATTCTTATTATTATTCTTCTTATTATTATTATTATTATTATTATTATTATTATTATTATTATTTTATTTTTATTTTTTACTGCCTATCGTCTTACACCAGAGAGCTGAGGACAATCTTGGGCAACCGGATGTGGGGAAAGGGACCTAGTACTTTATGGATTTTTGGGGGGTGTAAGTGGCAATGAGTGTCAAGCTATTTACAGTTCATGCGATGGAATGCATTTATGCACAAACTAGACCTTATACTCTCATCCAACGGAGTTTTCCAAAGGCAAATTTCTGTATCTTTTTATTTTTTGGACAATAAAGTTGTATTATAGTTTATATAAATTATACAGTGAAATGTACAAAACCAATGTTATCAAATCCTTAATCAGTCGAGTCGTGCAATTTTATTCTGAGTGGAAAATGGCTGCAAGACCAAAATGGGCTATAGCCTGAACGCCTGGTGAGACTTGCATGTTTGTGTTATGAAAACAAAGTACTTTGAATGCCGTAACAATGATAACCAAACAAAGAAAAAAATACTGACTTGCCTGTCTAAAAAGTTAAGTTTTGAAAATTTTTGGACATGAGGTAACTTTGCCCTGTAAATTTGTAAATGAGGATAAAGCTTCATACTGTATATTTTTTTTGCAGGCTATGATAAGACAACATGTTTCATATCAGCCTACCAGACAAAGGACATGAGATAACAATGACACTTATGACTGTGAGTCTGGGCAAGATGAGCTGGACTTGAAGAGGTAGAGCTAATTTAAACTGCTATTAAGTATAATAATAATAATAATTATTATTATTATTATTATTAGACATGGATGCTGAAAGTCAGAATGCTACGTTACTCTTTAACATTAGTATTAGATTTTATAAGAGCCAAAGATAGTAATCTATAGAAATATGTGCAACCTGTTGACAGTTTTCAGAATGCAACTCATATTTGTCTGCAAATAACTTGAGAGGCAGCTTTTTTATTCAGTGATACTAAAGTTGATAGAAGCTTGGTCAGCTTAAAAAAAACAAAATGGCTTGCGTTGGTGAGACAAAAAGATTGTATATGGTTTCAGAAACTACCCCCCCCCCTCTTCCCCCTCAACTACCCTCTCCCCCACCCCACCCCCCTTTTTTTTTTATTTATTAAAATGAAATGCAATTGTCTTTATCCTTCTTGCTACAATGGCTCACAATTTTTTTCAGATAGTTCTTTATTGCAGAACATTAGTTTCACCAGTTTATAGAACGATAAGGACACTATTACTATTGAATAGGAACAGACACACACATAGTGAAACATACACAAATTCATGTAAACCCTCTTATAGGACACTAATATAAACTGTCTGCAAGCAAGAAATTATCAAAAATCGGCTCATCCAATTTTTAGAAAACGTGTTTTAAAAACGGAAAAGCACAATGACCTTTACCTTTGAAAAAGTACAATGAAAATTTATCTAACATGCTTAGCAGTAATGAAAGTATTCATCAAGGAAAACAAATAAATGATAAATTTTGTTCAGTTATTGAGATAAGACAATATTTTAGTTTTAAACAAAACTGTTAGGCCCCTCCCCCAAGAAATGTCCTTTTACGATATTCAGACCAACGCTAATTTTTGGGCCCGACCTAAACTTTTTTTTTGGGGGGGATGGGGGGTTCATCCAGTATAAATAGTATCCCCACTTTCTGGAAATGTAGGGCTTTAAATTCCCACTGTTGCTGTCTTTCTCATTTGTTCTTTCTCATTCCTACTCTGTCCTATCAAATCTATTATACTATCTTCTTCTTCTCTAGACCAGTCACCTACCTTTTTTCTTGAAAACTTTTCAGGGACAAAACTCCTCATATGTGGGTGTGGGTGTGTGTGTGTTTTTTTTGTTGTTGTTGATATTTTATAATGTTTATATTCTATTTTGTTTTTGTAAACGGGGGTTAGATAAATTAGAATATAGCCTCAGCGTCCCCTGCGTGGGATGTGGTGCCTTCAGTGTTACTACAAGGGTTGTTTCGGCATATTGTGGTCTTGATTTTGTGGTCCTGATTCTGCTCTTTGCAGTCTGCTGGACCTTGTAAGCAATGAATAACTAACTAGCGTTCTCTGGGGAAGGCGTAGTCGCCCAACCTACATAATATTAGTAAATTTTGCTGGGGGAGCAAATTGGTACCCGGAGAAAACCCCTGAAACGTTGCCCGAGTCGAAAGTAAATAACATTCTGAGAAACATAACGCCCAGATGCTGGATCGATCCCACACCTGTCAGGCGCCATTGGTTTCTGGCCTGTGGACAAGGCAAGTTAGTCCCGCCTTAGACCTTTGGCTCCTATTAAGTGTAAAAATAAAAAAAATATACATATCTTGGTCTGTATAATTGAAATCACAGTTCTTATTTCTTTATTTCCACAGATTTCCAGCCCAGAACATGTTTCGGACACCACACCTGTGTTTGCTGAGCTGAATAAAAGCAGACTAGTGACACCATAACAACGTTGGATTAACAACTGCAGCCAGTGGATGAAACAGAGTGCAGTTGCCCAGATGCAGACTTACATCAAGCTACTGGATTAAATAGCCTCACTTCGCCAACAGACCGCTGAGCAATACAAAATGAATTAGGATTATTTTAGTAATACCCCCACCCCCACCCACCCCCCCAAAAAATTATAATTTATTTAAAGTATCACAATCTTTTTTAAACATGTTTTTATGTCACTTTTAAAATGAATAAAAATTTGCTATCCCTCAACACCCTTCCTCCATCCCCCTTCAAATCCCCCACTTCCTCTTACACCCACTGCCGTATCTTGCTGAGTTTGGGCGAAGTTTATTGAGATGTTTATTGGATAGGGTTTGTTTACTAGTTTACCAAAGTTTTGAGACTTAAAATTTCATTAATCTGTTCCTCGGAAATGAATCATTGTTGACAACTTGGTGCATTTTTTATTTTTATTTTGACACGTTATTTTTATCAGGCAATTCTGGGCTGCTTTCCATGGGTAAGGCATAGTCATAGCCTGTGGCACGCCAAAACCCAACGTACTGAATATTAGTTGTGGTTTTGAACATTTGCTGGGGGAGCAAACTGGTAGCATGTAAGCTCTTACAATTTATGTCATAATGACGAATAGTTTTAAGCAAATTTGACTATTTTGTGTCAGATTCATACAAAAGTATGGCAAAGGTGAAATATAATTTAGAAAATAAAAATAGTATTACATGTTTATTAACAATGTAGTGTTGGAATGGTATACCAATATTGTGATGAACAGTGTGTGGCAGTCATGTTATGCAGTGTCCCAATACACCCAATATCCTCTTCAACAAAAATTAGCTGAAAAGCTAAACATTTTGTTTTGTGACGTTCTCTTTGTCTAAAGAAAAACCTAAATAATACTTAATAAAACATACAACTTTGTACTTGAATTTTATTTATCACAAGTTGTCATGCTTTGATGTTCCATGGTTGGCTTGAGGGCAGCTGCTATATCACTACAAAATATTGGTATGACTCACTGAAAAATTCTGGTAAAGTTCTGCTTGTTTTGCTGTATTATCCCAATACTAGTGAAAAGAGAAAGGAAAAAAGTGTTAAAATACATCAATAACTTATATTTTAATGAAAAAAACAATGAATATTATGAGATCCATTTATTAAATTAATTCAATTCATGTATTTTATTGCTTGTGATTTAGTCTTCACATACATAATTATTATGAGAAAGGTATGTGTAGCGCTGTTGACTAATTACACAGATTTTAGTTCAAAATTATGAGAGAAAACATTTTAAACTGCGAATAATACTAAAACAGTGTTCAGTTATGTATGTATGTGTATTTACTCATTCACTCCAAATAACAGTGGTGAAGGGGGTAGGAGGGGGGAAAAGTAAATATACATGTCATTGTGGGAGGAGAAGGGAGAGGTGGCATTTTAGTATTTTACTGTGTTATTATCTGTGCTATTATTTATCTGCATGTTTATACTGTAATGTATGTAAAGACTTAAAAAAATGTTTAATTATGTGCTATATTTATTTTTATGTATATACTGTAATGTCTTCTTTATTTAAAAAAATGTGTGCTTTTTTCTTGTTAACGTGAGCTCACATTTGTAAGTGTGGTGTGAGTGCTTTGGGCAAATTGTCAGTTTGAATTTGCGCTTTATAAAATACATTATTATTATTATTATTATTATTATTATTATTAATATTATCATGAGCCATTCTTCAGTAGAAACAAGGTTGTCCGCCATTTGCTCGGTCCATTGCTCCGAATTTCTTTTTTTTTAATTCAAACACACTTTTTGCCTAATCTGAATATTAATTTTACTTTGCATATACAATATCTGTTTGTTTATAATTTAATGTCGTTTATAATTTAATGTCTTTCAGAAATGTATTCATTTTTTGTAAAACGCATGTGAGTGTGAATGCGTGTGAGAGCTTAGAGCAAAGTATCAGTTTTAATAAATTATTAATTTTATTATTACACATTATCGGAAAGAGCTGTATAGTAATATTGACTGATTACACAGATTTTCTTATAAACTTTTTTGTTTCTTTTACATTTAAGCAAATAATACTAAAACAATGTACAGATATGTATATGTGCGTATTTTCTCATTCGCTCTACATAACGGAAGTGGGGCAAAAGTACGTAAATGTAATAAATATAATAAATATACGTATAAGTGGATAGTAGATGTTGCATCGTGTTATTATTTGATATGCCAACACTTCTATCAACTTCTTTATTTATTTTATTTTTTTTACTATCTCTCTCTCTTTCTCTTTCTCTCCTCTCTCTCCATGTTGTCCTTTTTTGTATTAATACTCTCTCTTTTCTTCTAACTGTTGTGATTACCTAGCTTGCATTCACCATATTAACTGGAAACTGCACACAACCAACACGATATGATCGTTTACATCATATCTTCCGCACCTTTCAAATCATTCTATAATCATTATGAATAATAATACATAGAATTATATAGCGCACATATCTCACACACACAAAAAAAAGAATGATTCAATGTGATAAATAACATGTAAGGTGCTGGGAACATTCCAAATGAATAAGTAAATAGTTGAATAAAGCAAAACACACAAATACAACAGACTTTCCCACAATCTACTGTCAGAGGAAATGGTTCTAGAGGTGGTGGGGATTAATTAAACACAAACAAGTCTCAAAGGGAATGAACAGCAACTGATAGCTCGTTTATAACACGGCTGAATACTTAGTGGATGATCTTGCCACCCATGTACAGCCTACTGTAGATTGTTCTAACCTATAAAGGGAACAGTGAAAGCCCCAGTTGAAAACCTGTCTTGCCTTTGTAGGCATGACTAATTCACTGCGGCAACAGTTCCCCCCGTTGGAGTGCCGGGGGTTTCAGTATAAATAGTATCCCCACTTTCTGGAAATTTAGTGCTTTAAATTCCCACTGTCGCTGTCTTCCTCATTTGCTCTTTCCCATTCCTGATCTGTCCTATCACTCTGCTATACTATCTTCTTCTTCGCTAGATCAATGACCTACCTTTTTTCTTGAAAACTCTTCCTGGACAAGACTCATCGTTTGTGTATGAGGTCTGTTGGATCAGCTTGGGAGTGTTGGACGCTTTCTGCCGGGTGGTCACTAGGGCTTCCTATGATGTTATTATTTAGCACTATAGGCATTTTATATGTATGTGTTTTGTTGATGATTTATAATGATGTTTGTATTCTATTTTGTTTTTGTAACCGGGGGTTCGAGTAGTTGGGGTAAAGCCTCAGCGGTCCCCTGCGTGGGATGTCTTAAGTGACTGGCCGGTGGAGGGCATTCAATTTTCCCACTAGGGTTGTTTCGGCAGATCTTTTATGCGGATTGGGGGTTGTCCGGTCCTGATTTGGCTCGGAGGAGTCCGCTGGACCTAAAGCAACAATCAATCAATCAATCAAAACCTGTACACTCAGTATTCTATGAGAGTTCTTCGTCATCAACAAGAATTGGTAAAAAGCTAAACATTCTTTTTGTAACATTTTCTTTGGTAATATGAAACATACAGCTTTGTCGTTGAATTTATTCATCACAAGTCATGGTTTGATCTTCTATGGAGATGTGAATGCAGCTGGAAACACAAAATATTGGTATGACTGACTGAAAATTTCAGGTAAAATACTGCTTCAGTGTTGCTGTACTCTCCCAATACTAGTTAGTATGAAGGGAAAGAAAATAAAAGTGTAAAAATACGTAAATAACTGATATTTTTGAAAAAACTATAAATAACTTTAAATACATTAAGGGATTCATTGATTAGTTTATTTCATGTATTTATTTCTTCTTATATTCCCTTGTTATTTATTACTTGCATACACATTGAAAAGATCTGTGTAATAATGTTGACAAATTACATAGAAATTTTCGTAATAACTTGTTTTATTTGTAATTTAAAGCTAATAAACGAAAGCAGTGTACAGTTAGTGTATATTTGTATTTCCTCATCCGCTCAAGAAAAGGTGAACAAAGAGTGAAAGTACATAAATAAAAAAAAAATGTACGTGTATATAGTGTTATTCTTTGATGTGATGACACTTTTGTCATCCATTCTTTTTGCATTCGCTGTCTCCGTTTCTTTTTGTTTGTCTGTCTCTCTTTTTTTCATGTTTTCCATTTTATTAATACTTTCTCTTTCCCTCTGTTGTGATTACCTTGCTCACATTCATCATAATATTAACTGGAACTTGAGCAGCTCTTAAACTGGAAAATGGCTATATAAGAACAATTCATATAAGTCGTACTGATGAAAACTGACACAACCAACACCATACTAGTGTTTTTTACGACATGTATCTTGACATGACTTTTATATTATTCTACCATACTAGTGTTTTTTACGACATGTATCTTGACATGACTTTTATATTATTCTATCTTATCCTGGATCATTATAATTACCATGTAATATGCGGAAATACTACAAAATAAATAAATAATTAAACAACAAAGCGAAACAAACAAAACACAGATGCTCCCACAATCTCATGTCACAACGGCCTACACAAATATTTATTAAGGGGGAAACGGTGGTAGAGAGGGTGGGGATTAATTACACACACAAAGGTCTCAAAAGGAATAAACAACAACAAAAGTCTTTTATAGCACAGCTGAATGCTTAGTGACATCGTAGTTGATCTTGTCACGCATGGACCTACCTTGGTTTGAACTGCAACTGTGTAGATAGATCTATGCTCTAGTGCAGATTTTATTTTTCATTCATCGTCATCATTTTTAGTGCAACCCTAAAATAGCAATGGAAGCGGCGTTTGCACGTTTGCTATATTTCAATATGTTTCTTGTAATTAAGCTCTTACCACAAAAAAATCTTGGCATCCATCCCAAAAGCGAAAGTTGCACGCTTGAAATCGTTCTTGAGAACCGACGGACATTGACAGTTTAAACCGAAACTCGTTTACGGAAGTTATAGTTTCGGTAAACAAAGGTCATTTCCGTGAAGCGATTGTGAAAAAGGTCATTTTTTTGACAATTTTATCGAAATGTAACGGGTTTCAAAATAGACAGAGCATCGTTCTTATTTTGTTTGTTTGCGTGAATCACTGCTGAAATGAATGAGTTGCCTTCTTTGGGAAGAACTCTTCGAGTTTGTTTATATAAATTTGAAAACTGCGATGACCCGCCAGTTCCGCTTGCTTCTGTTTGGGACCTTGTATTATAGTTACCAAAGGGAGACGCGTCATAGGCGCTCGCGTGTCCAGATACAAGCGCCTGTGTAACGTGAGGTTCCTCCGTCCTGGCCGGTGACTTCTGTGTATAAGACTTTCGCCCAGTGGTGCTGTGCTGACACCACTCCTGTTAGTCGCCTCTTACGACACCTTGGGTCTATGCCCTATCCCCTCTCAAAATCCCACCACAAAACTCTTTTGCTTGTCACCTAATTTTATAAGATCCTGCAGTCTAAACAAATCCTGCTGCTATCAACTTTTATTCCATTCATAATTCAGGGACACAATAAAAGAAGGGACACAACTATGCCCTTTGGGCTTGACGAACTAAGGGAAGTAATTTAAAAGTGTGACAAGATGGCGGCTCCTCTAAAGCCTTGGGAGAGAGCTGGGATAAACCATCAGAACTCTCAGTCCATGTTTGAAAATGCTATGTCAAGGTTTGTTGTGTACATCACTTGTGCTTTATTTCTGAATAAACAATATAAAACTGCATATTCTTTGTTGTTTCTTACGTTTGATTTTTTTGCTTCCAATTAACCAATGCCTCTCACGTAGTTGTTAGTCAACCGTGCGTTTATTATGACTAGTGAAATGAACTTTGGATTGTAAGACACAGTGACTTGACTGACCTACTTTGACTATAATTTGTCATACATTACTTCACATACCTTAAATGGAAACATAAATGTTTATTTTATAAGTATAGCACAAGTCTAGCAATTACTAGTAGTATTTATTAATTTTATTTAATTTATAATGGCTCAACTCTTTTAAAAAGTTATGTAACACATTTTATAAACAAAAGGTCACTATTAACAGTCAGAATGATAGTTTCTATAGGTTAAGTAGACTGAACACAAGTTGGTTTAAATCCAAGGAGCATTCACCATTGCTACAGAATATAATTTCATGACAAATTTAAATGTTTTTTGTTGTTGCCTAGCATACCTTTTTTTTAAAAGAGGTCTCAGCATGGCTTGGGGGTAGGCAGCCACCCACCAATGAATGTTAAACAGCTAATATTTTGAGCTTTCCAACTGGTGAGTATTTGTGTTGCTGACCTATTTAATATATATTCTGAGGAACAACGTTACAATAAAATATTACTTGTTGCAGTGGTCCACAGTTAGGATCAGCAGGTGGTGCCGGCATAGGCATTCCATCAGCAGTGTCAGCATCTGCCCCCCCAGCACCACCGCCACGACCAAACACCACATCTGTCAGTCGACCTTTGTATGGTGGCGGTGGCTATGGGGGTTACGGGGGTTACGGAGGCTACAGTGGAATGTACAGTGGGGCGGGAAGCATGTACAGCCCCTATGGTGGCCTTGGCTATGGGTCTTACGGCTCATACGGCTATAACCGCTATGGAATGCAAGGCGAAGTGCCAGGCAGCACATTCGCTCGCTTGGCTGAAGAGAACTCACGACCTGCATTCCAGTCCATCGAGAGCATCGTTCATGCTGTGAGTTCAGTGGCCATGATGCTGGACTCCTCCTTCCAAGCTGTGTTCAGTTCTTTTCGTGCTGTGATAGGTGTTGCAGATAATTTTTCACGCTTGAAAACACAAATGGTGCAGATCTTCTCTGCCTTAGCCCTGATAAGAACTCTTCGCTACCTGGTGCGCCGGCTCTTGGAGTTTCTGCGGTTGCGACCAGCGGGCCAGGCAGAGCGAGAGTGGCAGGAAGCCATGGCTCATGCAGTAGCATCAATCCCAACAGGGGCAGATGGAGAACCTAAGAAAAGTGCTTGGCCAATCTTCATGTTCTTTGGAATCATCCTGGGTGGCCCTTGGCTGATCTGGAAGCTTATTTCCTCCTTCTCCAATTCACAAGGTTAGTTATTACAAGAGTTTTTTTGTTTTGTTTTTCACTTTGAGATTGCTAGAAGTGTACTGTAAAACTAATGTTTTAAAATCCCGGTGTTCCAATAGGTGTGAACAGTATTCCAGGCATCAAACTTCTTTCAAAATTGTTGCGCATGATATTTTCTTTTGACTATGGAACCCCCGTTGGGGTGCTGGGGGTTTCAGTATAAATAGTATCCCCATTTTCTGGAAATTTAGTGCTTTAAATTCCCACTGTCGCTGTCTTTCTCATTTGCTCTTTCTCAGTCCTGCTCTGTTCTATCAATCTGCTATACTATCTTCTTCTTCGCTAGACCAGTCACCTACCTTTTTTCTTGAAAACTCTTCCAGGACAAGACTCCTTGTTTGTGTATGAGGTCTGTTGGATCAGCTTGGGAATATTGGACGCTTTCTGCCAGGTGGTCACTAGGGCTTCCTATGATGTTATTATTTAGCAATGTAGGCATTTTATATGTATATGTTTTGTTGATAATTTATAATGATGTTTGTATTCTATTTTGTTTTTGTAAACGGGGGTTCGATAAGTTGGGGTGAAGCCTCAGCCGTCCCCTGCGTGGGATGTCTTTATTGTAAAGTGACTGGCTGGTGGAGGGCATTCAGTTTTCCCACTAGGGTTGTTTCAGCAGATTTTTTATGCAGATTGGGGGTTGTCCGGTCCTGATTTGGCTCGGAAGAGTCCGCTGGACCTAAAGCAACAATTATGTAATGTAATGTTTTGACTATGGACACATATTTTGTGGAATTGGACTCAGTATTCCTGTATGACTGCAGGCAGCGATGAAAAGAAAAAGAAGGGCAATCCTTAACCCATTGTTGACGCACCCAAAAATGGTCATGCGCACTGTCATAGAAGACCATGTGAATTACAGTGGAGTCCACCTATAACGAACCTTGAAATAACGAACACCCGCGATTAGCGTACTACCATCCATTTCCCGACACACTCCCTTCTTTGTCTTACTATTTAATCCCTTCCTATAACGAACAAATCCAGCTAGGCAAATAACGAATCTCCGCTTGTAACGAACCCTTTGGGTATTCCCTTGGCCTACTTTGCCTCAATTGGCTCATCGCCAATAGCAAACAGCAGCAGAAGCATGCCAGTTCGTACGTAGGTCAACCAGGCCTTGAAGTCACAACTGTCATTGGCTGCTATAAATAGCCTTGAATGAAGTCATTGTTGATAAACTTCGTAGGCCTAGATCGATCTACGTACTGTATGTTTTGATGTGTACTCATCACCGGTGTGTACTTCCGTTTACAGTACAAATCTCTACAACGAATCCCGCTTGTAACGAACCCGAAATTCCCCCCCTTGAGATTCGTTATACCCGGACTCCACTGTACCTGTGTTGTAATGCAATATGTATGGAAAGGTTATCATGAGTACATCCTAGCCTTGTGGTAAGCTAATTAGTAATGATTTATATGGTTTGCTCATGTGCCATCAAAGTATGTATTTAAAAGTCCAAAATAAAAATCTAATGAATACAAAATGTGCTTACCAAAGTGCTTTATTTTGTTGTTACACTGCAGTTGTCCATGTCATAAAATTTAATGACTTCAAATTATCATAAAATATTTACATACAGTTGTGAGCATTGTCCTCACTTCAGTTTGTCCAAAACAAACATTAATCATGTGAACTTGTCGCGAAGAAAAACAAAAACACTTCTGTTCACCAACTAGTAACTGCAAACTAAACCATAAACGGTAATAAATGGTCTAAGGGAAGGAACTCAGGTCGAAAAATGGTTAAACTTTAGGTGACGAATACTCTCCCCTGCATTACTAAACCTGTACAAAAATAACACGGTGAGACTTCAAAACTCCACAGCTTGGGCTGCGGAACGTCAACGAGTTAAACCTCATGGCAAGGATTCACTAACAATGTTATTAACACTTAACCTTTTCTGATGGCAAATCCAAAACAGTGCTCTTAACTGGTTTCGGTCTTATCTCTCAGAAAGAAAACAAGCTGTTCTCGTAAACGGTATTAAATCTACCGCACAACCGCTTGATTTTGGCGTTCCTCAAGGCTCTGTGCTTGGCCCTGTTCTGTTCATTCTGTACACCTCTCCTCTCTCATTAACTCACATTCTGTCCGCCACGAAATGTATGGCAGTATGCTGATGACACCCAACTTAATCACGCTGACTCTCCTTCTAACTACAATCATTTAGTTCAGACCCTTCAACATTGTGTTACTGAGGTAAAATCTTGGATGTCAAACAACCGTCTCAAGCTAAATGATAACAAAACTGAGGCTCTCAGTCTTTCTCCGTCATCTGCAGACCCCTCTTCTCTTCCCTTAACTATTACTGTTGGAACTACTTCTACTTCTTTTTCTGACACTGTTCGCAATCTTGGGTTTTTTCTCGATCAGGATCTCTCCATGCATACATTGAACTTAGACGCATAAGCTCTATTCGACAGTATCTCACACAAGAAGCAACAAAAACGCTAGTTAGCGCATGCATTCTGTCTAGATTGGATTTTTGTAATTCACTCCTTGTAGGTTGCACACAGAAAGTCCTTAGACCTCTTCAGCAAGTCCAATACTCTGCTGCTAAACTCATCTGCAAAGCACGGAAATCACAGCATTGCACGCCCATCTTTCAAGAGCTACACTGGCTCCCAGTTGAACAACGAATTAAATATAAAACCTCATGACTCTCCTACCACATCATCTCTGGACCTGCTTCAAGCTATCTTTCCGTACTTTTGACTGTCTATGTTCCTTCTCGGTCTCTCCGCTCCTCTGCAGATGAAAGGATGTTCCGTGTACCAGAATACCACAGGGTGAGACACGGTGGTAGAGCCTTCAGTTTCTTCTCCGTTCAGACCTGGAACTCGCTACCTCAGTCCGTCTGTCACAGTCCTTTAGCATCTTTTAAAATGAACTTGAAGACGCATCTTTTTAGAGAGGTCTTTTCTTAGGCGGCATGAGTGAGTGTTGTTAGTTATTTTTGGTGTTGGGATGTATTATGTGGTTGCGTGTTATTGACCAATGTACACATGTTGTGTTTACATTTGTTTGTGTAAAGCGCTTTGTGATTTTGGAAAGCACTGTATAAATTGCCTGTTATTATAATTATTATGCCAACTTAGCTTCTCTGACTCTGTGACTTTTTAGACATCTTGGGCAAAAATAGACTACCCCGTTTTTAGACTGCTTAGGCAAAAATTGACTTGGTCAGGGGCAATAACTCATCAGAACTTAAATGAATTGGTCAGAAAAGTGTGAATCCTCTTCTTCTTTGATATTACGACTGCACATCAAGCACTTCTTTGAACTGAAAATCTTGACTGTATATTATTGTATTTACTGTACATGCTATTTTCAGTTGAAGAAGGCTGGATGAAAGGGGAGTCTGACCATGTTGTTGCTCAGGCTCTCTACAACTTCTCTGGTCAAGGAGAGGAGGAACTGTCTTTCTCAGCTGGTCAGCAGGTCATCCTTGCACCCAAAGGTACATTCGCTTTAATATAATTCTGCTGTGCAACGATAAAAAGTGAGACTGATTTTGCCCATTACGAGATTATTTACTCTTATTAGTTTATTAGGGCACTGTGTCCTTAAATTTGGCGAAATAGTAGAGTAGGGTGACCACTTGCGGCCACTTTCTCATACTTCTTTTGTTTATGAACCAATCAGAACCAATCCAAGTTTGATTTTTTTGAATCGGGAGGTCGCAGTAACGGCAATGACTTGGCCGGGGTTCTATAAATGAAACATTGTGGACCTACTTAGCGATTTCTGCACAATTTCAGTGTACCATGATGCGGCCAGGTGCCCAAGGTGCGTCCAACAATAAGCCACAGCTGCGGCC
Organism: Oncomelania hupensis; assembly: GCA_036898135.1. Classification (NCBI taxonomy): domain Eukaryota; kingdom Metazoa; phylum Mollusca; class Gastropoda; order Littorinimorpha; family Pomatiopsidae; genus Oncomelania; species Oncomelania hupensis. The sequence continues at coordinate 35,824,024 of CM072516.1, read as the reverse complement.
ACCATGCATACACGCGGCCGACACCATGCCCGACATGCGGCCAGGCCCTTTACAACTTTTTAAAACTTACAAAAACACAAATAAGACAAGAAACGAAAAAAATAAATACATAAAAAGCTAGTAGAATAGGAGTTATTAGAATTGGCCGCACCTCGGTCTGGCCACGTGATGGTCACCGTAATCTCAAAAAAGAAACTTTTCTTGGGTCAATACTTACAGACAGTAAAATTCATATGCAGAGCGCGGCCATAAACCGGAAATCACGACAAAAAGGCTAAGGTAGACTCAAGAAAAGCAATAGTGATTCCTCAAAGCTAGTAGAATAGGAGTTATTAGAATTGGCCGCACCTCGGTCAGGCCGCGTGATGGTCACCGTACTCAAGTTAGTAGTAACTTTATTCTGTTATGTTTGGTATTTGCATACTTGTTCAGTTTCAAATTTGTCAGCATGTTAGTGAAGACTTAAACGGTTTGACGGCACTCGCGGTGCCGCAGAGGAGCGTGCCGTAGTTCTGTTTACGTCGCGTGTTTACATGTTTTAAATAACAGAAAATGAGTACCAAGGGAACTAAGCAATACACATACTTGAAAGGGGTCTTTTTAAGAGTAGATTGCTTCCCTTTGACCATATTTTTGACAAAGTTTTTCTTCATATCTGATTTTTCTAACCTAGTTACAAGCTTTGTTTACAAAATGGCTTCCCGTTTTTAACGCCGATTGTTCGGAAAATTTTGTTTTAGTTATGTGACAAATGCCTCTTCAGATTGTGCTTTCATGATATTTTTGTGTAACATTCATTTTTACAGTGTGTTTACATCATAAAAACAAGAGAATCAAATATTTTCATAAAAAATGGGTGCAACATATAGATATTGTGCTTCTTATAAAAAATTTTTTTTTTTTGCACAAGTGATGTGTTTTTGGTGCAAAATATTTTTTATCTGGAGGATAATAGCAGATTGGTGATAAGTGAAATTAAAAATACATACTTTAAGCTTTCATTTGCAATTTATTTTATGTTTTTATGTTGCCTAGTACATTTGGTGCGATTTTTTAAAAATAGCCTAAAATCCTGCGACTCTGGAATGATGCCGAGTCTAACACTCTGCGACTTCAATGAGTTAACTTTCATGTTCCTTCCCGATTCATTTTGAAGGTAAAATAATGATCTTCTAATACTGATCTTGAATTCTGGTAGATTCAAGTTACCCATCAAATTGCAACCACATTTAAATATTGTACATTAAGAATTATTGTTACTTGTTTTCAGAACTGCAGCCCAATGTGCGTGGCTGGCTTCTTGGCAGCGTTGGCGGTCGCAAAGGCCTAGTACCTTACAATTACGTCAAGGTGTTGGGGAAACGCAGAGGTCAGCCCCCAGCTCCAAACACACCAAGCCTGCCAGCAGCACAGCAGAGTTCATTTTCCACAAATCTGTCGGCCAGTCTTCCAGGTCAGAGTTTGAGCTCAGCCTTTTCACAGGCTTCATCAGATCAGTCCTCACTTAGCAGCTCAGCAAACACAGATGAACCTTTTCCTCAAAGGCTGGCAGAGACTTCTGCCGCAGATATGAACTCTATTTTCAGTGGTGTGGTTTCAAATTTGAATCCAGCAGGAAACGGACAGTGCCTAGTGACCAATGAGCCAAACGAAGGAGAAATGAATGCTGCCGACATTATTGAGAAAGAAACTGGCAAATAGAATGTTGTGATTTTGTGTTTTACTTTCCTAAAGTTACATTCTGTGTTTAATTAATATGAATCCATTTGGAACTCCTGACATTACACATGTGCCAGACTGCGACAATCTGCATTTAATGTTTTTGTTGCAATTTTCATTTGAAATAATTGTTGTACAGCTTAACTGTTATGATGACAAAGTAAACCAAGTCCAGCTGCGTTAGTTTTGATATATAAAATTTTTTAAACCTACTTCATCTGTGCTTTGAAGATTTACTAGTGTGGATCTCACAATCTAAATACATTTCGCTTGCAAAATCACACAGAAGATGTGTCTCAAGTTCTCTGTAAAGATGTAATACTTTGTATTTAGACAAAACTGAACTTCTTTACTTCATAATGACATGGTAGTGTTGTGCATCATGCATCCTTGTGTATTGCTTATTGCGTGTTTTATGAAGGTAAACGCACCATTTCTTCTGTGATAAACCGACTGCCAGGAAGTAATATAATTTTAACCTTTATTTGAACAATATAACAAAGCAGTTAGATTTTTTCTTCATAACATTTTCTTCCACATAGAAGGTGGGCTATGCAAATATTCATTGTATGTTTTGTATTTTGTACCATGGGGATGATCATTAAAAGCATTTCATGCCTTGAAAAGGTACTAAATTATTCACTGTCTTTCTGCAAAGATTAATGTAAACTGTATCCACTGAATGACGACTCAAATGTGACATTAATTCTTCAGTACCAAACGAAAGGGGGTATAATTTATTCATATTGTGTTCTAAAGAAAGTGATCTTGAGGTTTACTTGTGAAATGACTAGATGAAGGAATGTTAAATAAATATTAGCAACTTAAAAGACACACCAGCATTTAAAGAAAGAGCTGTGCAAACTTCTATTACTCGTTTCATTCCGATAGATAATAAAAGTGCCCATTTTAATTGCAATAGAATATTTTTAAAAAAATGTTTTATTATGTAATGTTATGCAGTTCCAATAACTTTATTTTGTGCTTTTGCCCCATAAGGCATCAATATGCACGATACAGCATGATTCGTTAAATGTTCTAAAATTCAAAGCTTGTCAGTCGGTGCGAGCAACGATTACCCTTTATATCACCGTTTAATATGACTGCAGTGCAATTTTTAAAGTGCTTTGGCTAGTACAGAAAAATAAACTATCTGATACTCTGGCCCTTATTTATGGATACAGCCTTGTATGAAATTAAAGCTTTAGTTTAATCATTATGACAGTAGTGATGAAACTGAAAAATAAAATTATCAAATGTGTCTGCATGATGTGCTTTATCAAAGAGAATGTCTTGAGCGATACCTGTTGGTGATGGGTGTCTGCAATGTTTCACAAGTTGAGTGGTATTTGCGCAGCTATAATGCATGTGTATCAAGTATCGATGCATTGACAATATGGTATACCTTGAAAGGATTGCACATCACCACTGTCCACTCAAGAGCTCGTTTTTACTTCTAAGAAAATTTATCCCACACTTCCCAAACAAATTCTTAGCAGTCTTTCATACTGGAGGACAGAATTCTGCCACACCTCAAATCACATGTTTGCGGAGATATGTCCCCTCAAGCAAAAATGGATGGACAGGCACTTTGGCCTACGTTATGTATTTTACATCTTGCTCAAGTTCGTAAATTTGGAAACATTTTAATTAGTGTGTGAATAGTCGCATTGCTGCACAACACGTGTGAAATGCACACACACAAAAAAAAAAATTAAAAAAAGTAGTTTTATAAAATACTGTAAAAATATTATTATTAACCCCTTAACTGCCGTAGTGAAAAGCGCATCTGTACTTCCTGTATGCCGGAGCAAAATTTGACTGTTGAGGGTGTGTTCACTAAAACGTGAATAATTCAGGCATTTGAAGAGATATCTCTTAGATATTTGGCAAAGTTTTTTGTAACATCCCTGGCTTCAATTTCAAGTGAAAATAGTTTCATTTGACAAGACATACATTTTTTAGTAATTATTTATTCTTGTTTTTTTGCTGTGATCAGGCATTTTTGGAACATAAAAACACACAACACAAAAAATGCATGACAGAACACCACAAAAAACTGGTGTAACAAAAGGACAAACATCAAGCAATCAATAAACTACTTGGAAATCAACTTTACGTCTATATCATCCACAGAAATAAGGGTACCTGTCCATGGTATGGTAAGTTCGGAATCATACGTCATACTCCACAGCTGTAGAGACTCAGCAGTAACAAAGTCACAACACACACAGCAGGGAAAAGTCCACACACTACTTCCAGTATATGAATTTTGTGTGATAAGGTCTTCATCATCACTGTCTTGATCATTTAGGACCTCTTGAAGCACTTCAAGTGCTGAATATCGTCTAAAAACAGACCCCGTAGTACCCCTCATCCTCCACCGTCCACCATTTTGTATGATGACTGAACACTGCGAAGTACTGAAATTTCAAATATTGTGCAACTTTCGGTTTTTGCGATTTATAATGGTCAAAGTGAAAGAACCGTTGGTTGGAGATTTCTAGCTGCTCTGCCAACAGTTACTGCGGTTACCTCCCTTCTTGGGTGACTACAGAATGCCGACGAATAAACCCCGGACGGCCTTTGTGGTTGGGCACACAGGAAGCAGAAAATCACCCCGAATGACGTTCGGGGTTGGGCGGTTAAGGGGTTAAACTACATGATTTGATCTCCAGTTATGGTATTGACCCGAATAGTGTAAATTTAGCTATCAAGGTCTTGCAAGGACAGTGATGATTTATCAATTCTCACACTATTCAAAACCTTTCTCATTCACAAAACAGCAAATTAAAAAAATACATTTTGTAAATTTGTTTTTTTTTTTTTTTTACTCTCTCACATTTGCAACGGGCAGCTTTTACAAAACCCACTCGGGGAATTCGAATGTGACGTCTTTTCCCGTCAACTTTTTGTACACAGCAGAGAAGGTTTCAACCTGAAAAAGACAAAAAAGAACATTAGTACAGTGGGTCCTTGAGTTAAGTCGGAACGTAAGTCTGAACATAAGGCCAATCGACCGGCCAACGTTTGTTGGTGTTTCTCCGTTTTCAGATCGCTTTATAATGTCCATTTTAACTTCCATGGTGATGGCCTTTCTTTTCTTTGATGCACTACCATCAGGAGAGTCTGACTTACGTTTGGGAGCCATAACCAAGGGCAAAAAAACCCGATAAAACATGTGAGAGAGATAGACCGCGTAAACAACCAAAATGGCGTATGTAGTGTAAGTGTTTTTAATGGACAAAGTGGTTGGGGAGTACAGCTCGGCCGGTGGGTCCACGGGGGCCCCAATCGAAAGAATGTTGCGCGCGATATATCCACTCATTTTGTGCTTATTTTACTATAGAGAACACAAAACATAATACTGTATACCATAGTTAAATCTGCACTCAATTGTAATGAGGAACAACTAGTAATACAATTATATGCACAGTAATTTTTAAAAAACAACAAAACACAAAGCGATCAAATTTATAACATATTACATTTTTTTAATCTGGAAATACTGAACTCTTATTTTTTTTATTATTCACACAATTAGGATCCCCCACCTCTCCTCTCATTATAGAACATAAAGTATTCATTACATTACATTATTATTGCTTTAGGTCCAGCGGACTCTTCCGAGCCAAATCAGGACCGGACAACCCCCGATCAACATAAAAGATATGCTGAAACAACCCTAGTGGTAAAACCGAAAGCTCTCCACCAGCCAGTCACTCATAAAGTATTCAATTACTTGTCAATTATTTACTTTAGGGTATTCTATGATTGTGAGCGTGTATACGGTGAATGTGTTAGAATGTTGATAGCTATTCATTCATTAGTGATGGTCCTTGTTCGGCTCTTAGTAGTCCGCTGGACCCTGTAAACGATGATTATCTGGGTCTTAATGGTCCGCTGGATCCTGTAAACATTAACAATCATACACTTTGCCATGATATCCAGCACTATCAAACATGTTATTTTTTTAAAATCATAAAGAGACAAACCAGGACCTACAAAGCAGGTAAAGAATAAAACATCGATTTCAGACATCTGGTGGTAAGATCAAGTATAAATCATGCCAATCCTATCCTATCCCGTAACTCGAAGGTCGTTGGGGCACCACAGATCATCCTTCAACCAGCATACTCGGTAACCCTCATGGCTTCGCTAAGTGTCAAACCAGTCCATTCTCTCTTTTTCCATCTCCCTCTGCTTCTGCCTCCTTGCAGAATGGTCTTTGTGAGGCCTGGTGCTCTGGTGACGTGGCCATACCCAGTGATTTTGCTAGAAATTTTCAGCATAGGCCATTTGGCCGATTCAGTCACAAACCTTTAGGACATTTTGAAAATCTTTTGTCCATCTTTTTGACTTCTTTCCAACACCAAACGAGAGGCCACTGATAAGTTTCGGTTTCTTTTTCGGTGGCATTTCGAAAACGAAAAGTTTTATTGCCGGAAGCACGCCGTTCGCAATATGGGACGTTACTCTAACTCTCTCTGCTGATGCATGTGTCGTCTGCTTGGTGCTTCCGATACTTGATGTTCGAAAATAACTCATAACACCTTTATTTATCCGATAAGAAATCAATATGGCCAGAAGCAATAACGAAACAGACATGAGACAAGCAAACAAAAAACGGACAAAGGGTGGCCGATTGAGGCATAAAACCTTTGGACAGCGGGCCGATCAGGGCACAGCTTTGATTTAATTTAACCATTTTTTATATTAGCAGATTACTACTTTTCTTGCTAAATAGTGTATAAATGTAACCTACCGCAGAATTATTGCTGAAAATTCCCATCTAAATAATTCAATATACGCTGCATTAGCCTAATAATACAAGGAAAATTTATGTTTGCCTACACTTTTGTTAACATCGATTTTAGTCAGTATATTTTGGTGTATTTTCTCTCCCGCTTAACGGAAACCAGTTCCAATCGCGCCTGCGCACTAGCTGATTCTAAAAGCAGCATACTTACTTCCTGTCAACTTTTATCAGTACATTATCAGTATAATAAATATCCCTGTCAACTTTTATCAGTACATTATCAGTATAATAAATATATAAAATATATTAAATTATCAGTACAACTTATGTTAATCTGATGAATAAAAATGGATGCAACAAAATTCCTGTCAACTGCAGTTGTGTCGACAACACGTTTTAATATAAGTTTTTGTTTAGTTTTTGGTCGCGTTTTCGGGGGAGCGGGGATACCCTAAAAATGGCAGAATCTGATTCCGACAATGAGTCTACATATGAGCAGTTGTGGCAGCAATTAGTAGATGAAAGGGCTGATCAGTTAGGGAATGAAAATCATTGTGATTTGTCAGTGTCTAGCGTGCACACTAACGATCTTTCCGACTACAGATCGGACCTTTCATCATCTGAAGAAATGGTACATGTGAAATTACCTATAATCACAGGTAAATAGCAGGTAACACATACAGATGACACTGACAATTAAAGCTTACTCAACACTTGCATAGTTACCAATTATCTACACACTAAGTCCCATGAAGCTCTGACCAACTGTAAACACATGCACCTATTTTTGGCTTGTTTTTGTCAAATCCTTACATGAAGGAGAAGATCAACGTGCTGTTTTGCTATATGAGACTAAGAGTTACAGAAAAGCAGGATATTAAAGGTTACTTATGAATTTATAATCAATCCCTTGGAACAAAGTATTACATAGCTGCTAGGTTTTAAAAACAGAAACGCCAAGACTTAAAGTGCAAACCACCCACCTTGTGTTCAACTGTGGTCTGCTGGAGCTTGTCGAGGTGAACCTTGATGAGACGAGAGCCATCCAACTTGACGCGAATGCGCTTGCCAACAATCTCTGCTGGGAAGCAAAGGTCCTCAAGGATGTTGTCGTGCACCATGGTCAGAGTGCGGCTGAACACAGGCAGCAGAAAACAAATGTTAACCTTTAGAACCCGAAAGACCGATATATCGGTCTAGCCCTTAAACAGCTGTGCCCCGATAGACCGATAAACCGGTTTCGTAACCTTACCTTAGTCTTGCGGTCCGTACAAAGCTTACTGTTCTTTCTAGTACTTGCTGTTTGGAATAGGGTTATTGGGAATAAGGTAAAGCAAAATGTCTGCGCTCTAGTGCGAGCACAGTGCGTGTTTTTGTGACGTTTTTTTCTCAATTTTGCGTCATGAAACGAAGGTCTACAAATCAAGGAAGCGTTGCTAAGCGACTGTACACAACTCAGGAAGTAACCGATCAATTGTGGGATGATAATGAAGATGAAGAGATGACATTTGAAGTACTTTGGGTTGTCTAACACTTTGGTCTTTGGTTGATATGTTTTGGTTGTTTTACTAAAACTAAAAGCATGCTAAAAATGCCATTTTTCTCCGGGGAGCCCAGGGAATGGGCTCAGAATTGGAGGAGGCATCCAGGGTTCAAAGGGTTAATCACTAGGTTAAAATAAGCAGCAACCAACGAATGTTTTGCCAGCGCTGTCTAAGCGGAACTAATTTACCTTGTCTACAGGCGAGAAACCAATGTCTCATGCAGTGCTTCAGATTGTTTTCAGACATCATGGGCCCAATGACCCATGGCCATGCAAAATGATGGGTCAATTTTGAAAAAGATGGGTCATTGACAATCGAAGGTATTTGTATCGTAATAGCAAAAAAATTACTCGATTCCACAAGTGTTGAAAAGTCAGACGATTTTGCCTTTGCAATGTAAAACTGATAGGATGTTCGCTGATTGGTTGTTGTGCTTGGCTGCCAGCCAATCACACACAGCGATGCTATGCAAGCTAGATGTGCTTGGTGTGGCTTAGTGGTACAGACAGACCGAGGATCAAGACAAGTTGGCGATTTTTATGACGCGCCAGGCTGGCGCATTCACGTTGACTGTTACGCGCCATTCTGATAAAATATGTGCCAATGGCGCGGGCGCTCCAACAATCTGAAGTACTGCTCATGACAGGTGTGGGATCGATCAGGGTCTAGACCAAACATCTAGCACTTCTTTTATGCACATATCCATACCTCCTGGGACGCTTCTGCTTGTTTTTCCTCCTGCTTTTCCTAGTAGGCTTTGGCAGGACGCGTCTCTGCAACACACCAACAATTAACTAACTACATACAGCCATTAAAGACAGAGTTTGAGCAATTATTAACAGTGCCCAAGAACAAATGTCATCAAAACAGCATTTGCATTAGCAAACCCAAGCCCTAAAGGCCTCGCTTAACTACAGGACACGACTCGACACTTGTGCTGCGCCATCGATGTCTCGCACGCGCGTCTCGCACATTTCTTGCTTAATGTGATAGACACAACACCGACAGTCGCGTGCGCATGTACATGATCACATGACCACAACACACATGGCTGCGCCCGTTCATTCAAGCGACTATGAGGTCATTGCAGGTGTTTTGGCTGTGATTGCTGCAGTAAAGCAAAGAAGAAACAATCATTAGAAAAAAAAACTAAACACTAGGTTGACATTTTCGAAACCAATTTGTTTTATTCTTCAGCAACAATAATTATGACCAAATACAGACCTGCCTACCCCCCAAATTTTTAGGAGTAACGACTTGGGACAAAAAGCGTAACATTTTGAGAGAAAATTGTAAAAAGCGTATTCACACCGCGATCGATCTATCGGTCTTTAAATTCATTATATTTCTACACCAAATAATACTAACAATATTGCAACAATTGCAATTAATAGTAAATTAAACAGGCAGCAAGACAAGAAAATATAAAGCAAACAATGAATTTACCACACACAAAAAGTAGATAAACTATCTGAATTTATTATTATTATTATTATTATTATTATTATTATTACTTTAATGTACATAGTACACTAAAATAAAAAAAGCATAATTCAGTTGCAAAAGAAAATAAAAAGAAACAATTTTCATAAGGAGGTGTGGACTTAAGCACAACAATGAACTAAAAAAAAGTAGATAAACTGTCTGAATTTATTATTATGACTTTCATGTATATGAGTCAGAAAAGCATCATTCAGATGCAAAAGTAAGTAGTAATATATATTTTTTAAAACAACACAAAAAAGTTTTTTTATTTTTTACTTCTTCAAAGAATTGTAGTAAGCACTCTTAATGCTGCTCAGTTGGTGATCACTATATTGATGCTTGTCCAGTAAGTGCCCAGGTCTTGACTTCAGCACAAGGAGTGCCTCCACAGTATCCTACCCCATTGAAGCTCTCTGGGGTGTGGCATTCTTTCTTACTGTTGAAAACACTCTTTCGCATGGTGCAGATGAATGAGGCTTATTATTTGCTCCATTCATGTCTGGATTTTCCATTTATGAAGCGCAAATCGGTTGTAAACAACACAAATCGCCTGGTCATAGTTCAAACGGAAGTTACCGTAGCTTAGACCCGAACAGGTCACGTGACCGTTCTCGACTAATCACAAGCCCGGTCGTAGTTCAAACGGAAGTTACCGTAGTTTAGACCCGAACAGGTCACGTGACCGTTCTCGACTAATCACAAGCCTTCGTTTTCAGTTCCGAGTCTAGCATCTCCTTATAAGGAAGTTTTCGTACAACGTGTAGTTTTTGCGTTCGGAAAAGCGTAGTAAAATTAGGGAAATCGTAAAAATCGTAGTAAGGGCTGAAAATCGTAACAAAATACGCCTAAATCGTAACGGTAGGCAGGTCTGCAAATAGAAAATGACAACGAAATAGAAAATGACGTAAGTAGAACTAAAGAAAAGACCTAATTCACGATCTCTCTCTCTCTCTCTCTCTGTTTTTTTCTCTCTATCTCTCACTCTCTCTCTCTCTATCTTTATTCGGCAATTTGCCTCACGGCAGCTCGCATCACGTACTTATTCTTGTACTCTTTATCTCTGGGAGTGGGATTCCAGAGACAAGATGCTTCCTGCCAGAGGTCGAGAGAGAGTCATTTTGCAAACACCACGATGCTTCGTCCGCTATGTTTCCACGCCAACGACAATCAGCACCGAGATGCCGCGACACAAGATACTTGTGTTCAAATTCTGACCAGACTTTTATGCGCAGTGTCGAGGCCCTGTTTTTGATGCAGTGGCATCGAATTTTCGTGCCGCGCATGTGTGCGAGGCACATGTGTCGAGTAGTGTCCTGTAATTAAGCGAGGCCTTACCCCAGTGTTCATTTTTTAAGGTCTATAAGAAAAAACAGAGGGGAGGGGGAATATAATGTAATGAAAATTAGCTGAAGAAGTGTCAACACATTAAAAGTGTGGGGTGGTCTTGGTGTATAGCTGATGTACTGGTTTCCTCGGCAGAAATGCTGCTTTAAAACAAAACAAAAAATTACAACCCTGCAAACGGTAGTGCAGTAGTGCATGGGTTTGGGCACGTGCTAGATAAATGTTTAGTGAAGCAACATAGGGACTGGTTAGTACTTGGATGCTGTGACCATTCTGGGAAGGCAACCATCAAACGAAACAAATAATGAAACAAGCACACAATACACCCCAGTCCACCCAGCTGTGAATGGGTACCTGGCTCTGTTTAGAACTGAGGAAGATAAAGCAGCGATGGAGAGATGGGCATTGCCCTCACGCTGGTCCAGAGAAAACACCTCTTAACTTCTAGCGCCCTGTAACGCGGTAATGCTCGCCTCGCCCGTAACCCTGAAGCGCGGTGATGCGCGCCTCGTTAGTGCACCTTTTAGTAATGAAATCACAGGAAATAGGAACTAGGAAATCTCCAGTGCGTGAGAGAAGGTTTAGTCAACTTCCAGAAAGGTTCATGGGTGTTTTCCGCTGTTGTTTTCGCAAATTTCCTGTGGTTTTGTGTACTTTTTAAACGATTTTGTTTGAGGTTTGAGTTTGGGAAATTTTCGGCCATGATGGCAGGGGATAGCTCCGACAGTGATAGTGAGTTTGGTAACCTTATCGATCTGCTTATTGCTGAAAGAGCACAAGGACTTGGTAATACCTGTAATTATGAATTAATTACAAGATTCCAACAGGTAAAAATAGTACTAAAGTCAAAATGGTTCTTTGGGTACATAGAATAACCATTTTGTAAACATATAATAAAATATGAAGTCAATGTGACAATAAATAAATTTTTTGCATTTTTTTTCAAATTCACAACCCAATTTATTGCAATAAACTTGAAATCCTTAATACAGGATATAGGCGCAAATGTACAGAAAACCTTATAGGTCACAAAGAGTTAAACACCTCTCCCCAACAACCGAAAGGTTATGGGAACACCTACATCCCTGCTATCACAGAAAACCTCAAAATCATGCGCAAATCAAGGCAAACATTTCCATAGTGCCATTTGCTTTAACCTAAAATTCATTGCTTGATGTACTTGGGAAGAATAAAACCACAGCACCAAAATTCTACAATAAGCGATCCTCTTCGAGGCGGTCAACAACAAATGTAATTTACAAACTTATGAAGCCAAACTCACCTGAGCAATGAAGACAACATGCTTCCCAGAGAACTTCTTCTCAAGCTCACGCACCAGACGGGTCTGGATCTTCTGGTAGGCCCGCAGCTGTGGCACTGGCACGAAGATAATGATGGCCTTCTTGCCCTGCACGTCAATCTCCTGTAACAACAATAACCAGGAAAGTGATTGTAATAGCCAGTCATCTTTAAATTGCCCAGCATAGTAAAACCCTGATCAACTTCAGAAACTGGATTAGCAGTTGCAGGTTTTTCATCTTGTCTGCAGGGATAAGCAGAAAATGCACCCTTTACTACAAATATAATTAAAACTGCCTATATACACCAACAAAATTGCAATAAACATGACCTCTGAGTTAGTATGATTGACAGATGCACACTCGCTTCACAGATTGAGCATCAGCAACACCGGCTGAATGTTGAGTGCTGCACATTTGCCTCACAGTTGCATGAGACTGCTTACGTTTTTTATTATTGTTATTATCATTGAGGATTTTTATAGAGCACATATCTCGCTGTACTTGACATGACTCAAGGCGCTGGCCGACACAGTATCTAACTCAAATCGAGACGCCCACCCACAGCCTTTGGGCGCATGATCTGATGCCCGGACAACTGAGCGCAATCCTGGGCAGCCATGGATAATGTTATGCGCAACGGAATATTTCTGTTGCTATAACTCTGAAGTTTTCCACCGATCTTTAATTACCATGTCGCCTACTCGAATGGAGCTTTTTGCCTAAACGAATGGAGCTTTAATGAGTTAACTTTCTTTTAGGATTTTATAAGAGCCTGTTGGGCTCACTGTCAACTACGATCGAAAGATAAGCAGAGTTCCCCATAACGCACCGCAGAATGTACGCATAAAATTACAGAAATGATGCAGAGATTTCAGATCTGTGCGTCTTTCTTACGCACACGTTTTTCGTGACCTTTTACAGCAATGATCAGTATCACTATTGAATTGGTTTTTATGTTTGCTTAACGTCCACAGACACCAGTGCACAGCAGACGACGATTTTATACTTAGACATAGTTTTGTAGAGTTGTTCCCCTTGCCATTATTTTGCAATTGCCATTGACAAGGAAAAAAATCAATTTCACTGTTGTTTACGTTATGGATAGAAACCAGAATAAACTAAAAATTGTTTTGTTATACTGAATGCGTTGTATTATTGCTTTGCCATCATTTCTGTTTGTAAGTAGGTAGTCAAAAGCCATTTTTAAAAAATGATTTCCTCATCACAAAACTGACATGGATTTAAAGAGCTTTTCATTCTGAACACAGTGGTATATTTTTTTTCCCCATAGGACAAATAGGTAAAAAGTTATTAATGTTTGAAAATGCCGAATGTTGGTGTTTTTTTGGCAACGTTTTGGAATTGAAGAAATTGACAACTTTGGAGTCTCAAAGTGAAGCCAATATTGATACCAGGAAGCTGATTTTTGACAGGTAACCCCTTCATATGTTATACTCCAAGCCCAATTTTCTTCAGGCCTCTCCCATGTAATGTTCAGCCGTTTTGGTGCTTCAAAGTTGGGAAATCATCAAATTCGCAGTGCGCGCCGGCAAATTATAGGCCTACTGGTGTGCTACTACGCTCAGCACGCGTGTCGCTTAACAGGCCTACGAGTACGCAATGACCGCAAGAATTCCCGAACACCGTTTGGGTAGGCTTTTCTACGGCAAAGCGCTCCGCGATACAGTAATGCACAAATTAATAAATACCCTAGTTTTATAAAGGAAAGTCTGCTCTTTATTTCTTGCTAAGTTTTAAACTTCTAGTTAAAATCAAACTTACATCAAAACCGCTTTATCCAATTTGTTCGGCTCGTAACAAAACTTTTACACACGAGAGACCCACAATACCTATATGTAAATGAAGCTAAGTATTAGAACTTCTCATTGGTTCTTATTTTTAGGCCATCCAATGAAGTATCGCAAAGCACTTAGACTTTGAAACGAGCCCCTCTCAGCAAACGACGCTGACAACTTTTTCCGCACCGCCATTCAGCGCTCGGATAGGGGCGTATTCAAAAGCTGTTTTCTCGGAATCTTTCGCATAAACATGCATTAAAAACAACACAGATGTAAAGATAAAGCTTTCAATTTTTATTTGAATACAGCCACTGTTCGTTTTGATGCAGTTTTACATTAATAATAAGTGTTGAAAGTGAAGTGAAAACTGAGTCAAAACTGCCGACCGGACAAGAGCTAATGAAGGGCTTGGAGTACCTATTGTAAGTAATTGTGTCTGATCAATTTTGATTTGACCCTTAAATATTTTGAAATGACCCTCGGAATTTGTATCAGTGCATCAATGTTGACTGCCAGTTTTGAGGCCTATGGGAACCACTGGATAGGAATTAATGCTTTCCAGGCTCGGGCATATGCCAAATTTTAATGTTGGAAAGTTCTATAAATGCAACAGTGTAAACAAGAATCTTCCCTAGCTTGGAAGGGAAAGATGGAGTACGCTGGTTAAACGAAAATCTGTGGTGCCCCAACGGCCTCCAAGTTGGGGATAGGATAGGAAGAAAGTCTCCAGATCAAAACAAGCTTGCTTACCTTGGCTCCAGTGATGTTCAACTCCTGGAGAGGGGCCTTCAAGTCGGAATTCATCTCAAGCTCCAAAATAGCCTTGGAAAAAAAGCAAGAATTTTTTTAATGTGCACTTTAATCAATCCTTGATTTCGTCCACGTACACACAGCACGGCACACTGGAAAAAAAAATAACGAAAAATACAATTGGATATTTAGGACATTAGCCTACATCGTTTGATCACAAATCATAAAAACTGAAATTTAGAGGGTCCGATTGATATTTTACTGGCTTTGCAACACAGGCATAATAAACAATCTATACACACATGTCATAATGTAGCAAAAATTAACCCAAATGAACATCACACTAGTGACCAAAAATAACACCACATACCAAATAAGTGCTGGAATAAGTATTACCTGAGAAATTGACGACTCGAACTCGTCGGGCTTCTCGCCCTGAGGCTTCACAATTTTTGCACTCGCAGAGTACATCTGCAAATTAAAACAATAAAAGATTTGGATTATAATTTATACGCAACTCTGTAAGTGTACTATCAACATTTGAACTTTTGTAGCAAGAATAAGCGAGTTTATTTTTGACAAAGAATAAGTAAATTTCTCTATAAAAACTGGCAACAGATAAACAGAATTGCTTGAAAACAATGTCCTGTACAATGCTTGGTTAGTTTTCTTCGAATCAAAGCTTCGGTTTGCATACCTCTAAATATTTATCAATTCGCACAATAATAATCCGTTTCGATCGCAAATAATCTGTAATAGAGCAACACAGAAGTTTCATCAGATTATACAGGCATAACCAATCACCACTGATCTATTAAATGTTGCTCACAGTTAACAATTTCTTTCCACATTTACTATGAATATTGACATTTTATAAAGCAACATGCACAACACCTCGCATACCTTGTAATGGCGACAACCGGAAAGAATTAAAAAGGGAACTTCCGGTTACAAGGGGACACAACCATCAATGTTTCCGTCAATAATCGAAAGTACCAGTGCAGCTGTTTTATTATAAACAACAGAGCATTTTATTATGCCATTCTACGCTGTAAGAAAAGGTCGTGCGCCAGGAGTTTACACAGACTGGTACTGTTTTATTATGAGAACACATAACATCACTAATACGGTTCAGTTAGAACACTCTCATATGGAGAGTGTGTCATAGACCATACTCTAAACACGCCGAAACACAAGTCAACAAGGCAAACACTGAAACAGGCTGCTGGGGCTAATACGTCGATCTTACGAATACCTAGGCGAGGAGTCTATGAGGCTGCTCTTCATAGCGCTAGTTAGGCCTCATCTGGAGTTCGGGAACTGTGTGTGGGGCCCGTGCTATGAGAAGAGTAGAAGTAGAAGGACAAAAAAATAATCGAGCATGTCTTGCGCAGAGCCAGTAAATGCGTTCCTAGTGTTAGGGACTAGAAGCTCTAGATCTGCCCAGCATGAGCTACAGACGCCTGAGGGGCGACCTCATTGAGGTATACAAATTTACACATGGACTGTATAACAGTGAGTCTCCTTTCGAATACAACCTGGACGTTCGCACTCCAGGTCATAAGTTGAAACTCAAAAAGCACTATAGTAGAACAGATCTGTGACGCCATTTCTTCACAAACAGAGTGGTAGACACATGGAACATGCTCTACAGCGACACTGCAGACGCCTCGTCATTGAACATCAGAACACGAACAGTTTTAAAAATTAGATTGATAAAGTTTTTAGAGACTACAAGTTTAAAACTAAAGTATGCCACCCACTAAGGCCAAAAAGCCCATAAAATAAGTCAAGTGATTGAACAACAAGTGAACCGGACAAAGGACAATGCTCCACAAAGTCCTGGAAGAACATAACATAACATATTAGTGTTTTAAAAGTTACATTTATGGTAGCACAGTTACAGTAAGCAGTAGCGTAGGCGACTGGCTAGTCACTAATAGACTATCAGACGACTAGTCAATGAATCAGGCTAATGCAGTGTTCCCGATTACGCACAGTTGTGCGTCAATTACGCACAAAATATGAAAAATGACGCAGAAAAATTGGCATGTGTGCGTCCTGTGGACGCACACATTTTTTACGAATCGCTGAAGTAAAAAATACGACCAACGAGTGGCGAACTATTTCACGGCATAATCAAAATAAGAACCCAACTGAGACTGCCAATGCAGACGATTAAAGATTGTGTCGGGAGTTGTCGTCCTTAAAAATCGCATGCGCGCGCATTGTAAATTTCATCCAAGCAATACATTCACTGAACAGAAGAAATCTTCGTGAATCCATTCTTTGGTTCTATCATACACGATCATGTCACTTCTGACTTGGTTGACTGGGCCTAAAACCTGTTCATCCACAGCAACATCAAGTACAGATCCTGTAATTATCGAAAATACGGAACTCCAAAGCAAGGATAAACAAATAAATGATGAAACTTAAACTGAAGTACAGCGTCCAAAGAAACATGTTTTAATTTTTTGGTTTTATATGATTATGATAACTAATGTGACGCTTTAACAGAGTTAAAAAAAAAAAAAAAAAGAGTGAGGCTTGGACTTGTTTTTACATTTCTTTTTCCGATTTGGGGACTCTCAAAATTTGCACAAGGACTCCTAAAATTTTATACCTGGGAGTCCCAAGGACTCTCATTTTTTGTGTGTGGAGGGAACACTGGGCTAATGGCAGGATTGCCACTAGTACTTAAGTCTTAAGAAGTAGATTACATTACATTATTAATGCTTTAGGTCCAGCGGACTCTTCCGAGCCAAATCAGGACCGGACAACCCCAGATCCGCATAAAAGATCTGCTGAAACAACCCTAGTGGTAAAACCGAAAGCTCTCCACCAGCCAGTCACTTTACAATAAAGACATCCCACGCAGGGGACGTCTGAGGCTTCACCCCAACTTATCGAACCCCCGTTTACAAAAACAAAATAGAATACAAACATTATTATAAATTATCAACAAAATACATACATATAAAATGACTACATTGCTAAATAATAACATCATAGGAAGCCCTAGTGACCACCTGGTAGAAAGCGTCCAATATTCCCAAGCTGATCCAACAGACCTCATACGCAAACAAGGAGTCTTGTCCCTGAAGAGTTTTCAAGAAAAAAGGTAGGAGACTGGTCTAGCAAAGAAGACGATAGTATAGCAGAGATAGAAAAGAGCAGGAATGAGAAAGACAGCGACAGTGGGAATTTAAAGCACTAAATTTCCAGAAAGTGGGGATACTATTTATACTGAAACCCACGGCACCCCAACGTTAAGAAGTAGATGAGTAGTACTATCCTATCCTATCCTATCCTGTCCCATAACCCGAAGGTCGTAGGGGCACCACAGATGATCGCTTAACCAGCATACTCCATCTTTCTCTGTCCTCAGCAGCCCTCATGGCTTCGCTCAGTGTCAAACCAGTCCATTCTCGAATGTTGTCCTCCCACCTCTTTTTCGGTCTCCCCCTTCTTCTACCTCCTTGCACTGTGCCTTGCAGAATGGTCTTTGCAAGGCTGATGATCTGGTGACGTGGCCATACCATCGGAGTTTCCGTTTCTTCACCACTGTGAGCAGGTCATCGTGTTGTCCAATGGCTTGTGTGATGGTCTGTCGGACTTCAACGTTGGTGATGTGTTGGGTATAGGAAATGCACAGAAGTCTTCTGTAGCACCTCATCTCCATGCTTTGTATTCTTCGTTGGAGATCTGCTGTGAGGGTCCATGCTTCGCAAGCATATAGGAAGATGGAGATGACCAGAGAGCGCAGCAGTCTTACTTTGGAATGTAGACTGATGGTTCTGTCTTTCCAAATGGGCTTCAACCTTGTCAGGGCAGCAGTTGTTTGTGCGATCCTGGAGAGGACTTCCTGTCGAGACCCATTGTCTGACACAATGGCTCCTAAATATTTGAAGCTGTGCACTGTGTTGAGGGATTGGCCTTGTACTTTGATGTCCGTGTTGATGCCATTGGTGTTGTTGGTCATCATTTTGGTCTTCTCTGCACTTATTTCCATTCCATAAGCTCTGGAGGTGGTGTCAAGCCTCTGTACAAGCTGTTCAAGTTCTTGTTCCTCTCCAGCCAATCCATCAATATCATCCGCAAAACGAAGATTGGAGATTGCTCTGCCCCCTATACTGACTGTGCCTTCGTGATCTGCAAGAGCATCTGACATGATGCGCTCTAGGAAGATGTTGAAGAGTGTTGGAGAGAGTAGGCATCCTTGACGCACACCGATTGTTGTTCTGAACCAGTTCCCGATGACGCTGTTATGGAGGACTGCACTGGTAGCCTTGTCATACAGGCTTTTGATGACTTCTATAATTTTAGGGCTGATGTTGTACACTTTCATGGTTGCCCATAGAGCTGCATGCCAGACTCGGTCAAATGCCTTCTTGAAGTCTATGAACACATGATATAGATGTTGTTGGTGCTGTAGGTATTTCTCACAGATTATTCTGAGGTTGAAAATCTGTTCAGTGGTACTTCGCCCTGCCATGAATCCTGCTTGTTCTTCAGCTATGATTTGTTCAGCTTGTGGTTTCAACCTGTTGAGTATTATTTTCAGGAGGACCTTGCTGGGATGGCTGATGAGGCTGATGGTGCGGTAATTTTCACACTCCTGAAGGTTACCTTTTTTGGGAAGAGTGATGACAAGCGACTGGGTCCATGGTGTAGGCCATTCCCCACTCTGCCAGATCTTGTTACAGATAATGGTGAGAGCATCAGTCATCGCTTCTCCTCCTGCTTGTAGCAGTTCCGCTGGTATGTTGTCCACTCCCGCTGACTTCCCTTTCTTCAGCGATTGCACTGCTGCCTCAACTTCTTCCCGGAGAATTGGGAGGATTTCTTCTTCTTCTCTGCTCTCGGGACATGCTAGAACTGATGGGTCTCCATTTGGTGTATGGTTGTAAAGGTCAGAGCAGTACTCTGTCCATCTGTCCAAGACTTCTTGTTCTTCTGTAAGGCAAATGCCAGACTTGCTTTGGATAGTGGAGACTTTGGGCTGTTTAACACTTGTCAGCCGCTTCACAGTCTGGTAGGCCTTCTTGCTGTTGTTCTTGTTCAGATTGTTCTCTATTTCCTGGCATTGATCTTCTATCCAGTTCTCCTTTGCTGTGCGCATGCCTTTTCGGATGTCATTGTTGATTTTTCGGTAGACATCAGCTCCCTGTGAGGTGTTCTTTTTCTTTTTTAACTCTCTTCGTTTATCACACAGATCCAAAAGTTCAGGTGTGATCCACGGCTTCTTCTTTGGTCGGTGCTTGCCAAGGATCTCAGTGGCGGCATCTGTTACAGCTGAGTTGAAGGTATTGGTCATGGTGTTGACATCTACTTCGCCTGCCCCCAAAATAAGCAGTGGTGCAAATTTCCCTCCAATTGTGGCCTGAAATATTTTTGCCACCTCCGGGTCTTGCAGTTTGTCCAGGTCGAACTTCAGCCTAGTGCACTTTGCTGTATTTACTCTCTTCAAATGGAGCCGGAAAGACATCATCACGAGATCGTGGTCACTTCCAATGTCTGCTCCTGGAAAAGTGCGTGTCCTGCCAATGTTGATGCTTGATCTGAAGCGTTTCTTGACCATGATGTAGTCGATCTGGTTGTGATGTTCCCCGCCGGGACTGTGCCATGTCCATCGTCTGGATTTTTTGTGGAGACCAAGCGTGTTTGCCAGTACCAGATTGTTGTATCTGGCAAACTCCAATAGCCTCAGACCCCTGTCATTTGTCTCGTTGTTGCAGTGGGGTCCGCATGTGTCTCCCCAGTTGTGGTGCGCATCTTGGCCAACCTTGGCATTCCAGTCGCCTTGCACTATGACTATGTCCTTCTTCGGCACTTGGTCAAGGACCGCCTGTATATTTTCATAAAAATCCTCCACTTCGCTGTCTTCATAGTCTGATGTTGGGGCATAGGCCTGGATGATGGTAATGTTGAAAGGGGTTGCTCTCAGACGGATGGTAATGAGTCTACTGGAGATGGGCGGCAACCCATGACAGTGGCTAGAATGTTCTTGTGGACCAAGAATCCAACGCCGTGTTCGTGCCTGTCATCTCTACCGCTGAAATAGAGCTTGTGGCCTTTGTCAGTCGTTGTTTCACCTAGGCCTTTCCAGCGCAGTTCGCTGATACCTAGAACGTTCCATCGATAGTGGTCCAGCTCGTGGGCCAGTTCTTCTAATTTTCCTTCCGCAGTTAGGGTCCTGACATTCCAGGTTCCTATGACGATGTTGTTTCTCGTGCGGATCTTGCTAGTTTGTCCATCAGTAGCATACTTTTCACCTCCGTCCTGGTGGCCAACGGAAGGCGCGGTCCTTGTGTAGCCGGGCGACGACCGATCCGGCATGGAATTAGTGGATAGCCTCATCATGTGTTGTGTCTTGGGCAAAAAAGACCTGGCAGGGCCCAATCCTCTCCAGGCTGTTGGCCACAGCCGAAATCCACGAATACAGTGTGGCTCGCCTTGGCCCTGAGCACGTGGTCGTTGAACCTGTAGTAACGTGAGGTTCCTCCGCCCTGGCCGGTGACTTCTGTGTAGAAGACTTTCGCCCAGTGATGCCGTGCTAACATCACCCCTGTTAGTCGCCTCTTACGACACGCCGGGAAACGTTGGGTCTATTCTTTTTGCCCGAACCCACAGAGTAGTACAGTACTCGGTATTAGTGGTTTGGGCACACGCTAAAAATGTTTCTTTAAGCATCATAGGGCTCGGTTAGTACTTGGATAGGTGACCGTATTTAGCCATCAAACACACACACCAAGTGAAATAAGGGCAGAACACTACATACTATCCACTTACAAGTCAGTAATTGTCAAGTATGACAGGTGAACATTATAGGAAGAAGAGTCCACCAAGCTGCTAATGGGTACCTGGCTCTGTTTTAGTGTTTAGATTATGGGAAAGTATTGCAGTGAGGGAGAAGAGACTGGGACTGCCCTTGTTAAACTGGCCCAGAAAAACAGAGAGGTCCCAAACACCTCTCTTCCCAAAGATTAAAAGGTTAAAGGGAACACCTTTATACCTTTTCCTGGGCATAAATTTATGGAATATTTACTGTCGATAGATGGTTTGAGCTTGGCTTCACTACCCTCACTTCAAAGATGCTGGAACACAAGGATCAGATTCTTCTGATATCCTGTGGGTTCGGGCACTGAATAGAATAGACTCCACATTTCCCGAATTGTTGTAAGAATCAACTAACAAGGGTGATGTCAGCATGGCATCACTGGGCGAAAGTCTTCTACACAGAAGTCACCGGCTAGGATGGAGAAATCTCATGTTTCTATAGGTTCAACGACCGCTTGCTCAGGGCCAAGGCGAGCCACACTGTACTCGTGGATTTCGGCTGTTGCCAACAGCCTGGAGAGGTCTTTATTGCCTAAGACACACTGTATGATGAAAAGAACTGCTCACTCCATATCGGATCGATAGTTGGCCGGTGTAGCATCAGAAATGTTGACGACAAAAATGTGGGATTACCTCAGTTGATACCCTATGTCCACTGAAGACAAAACTAACCTCGTTTCCAGCCCCTCACAGTTGCAGGTGGATACACCCAGCTTTGTACCCCAGTGACCTCATCCCCAGTCCTCTATGTAAATAATGCACACACATATTTGCGCCAATGTTTCTGTACCAATTCTTACCCCTGGATAAGAATAGTTTTTTTGGAGGGCCTATGTAACATCAGAAATGTTGACAACAACAATATGGTAACTCAGCTTAGAGATAAACAGATAGTATTGAATAAAACCTGACATTAATTTACCAGTCCTCTAAAAGGAAAGTTTGCATATATATGTTAAATTAACCTCCTTGAGATGTTCACTCCCGAGACAACCAAGCAGACCTCGCTAAACTGGAATGTTAGCTAGCTTACTCAACCATCTGACCAGGGTCTCTTGACCGCTAAGTAGCCATGCAACTCATATCTCTTTTAGATCTACTCTGCGTTCCGTCCCTGACACGTGAAGTTGAGACGTAACCGATAGGGGCTCAAACCCAGGACAGGAGAGCAGAATTTCCAAAAGGAGATTCATGTGGTCGCGAGAGCGAGATGACTAGCGCGAGAATTAAATGATTGGTCGGAGATGACGTAGGGACCCCTGCATATCCCCGTATACGCAGATTTAGCCAGTCCGTCTAATACGAAGTGTGGAGCCATGAGGGTCAAAAAGGAGCAAACTGAAGTAAACGATTATCCTCGGCCATCACCAAGAAAGTGATGGACTAGAGACGGTTTCACAATTCCCAGAGACTAGAAGTAAGTTAACACCAGTAGTTTCTAGTACGTGTATGTTTACATATTAATATTATTATATTGATTGCCATGTATTTGTATGTTCATGTTATATGTATTTACAGAAACCGATTATTGTTTTTGACACGTTGTGCATGTTGCTCAATATATCTTACTTCTTAGCCTTAAGATTCGGACAGAAGTGTGCATATGGGAAACTCAGCAGGTGTCTGATGCTATAGACTCCTTGCAGAGGGCACCACTTGCCAATATCTGAATAGAATATTGTAGCCAGAGTTCTGGATTTTACAGTTCAGCTGTTGGACGGTTTGTGGAGTCAACGCATGACGCTTGCTTCCGTGTTAAAGAAGGAGATCATCTAGATTCTACCTCGCCACGTCCGGCCCTGCAGCTACCCGACTCGCCCGATCAGCCAGACTCCCTCATGGTGACCACCAGACTCAAGCAATCGCAGACGCAGAGCAGCTAAATCCCTCTCAACTGCAACTGAAGTAGAACTACTCGGAACAATATTAGACCACCAGAACAATATTAGACCACCAGAACACAGACCTGCCAACCAGTACGATTTGACCGTATTATTTTACGATGAAATTGAAAAAATACGAAATTACGACGATTTAGAAAATAATACGATGAGTTAAAAAAAAAACAACGATCATAGGTCTTTGTGAACCCTAAATCTGGTTTATCGGTACAACAGTTACAGCACTGTTAACAGCCATCGCACACGACGCAGCCAGCGATATGGTAGGCCAAGTCGCGCGTTTTGACAATAAAAAATAAAAACGAATCCTTCTGATTGGTCGCGCACTGGCTGCATCGTGTGCGATGGCTATAATACTATCAGAAGACCGGAAAAAGAATAAACCTATTTGCATACAGTTTTGTCCAATCAATGGTCGCGTTGATTTCCTGAACCACCAATGGTATACATTCTTTCTCAAGCAAAGGAAAACATGGCGGGCAGAGGTAGGCCGCAGAAATGCACTAGTAAATCTCCCCCTGCTACTGCTGAAATCGCTTCTAAAAAACAGAGGAGGCAGCAAAACTTTCTTCCTTCTTACTCTAAGGATTATCCTTGCATCGTCGCATCAAATGTCAACAGCAGATACGCTCGATGCCGTGTCTGTGAGTTCGATTTTTCAGTCGCGCATGGCGGTTTCGATGATGTGAAAAAACATGTCCAGTCAAAGAGGCATATTGCAAAGGCTTCGGCATTGAAAAATGCTTCGTCAATCGCTAGCTATGTCTCAACGAAAGATGCAGACTTGAAAACAATTCGAAGTGAGGCATATTTTACTGCATTTCTGGTGGAGCATAATGTGCCTATTTCGGCATCGGACCATGCTGGACAACTTTTCAAAAAAAAAAGTTCCCGACAGTGAAATTGCAAAGAGCTATGGTTCAGCTAGAACCAAGACGACTGCTATAATTAACGAATGTACAGTTGGAAAAAGGAAGGGCCATGCTATGGGAGAGAATTTTCAGAACAGTTTCTGAAAAAATGCAAGTCGGCTACCAAAATGCAGCAGAGTGCAGCTGCTACTTCAGCAATATGCTCCACCCCCACTTGTCCTTCTAGCAGTTGAAAAGCTTTATACATTGATTTTTTTGTGGAACTAGTGTGAAGAACACTAAGTACTGGAAATAGACATGAATTGAGATACTGCAGCATTTAATTTAAGAGATACCATGTGAAGACTTTTAATTATTAAAAATAAAGGTTTAGTTACACTCAAGGTGTAAATGACGTAAAACCGACGCCGCTTTGTAATTATGTTTTTCGTCGTTTTCAAAATACTATTGTTTTATTAAAAATACTATCAAACTTTTATTTGAGTACTATCGAGTCCTTACTGGGGTTGGCAGGTCTGAGAACTCTATTCGACCACCAAACCATAGAACTGCTTAGCAAATAATGAAGAAGAACTGCTACAGAAAAATTGCCCAGCACACATTGAACAGTTATAGTTATTAATTTACATTTAATTAAAGTCATGTTAAATTTGTGTTGAACATATAAAAGTTAAAATCACATACGACTGGTGTCATTCTATTTGTATTGTTGTGTGTCCATTACTAGCTCTTCTTCTCTTGAGACCAAGTAAACTAGTCCTTTAATTAGTAAAAAGCATTTCTTAAAGTGAGCCAATGATACTTAAAAGCAGAGAACAAATATAAATTTTATGTGACCAAGCACCATGATTAGTCTCTCACATCGCTTTGGAATTTTAGTAAAAGAACCTCTGATAGAGGTAGCTTGACGCCCCATCTATCTTCAAGTCTTACTCCCTTTGTAAGATAAGCGTATCTTCTCCAGGATATCATCACAGCCGGGTCACCAAGGACCTCTCTTTCCATTGGCCATTAGGACAGAGGTGATAACTTGCCTTGTCCACTTGCCAGAAACCAATGGCGCCTGACAGGTGTGGGTTCGATCCAGCATCTGGGCGTTATGTTTCTCCGAATATTATTTACTTTCGACTCTGGCAACGTCTCGGGGGTTTTCTCCGGGTACTCCGGATTGCTCCCCCAGCAAAATTTCAAAATCACAACTAAAGTAGGTAGGTTGGGTTTGGGCGCGCCACTGGCTGCGACTACGCTTTTCCCAGGGGATGCGCCCAGAATTTCCCTATGGAAAAAAGGACAATAAGGTAAATGAAAAAAAAAAAATAAAAAAAAAAAAATAAGTGGGTTACTGATGGGCAACTTAGCAAGATTCACATGAGAGACAACATTATCATAGGAACCTGGAATGTCAGGACCCTTACTGCGATGGAAAATTAGAAGAACTGGCCCACAAGCTGGACCACTATCGATGAAACATTTTAGATATATATGCGAACTGCACTGGAAGGCCTAGGTGAAACAATGACCGACAAAGGCATAAGCTTTATTTCAATGGGAGAGATGACAAGCCTGAACACAGGGTTGAATTCTTGGTCCACAAAAACATTCTGGCCACTGTCAGGGTTGCCGCCCTGTCTCCAGTAGACTTATTACCAGCCTTCTTAGAGCAGCCCCTTTCAACATCACCATCATCCAGGCTTACGCCCCAACATCATACTATGACGAAAGTGAAGTCGAGGATTTCTATGAACAACTGTAGGCTGTCCATGACCAAGTGCCGATGAAGGACAGAGCCATAGTGCAAGGTGACTAGAATGCCAAGGTTTACCAAGATGCATACCACAACATGGACATGAGGGGCATTTAATCATAACCGATGGCAAAGAGCCAAAGGCTTCCAACATTGTTTAAACCCCTGGCCTAGGAGGTTTAGGGTGATGTCGCCATCTCTGGACATTGAGGACTAAACAGTGATGACTAATACTTATGCTAAAAATGCTGTCATTTTCCTTTTTGATGGACTATCTAAATACAATTTTACCCACAGATAAAGGGTTATAAAATTATAAATAACCTTCACATGAACGTTATTGTTTTTGTATTTCTGTTTTCATCTTTCTTCAAAATAGAATGTGTCTATGAATTACTGTTCAATAATCCTAAATGAATTAAATTTTAGGGGGTTTGATGGAGGGAAGGAAGCTTCAAAACCGGAGGGAGTATCAATCCTCCTGAGTAGTACTTTTAATCACTTGGTGTTGGTGTTCTCCACTGATTGTTGTTGCTTGTTTATCGTTCAATGTCAAACTATGTATTTTTTTCTATTTTCCAAAAGGCCCTCTTGTCAGGAGCAGGTGAAAGGCTTCTCCAAACCTATCTATAAAAAATTCAACACTGAGAAAGAAGCTTGGGATTTTATGAATGATGGACAAGGTAGTACTATACTGCTAATATGAATAGGATTACTCTAATAGGATTAGATTGTAGTTTATGTGTGTGTTTATGTATACCTGAGTGTGTGTATGCTCGTGCGAGTGTGTGTGAGAGAGAGAGTATGCACAATTATGCTAACATTTTTACAGACTATAAATTCAAAAAGAACTGTTTGTTTCCCTAACCTTGAATGTCACACTCACAGTCTTTTATCTCTGTTGTGTGTTCGTAAAGGGGAGAGAGAGAGAGAGAGAGAGAGAGAGAGAGAGAGAGAGAGAGAGAGAGAGAGAGAGAGAGAGAGAGAGAGAGAGAGAGAGAGAGAGAGAGAGAGAGAGAGAGAGAGAGAGAGAGAGAGAGAGAGAGAGAGAGAGAGAGAGAGAGAGAGAGAGAGAGAGAGAGAGAGAGAGAGAGAGAGAGAGAGAGAGAGAGAGAGAGAGAGAGAGAGAGAGAGAGAGAGAGAGAAATTTAAACATGAATTTAGTCTGAAGGAAATTTCTGTAGTTTCTGAAAATGGTATTCACTGTAAATGTAAGTGTGAACATTTACTTCCGGACAGCCAGTAATGTATACATAGGATTGTGCAGCTATAACTGGCAGTGCAATCACTCCTTTTCTCTTTCAGTGAAAATTGAAGAACCTGAGAAGGGATCAGTTACTTCCCCTTTGAGAAAGACCAAAAGCGGTCCAGGACTGGCCACTGAATTCAGCAGAACAAGCCAAGGCAGCAACATTCCATCACTACCCGCGTACGAGACGATCTTCCTCAGCCAGCACCACGGCAAGCCAAGACTCTTCCTCAAGCCAGTCAGCAGCACTAGAAGCTGTCGGAATGCTGCGTGCCACTGCCAGGACATTGCTAGCTTCTGTTGAACAGGTGATGAGCGGTATCAATAACCTAAACACCCAGATCGACCAGGTAGCTGCTTTTGTGCACTTGGGAAGCAGCGGATCAACCACTGCTGGAGATTCTTTTTCTGGTGTAAAGGATAATCTGAAGCGGTCATACAGCGACTTTACACCTTTGGGAAATCAGGCACCTGGTCCCACCAAGAAAGCTAGGAAAACGAAGCTTGACACCTCTGGAAGTACTGACTGTGGATTTACAGGTAGGCCTTAAAAGAAACACAATTAATTCAACATCTTTTATTTATACTAAGATTCACTGTATCTTGGCAAAATAAAGTACAATGAAACAAAACAAAACAGGCACATCATAAGACTACAGATTTTGAAAATTAATTAATTAGATTAACCACTGCAAGGTGAGAGTGCAAAATATGTATACATATGCTTGTACAGTTTTATTGTCTCTGTCATTCTGTTCAATCTACAGGCAATCGGTTCCCAGACCATGAGGGCACTGAGGTGTACACGGATGGAGCTTCTTTCAACAATGGCTATGCTGGAGCCAAAGCTGGAATCGGTGTGTACTGGGGACCTAATGACCCAGAGTAAGCCTTGCACTGCAAGTCATCCTATCTTCTTTGTATTAGTTTTCATGTCTTGTACCATCTGAAATGTCTTTTATAGTGCTTTTTAAGAACACAGAAGTATTGTTTACTTTCTTCACTTTGGTTAAATGTGTCTGGAACAAGATTTAACATCATATTATGTAATGATAAGATAAGATAAGATAAGAATATTTATTCACCAAGTAAAAACGTTACAAGGATTTTGGTGTGGCATGGCGACAATGAAATACATCCTTTCTTGCACAGTCACACATGCATTCATCATGTCATACACTTCATTGGCATACAACATGTACATGTATACAGCACTAAAGGATAGGTAAACACAGTGTTAAACCTACATCACTCATCAGTCATATTAAGTTATGGAGTCAAACACACCCTGCAAGTAAAACAAAATACAGCATTAAAACAATTTTAACAGCATTAAATAAAATGAGAATTATTAAGAATGTTAGGCTTCACATCCAAATCTACACACACCACAACACAACGCACCACACACACACCCACGCACACACACACACACACACACACCCACACACACACAGCATAGCATACTCCTATTTCACAAAGGTACAAATCAATGTAGAGTGCATATGACTTACATTAAACAAAATTATTTATGTTCCGATGTAGAGTCTGCCTAAGTATGAAAATAATCCGTATTCTGTTAATTTTCAGGTACACATGAATACGTTATGAATGATACAGTGGTGAATTTTCTTTTCAAAATTAATAAATCATGCACCCTGTAGAGTACACTTAGCTTCATAGACTTGTTTCATGAGAGTTTATGATATTTTGATTTCATGATTAGAAACCCGTTGCCTATTTATTATTTTGCATGCTCGTTGGTTGTTTATGGCAGCATTAGGGTTCTAAATTTTTTTTTAAACCTTGAACTTACTAAGTATTTGTTCTTATTGTTGTTGTTTATGTTGTGATTAATTTTTTTTAATGGTGAGCACATATAGCAAATAACCCTCAAGCTTGTCTTGTATATTGCTTGCATTGTATGTTGCTCTCCAAGTAAGGCAATTGTGTTATTTAATATTTCATTGTTCAGCAACTGGAGTGAACGGCTCTCAGGGCGACAGACCAACAACAGAGCTGAGATTCATGTAAGTGCATGTTTGCAAGTATTTGAAGTTTCAAGTGTGCATTTGCTTGCATATTAGTGCATGGGTGTACATATTTATGGGTTTGTCTCACATTTCTGTAGATTTGTGTTCTTTGTGTGTGATTATGTATGCATTTTGTACATTTATAGATTTATGTTTTTTGTGTGCACATGGATATTTGTCGCAGCATGAGTTTGTGTGTATGTGTGTGTGTTTGATGTGCAAGGCAAACACATTGTTTGTTGTTATGCTTCTCAAATGAAAAAGGTCAAATTATAATTTTTTAAATTACTATTTCTAGGGTTTTGCATTAATTATGATGGATGATACAACTATTTTTTGTCACTGTTACAGTGTTAATATTGAATAGGAATCAATACCTTAACGTTAACAGATTTTAGTTTGTTTTGTACAACAATTGCGATACATAACAGTCATTTATCGTTGCTCAATTTTTTTTTCCAGGCTGCAGTTAAGGCAGTTAAACAAGCGAAGCAGAAGGGTGTCAGAAATCTGATTCTGCACACGGACAGTCAGTTTCTTATCAATGGTAATGAAAACATTGTTTTGGAAATTCAAAACTTTCTGGGACTGTATTCATATCAAACTGACCAGACTCTTAAAATATCAACTGCCACATTAGTCAAATAATATTTCTTATTCATGTGGCTTTGTTAGGGTCACATGACCTGTGAAGCAGCACAGTAACTGAAAGACACAACTGCCCTACCTTTGACATCATAATTTTTGCAATTCTGTTGTATTTTAAGTAACGAACAATCACTTTAATGTTTTTTGTGGCAAAGAATTGTGCCATATGTTCAAATATTATTCAATTTGTGGTAAACAATGCACACTAACCACCTCCAGAACTTTCAAATTGAGTAACAGCGAGTTATTTAAAATGACCACCTATAAACACACTAGATGGCTTGATTGGTCAGCCTCCTATTACGCAAGAGCTGTCAGTCAAGGCTGGGACTAGTGAAGTAGAGATGCAATTTATTGAAACAGGGGAATCCCTTAAATTACGCAAGTGGTAAAGCCGTTGTCCAGGCATAGAGAAAACGTGAATACCGATGAACTTAACAGTTCGAAGAAGGGACCAATTAATGACCAGCTGATAGCAGACTAGATGCCATAACTTATGGCATCAATGTAAATTCTGGAATACTGATTTTGGCTGGGTCTCTAATCCATTGGGCAAGCTGAACATTCTGCCTTTCTGCACCCCTTTTTAACATTACATGAAGGTATATTTGTACTTTTTGAATAAGTGTAGCTCTTGAGTTGTACACAAAAACAATGTTCTTGGCTGTTTCAGGAATCACCAAATGGATCAAAAACTGGAAACGTAATGGCTGGAAACTGTCTACAGGGGGCGACGTCATAAATCGTGAAGATTTTGAAGCGCTAGATGAAGTGATCCATGGAGTAAACATTAAATGGGTAATGGAAGCTTACCAGCTGGTCACTGTTTTTGAAGAAAAGCTAACAAGCCATACCCCCACCCCCATTTACTACCCACCTTCTACATCACCTCAGTCCTCACCCATCCCTGTCTCATACCTTCCTACTGACGCTCACCACATGTTCCGGACACGGCTGCCCTGCCTTGCCAGCTTTGTTTGAACAATCTTTCCTCTTGTGTTGCAGGTGCATGTGTTAGGCCACAGCGGCATTCCTGGCAATGAAGCCGCTGACCGACTGGCCAATGAGGGAGCTGGAAAGCCTTTGATCTGAAACCAAGGCCCAAAACCCAAAACACGCAGAGATTCCACCATGGCTGTTGAATAGACCACTATAAATAGATCTGTATCGATTCACCAATTAGCTGTTTTGATCCAGCAGTTTAGCTGTTAAGATCTAGTCAAAAGCCAGCCATCAAGCAGGGTGATTTCTGTAGTCTGTTTTTTTCTTGAGATAGATAGTCTGGTTGTATTTTCAGAGAGAACAAGAAATGAAGTAATATTTTAACTTTTTTTCATTCTACTGGGCTAGACCATCACATGCACAAGTCCTATGGAATTGAAAGTAAACTATATAATGTGCCTTTTGGCTGATGCTTGGGATTCTGATTTCTTTTGTATGATAATGCATGCTTGAGCACCCCAGTCAGCATTCAGGACAGTTTACTGTACAGTATATTGAGCTTCCTCATAGAGTACACATGAAACTTACAAAAATAATTTATTTCACTAAAATGTTTGTTTATTTTTATAATCTGAATCTTCTTCTTCTTCTTCTTCTTCTTCTTCTTCTTCTTCTTCTTCTTCTTCTTCTTCTTCTTCTTCTTCTTCTTCTTCTTCTTCTTCTTTTTCTTCTTCTACTTCTTCTTCTTCTTCTTCTTCCCCCTCTTCTTCCCCTTCTTTTTCTTTGGGGGTGCACACATTAAAAAACAAACAAAAAAACAAACGCTAATCCTGAAGTTTCAACTGTAGTCGTATCCCCAATCCTGACACTCACTGTTGACTATGGAAATTGACATTTCATTGGAGCTTAGGCTTGGGTTACTCAAGTGCACATTAGCTATTTTGTATTTTTGTTTGCTATTCTTATTAGTTTTATTTTGTTGACGTGTTTTTGGTTCACCTGCATAGCAGTGTGAGTCTATACTCTCTCCCGAAATTTTGTTTCCACATTTGTTCAAATCTGTGCAGATGAGTCCTAAATGGTCTAAAAATTACATTGGAGAAAATGTCTGTCCATCCATCTGTCAGTCCGCCATCCACCGTCTGTCTGTGCAAAAACTTTAAAGTGGCTAAATACTCAAAACCTATTTCAACTATCACAACCAAACTTGGTAAGATGGTGTATACCCATGATACCTCAGTGAATGAATTACTTTACTTCAAGGTTACAGGGTCATCTAATGTTAATTTAAAAATGATAATTTTTCCCAAAACATTGGTTGTGTGTGGTCATTTATTAATATTGGATTTATGGTTTATTGATGCATGATAGATATCAATGAGA
This sequence comes from Oncomelania hupensis, assembly GCA_036898135.1. NCBI lineage: Eukaryota > Metazoa > Mollusca > Gastropoda > Littorinimorpha > Pomatiopsidae > Oncomelania > Oncomelania hupensis. Next base: position 35,791,708 of record CM072516.1, on the reverse strand, counting down.
CACACTATACAAATTTGGTCAACATCACCTCAAGGTCACTGGAGCTGTCCAAAGTCAGTTTGCATAGGTACTTTGAAGTGATCTTGACCTTTAACTATGAGAGATATAAAGCCCAGACTTGTTGTATTTAGATAAACCTTTCATATATGTTCAGTTTTTGAGTTGATCTTGAAGGTCAAGGTCATTTTAGGCCTTGGGGAAAAAAACCATTAAAAAAGTAGGTCTTTATACAGTGGAATTGCTGTTTATTTAACCCTACACAACATTGGGTTACTTGTTCAGACATGCATGAGAGATCACATGAGGGTCATCCCAAGGTAAAGGTCATTGAAGGTCAAGGTCATCTCAAAGTCAACGTTTTTCTTTGGCATAATAGAAGTTAGAACTTCTTTTATTTGTTAGTACATAATTGTATTTGGAGCCAGAGGTCAAAGTCAAGAGCATAGAAAGATTAAAGTCGGTATAACTTTGCACTTTAATGCCACCATTTCATTTTTTTTTTCTGGGCAATCATTTTCATGTTAAATATTGCAAAGTCCATAAGGAGCATGAGAGTCATATGGGCTTTGCCTTTCTAGTTTTATCCTTGTACTTTTTTTCATTCTGTATTTTGTTTAATTGGAAATGCTTAAAAAAAATGTTTCTGTTGTCCAAGAGAATGCTGCAGGGCAGCTAGTTGATGCTGAGAAAAAAAAATCTGTATTGAATTGAAGTCTTTCACTTTCAGTTACAACCGCATTTTGACAATATTGTATTTTGTTACATTGTTTTGCCTTGTTAATTCCCCCCCCCTCCCTCCCCCCCCCTCCCCCATTTACTAGTTCATCATTTTCAAATCAACTTTCACCACCTTAACTGTAAAGTGACTGGCTGATGGAGTACCTTCAGAAATACCATTAGGATTGTTTCGTTTGATTAACAAGCACAAAGAAATCTTTTCCTGCTTCTCTGCTTGTTGTCTATTGTGCATTTAATGGCATGACTGTATTTGTATTATTATGAAAATGAGAAGTGGATCTTTTTGTTTGGATTAAAATTTAAAACTTGGTGCAAAATTGTTGACTATTACTTCTTTTTGTTCTACATTTACTTATTCAGACCTTGTTCTGTTAGCTAACAACATATTGAAACAAAGCAATATATTGTGAATAGGCTATTTTTTGATTATGTTACTTTGTAAATATGATCATTTATAACAAAAACAACAATAACAAAAATTTTAAAAGCCAGCATAAAGTGTTTTCAATGTTTTCTTCCATGATGTTTTGATGATCTGCCCAAAATACGTGAAGATCGAAGCCGAAAAAAATTAATTAGCAACTACGTTTAACTGAGGGAGACTGAATCAAATGTGTGGCAGGAAAAGGTACTGAGTGAATGTATAATTTATTATCAATAAAACATACATTAAACATAACAATCAAAGTCCCCTATACGCTTCTGTGTCCGGGGACGGTAATCTACCCAACGAAACGAACAACGAAACGAACAATCATGGTGTTGTTTGCTGTTAATTTTATTTTATTTTATTTGTAACTTTTAAAAATGGTATTTTATTTATGAAAAAAATATCGTTTTTATTTTATTTGTATTTTTGTTATTTTCTATTATGTTTTGGGGGTGGGTGGATGATGAAATCTATTTGCCCTGTTTCACATTATGGTGTATATTTCTTGATGTGCATGTGTGTGTTTCTGGTTTGGTTCACAACGATGATGATTTGAGGTCGTATTCTTGCTGCAATGAAAATATCCCATTTCACTTTATTGATTTAAAAAAAAACAGATTTGACTATATGGCATATTAAAAAAATGATACAATCATTATCACCAACGTCTCTGTAGATTTGTTTATCCACTGAGTCACTGAGAATGACTCTGTTTAGGGAGTAATCAATTGCATATATCATTATTTTTCAAAAAATGTAATTATTTGGATTTGTATTTTATATTATTGATATCTATTACTTTTATATAATTGTACCTTCAAGGAATGTGATGTTAAAAAAGAGACACTGGTTAAAATCAAATTGTTATAAACTTCTAAAATCAAGTTCCTGTATTTTGACAATTATGATCTCCCCGTGGTTGTCACATGATATCAACATGGCGGTGCAAGCGAAAGTAGCTGCTACTGCGGTTCTCTGCTTTCTCTTTGCTGACATTATCAGTGTTGATGGAGCCAGTCCCATTCCTGTGGTTATGTGGCATGGAATGGGTTTGTACCTTTGTAATTTTACATATTTTTGCGTTGGTAATTATATTGTTATAAAATATTGTATCGTTATTTCGATTTGGGGTGTCGGAGAGCACAGTGGTTGGAGCACTCGCTACTGCGTCGCAAGTTAAGCACATAGCACTTGGATGGGTGACCGCAAACCGTGAAGCGACAAATAACAACGCCTCCAGTTGTCTCAACTGCGACTGAGTACCTACTCTCTTAAGGGTGGGGAAGGTAAAGCAGCGAGGGAGAGAGATGGGCATCACCCTCATTACGCTGGCCCAAGATAAGTGTGATCTCCCAAGTCCAACATCACGCTCCCCTACGGTCACAAGGCTATGGGACCACCACCTGTTACGTTGAAACGCGTACGAAAGTACGACGAAAGCGCGCACGATAGATCTAATCGTTTCGTTTTGCAAAGTATTCAATAATGGTGTTTATTTACCTTTATTTGAGAATCTTCTGGATATGCGTGTTTACTCTTGATAGAAACTTCCCGATACATGTCGAAGCAATAGGTCGTTCTGGAAGATATAAAAATATGTATTGACGTAAGTCAGTGATGACGATCTTTTATTCGATTGGTGGCAGTGCGTCACTTCTACGGTATTCGAAATCTTTCCGGAAAAGAGAGAGGTTATTTAATCGTGTGCCGAGATTGTTGAGAGAGTAAAGTTGTTGATAGTGATTTGGAAAGTTGCTGTGAAAGTTGTTGAGTTGAATTGAGAATTGTATGCAGTTGTTGATGTGTGCTGAATAAAAGTGGAAAACTTCATACGTCGACTTTGTGAATTGTATGCTGTTTGGACGGGCTGTGTGAATAAACGAATCTGAGTTACACAACTATCAGGAATTCAAGCATCGGGGCTGAATCAGATACTGATAGAAAACACCAACATCAAACTGAGTGTAACATTTTGGGGGCCAAGCCGGGATTCACGCCATAGCCAAGGGTTCAACTGCAACAACAAGCGAGTCAACGTTACGAGAGGCAGTCATCGAGGGTAGCCGCCAACGAGTTGCGTCGAGAGGGGCCAACATATTGGGACTACATCACCGATAGGTTCGGGTTGACTGCAAGGGCGTGTAGTCGCCGAAGAGTTGCTTCGTGAGCGAACAACAGAGCGGGACTACGTGGCTGCCGCAGGACTACGTCGAGGGACAGTCTCGGAGCTACATCGCCAGTGTTACAGAGAGCGGCGAGCGGACGTCGCGTCTACTTCAGCACAGGAGCGTATACATCAACACCAGCGTGGTGCAGCGTCGCATACGACGAGGACAGCGGGGCCTGCGTCAGCGAAGGCGACTAGTGACAAGCATCAGCGCTACTGCAGAAAGCGTGCTGTTCTAGAACAGTCTAGAAAGGTACAGCACAGTCAAGAACTTTCCAGAAAAAAAGAACTCTACAGTCAAGAACTTTCTAGAAAATTTTCCAGACAAGAACTTTCCAGAAGCATCAAGATGGCTGACTTCTGGCAGAAAGGGATTGCACTGAATCTCAAAGGCAAACAGCTGACGGAGTACGTCAAGTCCCAGGAGAGAATAGAAGAAAGAGAATTAGAAGAGCAGCGTCGCCGAGAAGACAGAGAAGAGCGGCGTCAAGAAAGAGAAGAGCAGCGACGGCGTGAAGAAAGAGAATTAGAGGAACAGCGTCGGCGTGACGAGATGGAAGAGAGACGACTAGAAGCTGATCGTCAATACCAGCTAGAGTTGGCGCGTATCCAAAACAATCAGCATGCGCCACAAGTCGTCAGCGACCACATGGCTCCAAAATTGCCAGCCTTCGTCGACGGGAAGGACCAGATCGACAGTTATTTGGCGAGATTTGAAAGGTTTGCCAAAAGCTCTAACTGGCAACCTCAAGACTGGGCGATTCGACTAAGTGCACTTCTGACGGGAGAAGCACTCGACGTCTACACCAGATTGTCGGACGATGACGCTAAAGACTACGACGTCTTGAAAGAGGCCCTATTGCAGTGCTACAACTTTACAGAGAAGGGCTACCGTAAACGCTTCCGTGAATGCCGGCCCAAGTCAGACGAAACGCCAAAGCAGTTTGTGGAACGCCTGTCGTCATATCTACACAAGTGGGTGGAGTTATCAGGCGAAAGGAAGTCTTACGACAGTCTCCATGACCTGATCGTGAAGGAACAATTTCTCAATGCCTGTCACAAGGACCTAGCGACCCACTTAGAAGAACAAAAGCTGCAGACGCTTAAAGAGGTGACTGAGGCTGCTGAAAGATATCTTATCGCTCATGGGAAAACCCTGGGGCCACCCAGCGCGACGAAACATTTTCAGAAGACTGGAAACCATGTGAACCAGATCCAGGGAAGCCAGACGAGCCAGAGACAGACAGACTCCACGCCTCCTCCCAGGGAAGGGCATTCAAGGGGCTGTTTCACCTGCAACGCTACAGACCACAGAGCGGCTAACTGTCCTCAAAACAAAAGTAGCGGACAGCGGAGCAGTACGGACAATTCAGCGGCGGGCAACCGGCAGAGGCGGTTCTCCAATCAACGGCAAAACAGTAGATCTGACCATCAAGTGTGCGGCGGGAGCGTCATTCTTCCGAGTGAGACCAAGCGCACAGCTACCCCTGCGGACGTGCAAGAGTGCATGACCGATGGCCAACTTCTCCTTGCCAACGGAAAATCCATCCCCGTCGTCGCCAGCGCAGCTGTGACCGTACAGAACATGCCCGTTTCCAAGGGACGCGTCGGAAATTATGAAGTGACTGTCTTAAGAGACTCTGGCTGTAGTGGGGTCATCGTCAGAGAAGACCTAATCGCTAAAGAACAGTTCACTGGCGATTCAAAATGGACACTCATGGCCGACAGCAAATGTGTAAAAGCGCCAGTTGCAAAAATTCATGTCAACACCCCTTTCTACATAGGCGAAGTCGAAGCGGTTTGCCTGAAGAAGCCGCTGTATGATTTGATGATCGGGAATATCGACGGCGCGAGACGACCCGACGACCCCGATCCGGAGTGGAGTCCTGCCTCAACTCAACACGTCGAAGTTGTGGAGGAGGATCCATTGCCGTTTCCCGATGGAGACCTTACAGAGCTGCTACGGGACAATGTGGTTACTCCGGCTCAGCCCTGCCGACCAGAGATCGTCGGTGCTGTTACAACCAGGGCCCAGGCCAAGAGAGACAAGACGTCTACGCCACTGAAGGTCGCCGACAACTCTAAAGCTGCCATCGTGGACAGAGATAAGCTGATCCAGCTCCAGGAAGCTGATAGTACTTTAAACAAGTACAGGAACCGCCAAGACCACGTGACCAAGGGCAGTGGTACGGTCTATTTTGAGGTGAAGGCCAAGATCCTGTACAGAATCTTCCAGCACCCGAGGGTCAACGGAGGTAAACCACTACGTCAAGTCTTGGTACCGTTACCCCTAAGGCGCCAGGTGATGGAGGTAGCGCATGACTCAATCATGGGAGGTCACCTGGGTATCAAGAAGACGTCGGATAGAATCCAGGCGGTGTTCTACTGGCCAGGACTTCATGCGGACGTCAGTCGTTTTCTGCCGATCATGTGACATTTGCCAGAAGACCATACCTCGAGGAAGGGTCCCGAAAGTGCCTATGCAGAGGATGCCTCTGATCGACCGACCTTTCAAGAGGGTGGCCTTAGACTTAATCGGCGAAATAAGACCTCCGAGTGAAGAAGGTCATCGATGGGTACTGACTTTAGTGGACTATGCGACACGGTACCCGGAAGCAGTGCCTCTGAAGAAGATTGACACTGAGACTGTTGCAGAGGCGCTGGTGGACATGTTCAGCAGACTCGGAGTGCCTGAAGAGATCCTGACAGACCTCGGGACGCAGTTCGTCTCTGACTGCATGAAGGAGGTCAACAGACTGCTGAGCATCCGGCATTTGACTACGACACCCTACCATCCGATGTGCAACGGGCTTGTCGAGAAGTTCAATGCTACGCTGAAGTCTACCCTGAAGAAACTGTGCAGCGAGCAGCCCAGACAATGGCATCGCTACATTAACGCCTTACTTTTCGCCTACAGAGAAGTACCGCAGGAGTCCACCGGCTTTTCTCCGTTCGAGCTGCTGTACGGAAGAACCATCCGAGGGCCGATGCACATCCTAAAAGAACTGTGGACGAAAGAAGTAGACACCCCAGAGGTGAAGAACAGCTACCAGTACGTGTTTGAGCTACGGGAGAAGCTGGAGCAGACTCTCGAGATAGCCAGAGAAAACCTGAAGAAATCCCAGGACTGTGGAAAGCACTACTATGACCGTAGGGCTGTGAACAGGAAGTTCAAACCTGGCAACAAAGTGCTGGTGCTGCTACCTACCGATCACAATAAGTTGCTGATGCAGTGGAAAGGCCCGTACGAAGTGGAGACCGTGGTGGGAATCAACGACTACAAGGTGAAGGTCGGCCAGCATTCCAAGATATACCACGCCAACCTCCTTAAGCTGTACGTGGAAAGGCCACCGGAGACTGTGCACGCAGCCACAGCAGCTGTGACCGACGACAGCTTTGACAGCGAAGAACTGTTGGAACTGGGAGACTTCCACAGCAAAGAAGGCATCGATGATGTTAAGCTAGGACCGAGCTTGACGGAAGGTCAAAAGTTGGAGCTCAAGGACCTTATGGGCGAGTTTCCCCACAACTTCAGCGATGTCCCTGGCTCTACAACTTTGGTCGAACACGAAGTCCACCTCACTTCGAATATCCCTGTTCGATCCAAGCCCTTCCCGATCCCTTTCAAGGCCCGTGAATCCTTGAAGAAAGACATCGATGAGATGCTGAAGATGGGCATCATTAGGGAGTCCAGTTCCCCTTACGCATCCCCTGTCGTGGTCGTGAAGAAGAAGGACGGGAGCAACCGAGTATGCATCGACTACAGGAAGGTTAATAAGATCACCGTCTTCGACCCTGAGCCGATGCCTACCGCAGCAGACCTCTTCCGCCAACTATCGGGGAGTAAAATCTTCTCAAAGATTGACCTCAGCAAGGGTTATTGGCAAGTCCCCGTGCGTCAACAGGACATACCAAAGACTGCTTTCATAACTCCTGATGGGACGTACGAGTGCCTAAGGATGCCCTTTGGCATGGTCAACAGCGGAGCTACCCTGAAGAGAGGAATGAGGAAGATGCTCAAAGGGATGGACAATGTCGTGTGTTACTGGGACGACCTGCTAGTCCACACTCGCACCTGGGAAGAGCATCTGCAGACCTTGAGGGAGCTGTTTCACCGTCTCACAGAAGCCAACTTGACCGTGAGACCCAGTAAGTGCATTCTGGGGACTGACAACGTAGACTTTATCGGCCATTCGCTGAAAGAAGGACAAAAGGGGCTTCTACTAGAAAACGTCACCAAGATTCTGAACGCTCCACGTCCCCAAACCAAGAAGCAGGTGCGATCTTTCCTGGGGTTGGCTGGATACTACAGGGAGTTTGTACCAAACTACTCCGCCATCACAGCACCCTTGTCGGACCTGGTGCGGAAAGGCTGTCCAAACCAAGTGCAGTGGGGACCGTCTCAGGAGAGGGCATACCAGACTGTGCGCGACCTCCTTTCGAAGGATCCGGTGCTACGACTGCCTGACACTTCCAAAGAATTCGTCTTAAGAACAGACGCAGCGGACGAAGGCATCGGCGCCATACTGATGCAAGAACACGAAGGGAAACTATTTCCGGTCAGTTACGCCAGCAAGAAGCTGTCCAGGGCTGAGAAAAATTACTCGACCATGGAGAAAGAGTGCCTTGCCATCATATGGGGAATCCGGAAGTTCGAACTGTACCTTCAAGGAGTGAAGTTCGTGCTACAGACTGATCACAAGCCGCTAACTTACTTGAACTCTGCCAAGTTTGTGAACAGTCGGATCATGAGATGGGCTATGTACTTGCAGAACTTTAACATGCGAGTAGAATCTATCAAAGGATCGGACAATGTTGGTGCGGACTTCCTCAGCAGAGTGTGTGAGTAAAGAACATTGACTGTGTGGATGAACTGTGAACATTGACAATATCCAGATAGACCTGAAGATGAAAACCATTGACTCTGTGTAGATAAGCTGAGCGCAATCACAGTATTCAGAAAGTCTTAAATTAGTTTTAATTCTGTACATTGTTTGTGCATTACGTTTCAACGTTGTTGAAAGAAATTGGGTAAATTTCTTCTTGAGTGGGGGGTTATGTTACGTTGAAACGCGTACGAAAGTACGACGAAAGCGCGCACGATAGATCTAATCGTTTCGTTTTGCAAAGTATTCAATAATGGTGTTTATTTACCTTTATTTGAGAATCTTCTGGATATGCGTGTTTACTCTTGATAGAAACTTCCCGATACATGTCGAAGCAATAGGTCGTTCTGGAAGATATAAAAATATGTATTGACGTAAGTCAGTGATGACGATCTTTTATTCGATTGGTGGCAGTGCGTCACTTCTACGGTATTCGAAATCTTTCCGGAAAAGAGAGAGGTTATTTAATCGTGTGCCGAGATTGTTGAGAGAGTAAAGTTGTTGATAGTGATTTGGAAAGTTGCTGTGAAAGTTGTTGAGTTGAATTGAGAATTGTATGCAGTTGTTGATGTGTGCTGAATAAAAGTGGAAAACTTCATACGTCGACTTTGTGAATTGTATGCTGTTTGGACGGGCTGTGTGAATAAACGAATCTGAGTTACACAACTATCAGGAATTCAAGCATCGGGGCTGAATCAGATACTGATAGAAAACACCAACATCAAACTGAGTGTAACACCACCTATCATTATTTCAAACGTAATTCTATTGTCTTGACGTATCTAAAACTAGTAAAATTCTGAAGGAACTTCATAATTTAGTTTAAGTACTTTTTAGCTGAGTGGAACTAGTTGAATTTTAAATTAATTTGTACAAATTGTTTAGGACTCTAATAGGAGTTTAAATAGTAGTGTGCTTAGCGTTGTTAGAACTACTTGTGATACTGCAAGTTGCAACCATTTACCACAAGTAGAGGTTATCAGTTGAGGCCTTATTGTTCTTCATGTTCATGATCATTATGATGACACTGACAGCTGTCAAGCTGATCAGTATTTGATTGCTGATAGTGATAAAGGGTAATGAAGCTGACCAATGTTTGGTAACTATAGAGGGTTATATAATTATCATTGTTGTCCATAAATATCTGTAAATCATAAATGTAATCATTTCATAATTATAATCATTGTTATATATTTTTTGTAATGTTTAAGTTTTCTTAGTGAAAAAAAAGTTTTTATTAATTTTAAAAATATTTTTAAAATTTATTTAAAATTTTATTTTTAGGGGACAGCTGCTGCAACCCTCTCTCAATGGGTTCCATCAAAAAGCTGATTGAACGAGAAGTGAAAGGCGTCTATGTCCATTCTCTAGAGATTGGAAACAACATTGTTGAGGTCAGTCTGATGAAGCATTTTGTGTGTTCAATTGTTAGTCATTTATTACATTCAATGGGGAACAAATTTAAAGGTCCTTGTTACAACTGTAATAGTCAGTTTTTAAGGCTACCTTTTATATATTGTTTATGCAGATAATTTTTAGAAAGTTTGATCATTTTAAATATTTGTAGAAAGTTTAATCTTTTGATAAAATTGATTTTATTTTAATTTATTTTAATTTTTTTGTTTGGGGGTACTCCCCCCACCCCCTCGAACACCCCAATTAAAAAGATTTTTGTTCATGCACTCACACAGTCACATATGGCATATCCTCCAATCCCTGCAACCTTAAACCGCACCCCATGGGGAAGAGGGAAGGGGGAAGAAAGAAAAAAAGAAAAAGAAAATGAACTGATTAAGAGACTAGCAATGAAAAGAACAAATATTTCTAGCAATAAAGGAAGCATTTTGTGTACTTCGCAAATGGAGGACATATATACAGACCCAAAGTAGACTGCATAGCTCTATACATTTTGTGTTAAGTTTAATGTCCTTTTTTAAAAAAATCTGTCTCAACTCTTTGAACTAGTATGGTTGGTTAAGTGGAGGACATAAGGTTTCTTTTTTTTATATAAATAATGTATTGTTATGATGATGTTGCTGTGAACAGGACACAGAGAATGGCTTCTTGATGAACGTAAATGATCAGGTGAAGCTTGTTTGCTCCAAGCTTGCAAACGACAGCAAACTATCCTCGGGCTACAATGCTATTGGATTTTCACAAGGAGGGCAATTTCTGTAAGCATCATAACATAATAATATTGAAAATGAGGATGATAATAATAATAATAATAATAATAATAATAATTATTATTATTATTATTATTATTAACAACATTTATAATGCAGATAAGAACAATAGTAATAATTTTAATTATTACATTTTAACAATGATAATAGTAACAGGGTGTTAATGCTGCACTGTATTGACTTGTTTAAATTGATATGTCTAAAATGAATTGCAGGCGTGCGATAGCACAGCGCTGCCCTTCACCTCCCATGCTTAATCTGATTTCTGTCGGTGGTCAGCAGCAAGGTCAGAAGGCATTTATGTATTGTTTATTTATATTTATTTCTTTTTATTTACAATTACAGGTGTTTATGTACTCGTTCATTTGTTGTATTATATTCTGGTTCTTCATTTGATGTAACTCTTACTTCAAGAAGTTAGCGATATCCTATTGGCATAAATGTTCAACATTACATTTGCTGTGCCCACAATCTTATACAAGGTTGGGATGTGTCTGGTGACATTTACAATTATAATATTCCTAACCTTTCAGTCATAGGAATCCAAAAATGTTCTAGGGTTGAGATGTTGAAAATTTGCCTTTTTTTTTGCAAAACCAGGTTTGTGAAGGCATTGTTTTAGAATGCAGAGCAAAGTTTTAATGCGAACCCAGCCAATACCATGAGTTAGAGTTCTGTTTCCAATGTGTATTATTACTAGTTCTACTTCTAATTTCCATGTTTATTATGAGTCTGTTTATTTCCTGTTTCTACCTGTTCAGGTGTGTATGGGTTTCCTCGATGCCCTGGAGACAACGTCACGCTGTGTAATATTGTGAGGGAATTGCTTAACTATGGAGTTTATGTTGGGTAAGTATACGAAGTATTTTATTTTATTTTTTTGTGTTTGTTACTCCTTTGTATTGGATTTTTTTACAATGTTAAACATTTTTGGCACTGTAGTGTAAAGGTTTCATGTTTGAGCAGAATGTAAGTCAACTTGAACACAGGTGTGAATGTGTGAGAGAGAGAGAGAGAGAGAGAGAGAGAGAGAGAGAGAGAGAGAGAGAGAGAGAGAGAGAGAGAGAGAGAGAGAGAGAGAGAATATCATGTATATGTTTATTGTTAGTTGCAGATTAGAATAATTGTTTTCTGTTTTTTGTTTCAGATTTGTCCAGGATCAGTAAGTATTACATGGACCAGAAAGTGTCCTTTGTTTTTCTTTTTTTCCTTCTTTTTTTTTCAGAAACGGCTATTCTTTTTGTATTTTTGTGGATACTCATTTTCCTATTAAATATTGCAAGTTCCATAAGGAGCATGTGGATCATAGGTTCTAAATTTACTGATATATCCTTGGAGTTGATGCGCTGTGTCTATACATAAAATGTGTTCTTTTGTTCCTTTTTTGGAAACTGATATAACATATTCCTTTCTTTCCTTTTCTTTCTTTCTTTCTTTATTTCCTTTCTTTTTATCTTTCGTTTCTTTTTCCCACAGTCTTGTGCAGGCTGAGTATTGGCAAGATCCTTTGAATTTTGAGGAATATGTGAAATCCAGTGTCTTCTTGGCTGATATTAACCAAGAACGGGTAAGAAAACATCTTATTTCCAAAATCTAATTCTAAAAAAAAGAGTCTAATTTCATCAAAAATTGCACCTGGTTTTTTGTGTGTCTTGCTCTAAGTCTAAATGAAATGCATCATAAACATGTGTATTGAAAGAAATAAAATGAACAAAGAATTTGAATATTTCACTGTCGATGTTGAAATATAATTTTGATCTATAATATTTTTGATGAAATTATAAAAAACTGACAGTTTCAATGTGAACTTTATATTTATGTTAACCTCAAAATATTGCCTATATTTTTTTTCCAATGAACACGGTCATACACAGTATACCCAGAATATTCAACTGTAATTTTAAGAACGGCAACTCTTTCTGGAAAACAATTAATTTAGAAGTTGTTTCCCTTGGTCTTCCTTGAGGACTGTATTTTACCTGTCTTTTCTTCTATAGAAACAATAAATTATGCATTGCAGGTGGCAGGGTTTGAACACATATACGTCCATTACACAGTCATGGTGTTAATTTTCCTGTAGTCTATACCCCCTCCCTATTTCTAATTGGGGTAAATGAAAATGAATTGAGAAGGTGACTATTTATTTAACTATGGGTATTACTGTACTTATTGGAGAAACTAAGGGATTTTGGAATATTGAGTTACTCACTGTAAGTGTGAATTTTGTATAACTTTCTTTGTGTCCTTTTGTTGGTTTTGTTTTTATAACATGAAAGTTGTTTTATATTGCCATTCATGCATGTTTCATGTATTTCCCCAATCCCCCCATATCCCCCCTCTCGGCTAAAAAGCCCCCTGGGCGTATAGCCTTTCGTTGTATAGATGGTTAAAATCATGTGCCTTGAAATAAAAACTCTTGAAAACTCTTGAAAACTCTAATATTTTGCCGCTTTTTCTTTCCAGACAGTGAACCCTAGCTACAAGGCCAACTTGCTGAAGCTGAAGAACCTTGTGCTTGTCAAGTTCCTTCAGGACACCATGGTGGAGCCCAGAGAAAGCGAGGTCAGAACTGAAAGGAGTGCAGAGCAATACAAAACAACAACATACTGCACCAAAACATGACTTACAACCCTACCGCATTGACCAATTAAAAAAAGCAGACGGAAATTTGCTTTGAATGGAAACAGATACAAGCGATACTTTTTTTTGTGTGTGAACTTCAATAAAATGGTTGTAAAAATGGAAAACCAATTTGAAAATTGCAGCACACCCCATTCCCTGTCCACCAACCCCAAAGTCTACAGAATCTTTACTATGATGAGAGCAGTAACAGAAACAAGTAGCGGATTTGACGGATATGGGATTTGCTCTGGGAGCAGCTTTTGTCGTGTTAATTATATTGCAAGCATGATAGTGTCTCTCATCAGTTTTATAAATGTGTATGATTATGTATTCGTTTTATATTAATTTGTTATTTTGTTTTGCAGTGGTTTGGATTCTACAAGATTGGACAAGCTAAGGAGGTGCTTGCTTTGAATCAGACTAAACTCTGGACTGATGTGAGTTTACTTATTTATTTATGTATTGACTCCCGCAGGTGTGCTGTGAATGCTTGCCCAGTCGGCAAACGTGGGTAAAACTTTGGGCTGGCGACAAAAACCTTGCGGCTTGTGGTTGACTTGTTTTCTCACTGACCTTGGCTCTTTTTCCTCAGCTGACGATACAAGTTCTTCTTCCAGTAATATTCGGGGTCTAGTTTTTAACCGGTATCGATATACTTGGTGGTGGGAAACATTACATGGTGCAGTCTACTGCAAACAAAACAACAACACACACACACAAAAGCCCACACAAAAACAATTAAAGATCCAAATAGCTGTGGCATAGCTGTATGTGGAGCTGCTGCTTACTACAGTGCCGAGCCCACAAATTACTATGCCATCTGCTGAAAACAAAGGAATTATTTATCTTGTGTGGTGGCTACTCTTGAAATGAAGGCGCTAATGGAACAGATTGAGATTGTGTGTGGAAAAGTATGCCAATGCACACCAAGTGAGCGTGTACTTTAGTAACGTGCAGGCTGCCGTGTTAGGAGTGGGTGTGAACAGAATCCAGTATTACTGCATGCTTTCTACATTGCAGAATCGACTGGGTCTGCAGGAGTTGAGCTCTTCTGGTCGTCTGCATTTCCTGGCTTCTCCCGGGGACCATCTGCAGTTTACAGAGCAGTGGTTCATTGACAACATTATCAACAATTTCCTCAAGTGAAGTGCCTGTTAAAAGGCAGGCAGGCAGATAGATAGACAGGCAGCATACAGTCACACACAGACAGGCAGGCAGGTAAACAGATAGGCAGGCAGGCAGCATACAGTCACACACAGGCAGGCAGGCAGCACACAGTCACAGGCAGGTAGGCAGACAGATACATAGTCACACAGACAGACAGGCAGGCAGATTGACACACAGTTACACACACACACGCAAATACACTTAATGACTTTGTCAGTCATGGGTAATTAACACGCTCACAAATGAATGCATACGCCATCATGATGCATCGAACACATCCACCCTCCCACACACACCATAATTTGATGAGGTAAGATGTTGCTTCGTTGGTTATTTTTAATATATTTTGTTTTTACATGCATTCTTTCGTTTTATGATTTCATTGTTGCTGTCAGCAGATGTGTTTTTCATTCACATTGAGGAGCGTTTGTTTTAATTCAGTTTGTTTGAAGATTTTCAGCCTGAAATTGGTTGATGGTTGCATGTCAACATCAAAAACGGAAACCCATTGCTCCAGGCTGCGTATGTAATAGCAGCAAATTTATATTGTAATGGTCACATGAGTCATGTGAAGACATATGTAAGTTTTATTATTTTTCATTATTTTCTTTAATTCAGATATGTTTTAGGATGAAACAAGTCCTGTAAAGAACAGTTTGTTGTACTATTTATGTTATGTTAATAGGGCATGCCTGGTAGCTCAGTTGATTAAGAGCTGCTTTCCTATGCCCAAAGTAGGGGGTGCCAGTCTCACAGGGGACAAACTTATGTGACTTAGGCATGAAACTTTCATGTCACCGAGGGTTTTCTCAGTGTTACCATTAGGGTTGTTTCATCAGATCTTTTATACGGATCAGGGATATTCTCTTTCAATCAAGTTGTGGTCCTGATTTGGCTCTTTGCAATCCGCTGGACCCTATAAACAATGACTAACTAATTAATAAGAAAACGACGTGCAAATTGAAAAAATTGCGCTGTCTCTCTAATGATAAAATTAGTTTTAGTTTGTTATTATAAGGTATATTTTTGTGTTTATATTTTGAAATTAATTATTGAGTGAGGGTGTGTTTTCTGTTGAAATTATAATTGATATAATTTGTTGTTATTTGAAAAGATCATGCATGTTAACAGACCATAAACATTTTTTGTTTTGGTCTGATGTGCTCTGCAAGCAGCAACACTTTGTCTTTTGCTTCTGTGATATTAACACAAACATCAAAATGGTGTACACAAATGACATGGAATGAATTATGACCATTACCAAACATAGAGATTTATGTATCTTTCCATTCGTATAGCATTCACAAAGATGATTACAAGAACATCAAATTCACACTCTTTTATTATACTACAATAATTTTTGATAATGTATATAATTAATTCTATTTATATGATTTGGGTTGTCATTTTGATTATTTCCTATTTTTTCCTTCACAATTTGCCATTTTTACAATGTTCACATTCTTTATTTTATTTTGTTCTATTTGTTTTTCATTACACCACCATCTGTTGATGTATATGATTAATTGTTATTATATGATTGGGTTTGTGATTTTGATGATCACATAGATGATATATTTTTGTTTGTCTTTGTACTGTTTTTGTTCATTTGATTGTTGCCATATTTTTTTATATTCATTTAAAAATCTTCATACAATAAATGTATCAATGTATTACATTATATAAAATGGACTTAACTCTGTTGTATGCCACCCCCATAGTATCCCCACTTTCTGGAAATTTAGTGCTTTAAATTCCCACTGTCCCTGTCTTTCTAATTTGCTCTTTCTCATTCCTGCTCTGTTCAATCAATCTGCTATACTATCTTCTTCTTCGCTAGACCAGTCACCTACCTTTTTTCTTGAAAACTCTTCCGAGACAAGACTCCTTATTTGTGTATGAGGTCTGTTGGATCAGCTTGGGAATATTGGACGCTTTCTGCCAGGTGGTCACTAGGGCTTCCTATGATGTTATTATTTAGCAATGTAGGCATATTATATTTATGTGTTTTGTTGATAATTTGTAATGATGTTTGTTTTCTATTTTGTTTTTGTAAACGGGGGTTCGATAAATTAGAGTACAACCTCAGCGTCCCCTGCGTGGGATGTCTTTATTGTAAAGTGACTGGCTGGTGGAGAGCTTTGAGTTTTACCACTAGGGTTGTTTCAGCAGATCTATTATGCAGATCAGGGGTTCTCCGGTCCTGATTTGGCTCGGAAGAGTCCGCTGGACCTAAATCAATAATCATGTAATGTAATGTAATGTTGTATCACTTTGTTCAGTGTAATTATCTGTTCTTTTATATTTCTTAGTATTTATTTATTTATTTTCATTATTTATTTGTAATTTATTATCCCAATAGGCATCGTCAATGGAATATTGTTTTTGGTTATTATTTTCTTCATGAATTTGTTTATAGATGTGTGTTCAAGCTGTTGTTATTCAGTTTGGCTTATGCCCTTTCCTAAAGCGTAGATGTATGAAACAATGCAATAATTGGCTGACAACATATTTTAGAGCCAATCAGACAATACCAGCAGTCAGAAAACTCAGCAAGCAAAGACTTCTATATTTCTATTAATTTATTTTATTTTAATCTTGCTTTCGTTATGGATTTTGTGTCAGTTGAAGAAAATCGCACTGTATCGTGTTAAACATTTCATTATTATCTTGTTTAATATTATGCGTGTGTCTGTGTAAGTATGAGTTCTTTGTTGATTTATGTCATGTATTTTCCCGTCTGTTGGAAACATTAATTATTTTCAGAAATAAAATCTATTGATCATGTGTTTTCTCTTTACTTACTCCTTGTTTGAGAGTGAACTTGAAAAATGAACCCCATTGGGGTGAGCGGGTTTTCTGTATAAATAGTATCCCCACTTTGTGGAAATTTAGTGCTTTAAATTACTACTGTTTCTGTCATTCTCATTCGTTCTTTCTCGTTTCCTAATCTGTTATATCAATCTACTTCTTCACTAGACCAGTTAACTACCTTTTTTCTTGAAAACTCTCCCAAACTCCTCATTTGTGTTTTGGGTCAGATTGGGGACATTGGGACACTTTCTGCCAAATGGTCACTAGGGCTTTCTGTGGTTTTATTATTTAGCAATGTAGGCATTTTATATGTTTGCGTTTTGTTAATATTTTATAATGATGTTTATATTCTATTTTGTTTTTGTAAACTGGGGTTCAATAAATTAGAGTAAAGCCTCAGTGTCCAATGCATGGGATGCCTTTATTGTAAAGTGACCGGATGGTATAGTGCCTTCAGTGTTACCATGAGGGTTTTTTCAGCAGATCTGTTATACGGATCAGGGGGAGTCCTCTTTCAACAAAGCTGTGGTCTTGATCCGGCTCTTTGCAATCCGATGGACCCTATAAACAATGACTAAATAACTAACTTAAAAAAATGTCAAATTCTGTCTCGGTCCAGAAAATAATTCATGGTTGTTTTGTAGCTTTCCACAAAAGTGAATTAAACTTGTGCAAATTATCCCGGATGGTGTGTTTAAATGTATAGATGTATTCATTCAAGACTGTATGTGAGAGAAAGATTAGTTTCAATGGAAGTTTTGAAGTTCACTGCAAGCCGATCAGTCAATACAACTTGACTATTAAAGTAGTTTCTTCATTTTGGGGCTGAGCAATCACAATCACTATTTATTTAATAGTTCTTATATAGCTTTCCCGCTCAAGAGCTGCTGAAAGCACTGGCCGATACAGGATCTAACTTGAGCTGCCCGAGGCGCCCACTACATGATTTATTTGCTGGACACACCCTTGATTGGTTCCACACTGAAACTAGTTACACATAACATGCAAAACAAGTCGAGAGAGAGAGAGATTGAGTGGATAATGTACAGCGAGATAGAGACATTGATACATAAAGAAATTAGATGTCTTGTGTTTTGGAGTCAATTATCACACATCACACAGTTCAACTGAAATGTATATTAATTGTTGTTATGAATGTAACCATAATAACAAGAATGTAACAACAATCTGACCAAAATGTCTTCCTTTCTTTTATTTTTTTATTTTTTTTTTGTTAAAATGGATCTTGCAATGGAATCTTTTAATGGAACAATTGTACCTAGGTTAATTCCTGACTAAAATAAAATGTAATATTGTGTCTGCATAATTTCCCAAATAAAATAGAAATTGGTGAAATAAAATATAATATTGCGTCAACGTTATTTCCTGAATAAAGTAAAGCTTAATAAAATGAAATGTAATATTGTGTCAACATTATTTCCTAAATAAATTAAAACAGTCAAATAAAAGATAATATTGTGTCGAAGTAATTTCCTGCATAAAAGAAATCTAAATAATGTGTCAATAAAAAATGTCATATTTGGTGCCTTTATTGTTTTTAACTGTAAAAGTCTTAATTCTTATTGTAGCCACTGTTTCTGATAATCTGTCTAATGTACAAATGAACGCAGTCCTTGCAATTTCTCTTAACCCCTTATTTTCAGCGAATGGCCTGTAATGAAATGTTTGCTTTGCTTTGCCTATTCTTGGTATATTGATACAATAACATGAATACTAAACATGATTTAAGTTGTAAAGGATTAAGAAAGTATATCTTCCAGTACTATCTGAACATGAGGAATGTGGATATTATAATATTTAGTACACAAACTTAATTGTTCGACATCTTTCGTGTACTTTTTTTTAATAGAATCCCTTATTAGCAATTATGTTATAATGCATTTATTAGTTCAAGATTGTTAGTGTATGGAACATCACATTGTGAAAAGACAAGAAATTTAAACTGATTATGATGTATATTGATACCTACAATAGAATTGTAGTGATAATATTATGCAATGACCAATCACTATAATAGAGACGGTCTTTGAGATTAGTAAAATAAGATATCAGCAGTCCATTAGGCCTGGAGGCCTGTAGCTGCTGATCTTTTGATCATTTTTCCTATCTAATTTTGAAATAATACTAGCTCGAATGTCACAGAGTTGGAGAAAAGTTTGGACCACAAAGCTGGCAGTTTCATCAAGTTTTGTCCTGTTTGTCTATCGGCGATGGACAGCTTTGGGCTTAACCTGTTATTGCTGCTTCGTGGTTGGTCTTATTTCCTCTAATGGTACATCTGTTGTCTTAGGAGGCCGCCTCCCATTCACACTGCTTTGCCCTTGTACACACACACCTCTGACGCTCCCTCCGCCTGTGTCGGCGTTTGGGTTTAGAAAATGCTGGCACTGATTGGTCGACTGCCCGCAGGAGGTGTTGATGCCCCCAAGAGTCCACCGGCACTGGTGCCTGTTGGTTTGTTGAAAATGCCCGGGCTCATCTTAGCGAACTCTTCGATGGTCGTTTGGTCCTTGACGATGGAGCCACACATACGTGGTTTGGACGAGCAGGTAGGGTCACTGCATAGCTGTTGAGAAAAGAGAAGGAACGGTGTTTGAGTGTGCTTATTTCATGACCAACTAGACTGTTAACGGCATCAATCAACATGAACCATTCAGCCTGGCGTGACCTTGCATGATTGGACTGATTGCCGTTAACTGGAATTTTAAAAAAATCATGCATTTGAAATCTTAAAATTTGATTACTAAAAAAAAAAAAAAAAAAAAAAAAGACAGTAAGATGTTATTTTCTTATCCTATCCTATTCTATGTCTATCCGTCCATCGATCATGTTAGTAAACTTTAATGTTGATAATTCCGTTGAACATAGTATAATAGTGTGCAGCAATCCAAACCAAACTTGGTAGGATAGTGTATCCTCATGAGATCTTGAAAATTATCAGTGATTTAAAGGTCAAGTTCACAGGGGCAAGAAATGTTTAATTAAAAGAAAGAAATACATGAGTAAACATGTAAAATTTTGACAAAATTTAACTTTTCCCCCTCCAAAATGTATTGATCAGGGACTAGTAATTATTTGTTGCAGATATAAATGGATGTCATTGAGACTCGTACACCGTGCAATTTTGGGCAACCTTGCGCAAAAGGTCAAGATCACTGGAGGTGTGCTTGATGCCAGTCTAACTGCCATGTCCGATCTTGTCAGTCATGTTTGTTGCAATGCTTATCTTGAGTAATTTGTCAATTTGTAAATGATCATTATCTCTCTGCGTGCACGCCAGGGTGGATTTTAATACAATACAGTACAGTACAGTACATCTTTATTGTCCAACTTTCATATTATACATACAAGCGGAACATTGCCTTTGGAATTGAACGCTCACTGCATAAAATAGTAAATGAACCAAAAAAATTTAATTTCATTGCGTATATCAGTCATATGATATAGCTCAACTGGAAATATTCTTCCGCCTCCTCCTCTCTCCCTCCTCCTCTCCCCCCCCCCTTTTTCTCTGGATCAATATAGATTACAGAAGACCATTATCCCATTTGATTTTTTGGGACACTTTATTGTCCCTTTTTTATCCCAGGGAAGGCGTAGTCGCAGCCTGTGGCGTGCCCAAACCCAATCCTGCTGGGGGAGCAAACCAGAGTATCCAAAGACCCCCCCCACCCCACCCCCGAGAGTTGCTCCAGTCGAAAGTAAATAATATTTGGAGAAACATAACGCCCAGATGCTGGATCGATCCCACACCTGTCGGACGCCATTGGTTTCTGGCCTGTGGACAAGGCAAGTTAGTCCCGCCTTACACCACTCGTCCACAACGCTTGCACTGGTGTTGTGGTCCTCGTAGCATTTGATCCAACTTGCTCTGTTGTACGCAGCTCGGGAGTGGTGAAGAACCAGAGAGAGAGAAAAAGAGAGGGGTGGGGTGGGGGTGGGGGTGGTGTTCAAGATGTAAAATAAGCTAACTTTTGTAACCAAGTTTTATCAGTATATTATGTACTGTGTGAATGTCCAATGGAAACAGGACTTATGTATGAAGAAAATAGTTTTAATCTTCACATACATGCAAACATACAAAATAGAGAAAGAGAATCGAGCTTCAACCATCATTACTAAAACAAAAATGACGTGTTTGTTCTTTTTTTTCTTTTTTTTTAAATCAGTTATCGCACATTACACAGTTGACACAAAAATGAGTATGACCAAAAAACAAAAAGAAAACGAAAAAAAAAACCAAACAAACAAAATAACAACGAATTTAACCAAAAAATGTGACCAAAATGTCCTTATTTTACTGAGTCTCGCATACCATGAACAATTGTATCGAGGTTAATGCTTGACTAAAATACAATTCAAATAATGTGTCAATAAAATGCCCAATAGTTGCATGTCATGTTGCCGCCAGCAAAAAATCATTTTAGCCGCCTAAAGTTGGATGGTTGTAGTGGGTGTTTTTTTTTTGTTTTAAAAAACAACAACAGAACTTTCTTTTTTTTTCTCTCTATGACAATTCTGGCATTGTGACAGTATTCTTATCGTACGAAAGATTGATATTTAACATGTAGTAACAACAGTATGATAATTATAACCATAAAGACTGTAGCTTTTGTGGCGTTGGAGAAGAGTTTGTACGAAATGCCGGTAGTTTTCTGAATGTTCTTTTGTATTATCCACTGACGATGGCCAGCTTCGTTTGGCCTTAGCCCATAGTATTTGTTGGTCTGTGGTATTATTGCCTCGTAATGGTACATCTGTGGTATTATTACGATGCCTCCGCCCGTTCTCTTTGCTCGCCCTAATACGCCTCTGTTGCTCGGCCTGCGTCAATGTTTGGTCTTAGAAAAGGCTGCCGCCGCCGCTGCTAATGCCGCCGCCGCTAATGCCGCCGCCGCTGGTGCCCGTCCCCAAACTTCCCAAGCCACCCAATCCGCTTACTCCTCCGGTGGCGGGGAATGCACCGGCGGTAGGTGATCCCTTGAGCCTGTTGAACTCTTCGATGGTCACCTGGTCCTTGACGATGGAGCCGCACATTTTGGGTTTGCCTGAGCAGTTGGGATCCTGGCATATCTGTAAGTTTAAAAAAAAAAAGGAAGACAACGACTGGTTTTGTGAGTTTTTTTTTTTATTTCATGGTAAAAACAAACCCGTTAGCTAGCTTAACAAGGTGATGGAGACAGTCACGAGGAAGCGGTTTGCTAAAGAGAACAAACGGCATTATCAGCAGGAATCAATATGATTTTGTGAAGGGTAGATCACATCCTTGAGGTGATAAATGCGTGTACTAAGATAATTGACTCACTTAATGGAAAGGTTGTGTCTTAAATGCCTCAAAGTATTGCAAATACATGTAACTACCCAACTTTCTTCACCCCGGTATCCCCCAGTTCTTCGTTCTGTATATAAACGACTACCCCCGTTGGGGTGCCGGGGGTTTCAGTATAAATAGTATCCCCACTTTATGGAAATTTAGTGCTTTAAATTCCCACTGTCGCTGTCTTTGTCCTTTGCTCTTTATCATTCCTGCTCTGTTCTGTCGGTCTGCTGTGCTGTCGTCTTCTTCGCTGGACCAGTCTCCTGCCTTTTTCCTTGAAAACTCTTCCGGGACAAGACTCCTTATTTGTGTATGAGGTCTGTTTGATCAGCTTGGGAATGTTGGACGCTTTCTGCCAGGTGGTCACTAGGGCTTCCTATGATGTTATTATTTAGCAATGTAGGCATTTTATATGTATGTGTTTTGTTGATAATTTATAATGTTTGTATTCTATTTTGTTTTTGTAAACGGGGGTTTGATAAGTTGGGGTGAAGCCTCAGCCGTCCCCTGCGTGGGATGTCTTTATTGTAAAGTCACTGGCTGGTGGAGGGCATTCAGTTTTCCCACTAGGGTTGTTTCGGCAGATCTTTGATGCGGATTGGGGGTTGTCCGGTCCTGATTTGGCTCGGAAGAGTCCGCTGGACCTAAAGCAACAATTATGTAATGTAATGTAATGTATATAAACGACTCGTCAGACCATTGTAGCAACTCGTTAATGCCTTTGCAATCGACGCAGAAGGTTTTACATGCGCAGTGACACGACGGAGGCCTGGCATTAAAAATCTGTAGCAACATTCTTCATGAAACAGAAAAGAGATGGAGAGGAATATGAAGAGTAGCTTGGATATCTATAGGCTTGTTGGTGAGTAGACTACGTACCAACATTAAAAGAAAACGTTGATAAAGAATCCAGAAAGGCAAATCGTGTAGGTCGTTGAAGTCGTCAGGTGTTCGTTGTATACATTTTCTGTTAGAAGAGTTGTGCGTGGCAAAATAGTTCCTTACATTGTTTGAAAAGACCGAGGAGTTTTTCCCATGTACAATTGTTCTTCTCAGCTTTGTCGTCTTTTCTATAGACGGATCTTCATGCTCTTCATTAGCTAACATGGTTCTTCATGCAGTGTGCTGTGATCTTTGTAACAGAAGTAAACGTTTCTTCATCTGTTGAACACGCTTTGCTGGATGTAACGGGATGGACGCTAATGAGAGAATTGAGATAGAGAATTGAGAGAGAGAGAGAGAGAGAGAGAGAGAGAGGAGAGAGAGAGAGAGAGAGAGAGAGAGAGAGAGAGAGAGAGAGAGAGAGAGAGAGAGGGAGAGAGAGGTGGTTGGGTGGGTAATGGGAACAACAATAAAACCAGGAACATCGCAATTTAAAACATGAATAAAACACTGGTTATTTGTCTTCGTTGTCTGGGCGTCAGAGGAAAGATAGACCAAAGGTCTGGGAGTCAGATGATAGCCTCATGGCTGTAAGTGGGCGCCTCGGTCGGCTCGAGTTAGATCCTGCCGCCAACGCCTTGAGCAACTCTTGAACTGGAAAGGCGCTACATAAGAACGATTAAATAATAATGTAAAAAAAAACAGCCAACCTTTCCAATTTTTATTATTATTTCATTTTGCTTAAACTATTAAATCGAATCGGGCAAAAGAAAAGAACATTAAATACAAGAAA
This sequence comes from Oncomelania hupensis, assembly GCA_036898135.1. Lineage (NCBI taxonomy): Eukaryota > Metazoa > Mollusca > Gastropoda > Littorinimorpha > Pomatiopsidae > Oncomelania > Oncomelania hupensis. The sequence goes on along the minus strand of CM072516.1, from coordinate 35,767,685 downwards.
AATAAACACATAAAATTCTGGTAATAGACTATAAAATCTACTACTGCATGATATTGTACGTGTTCTTAATAACGGATAATATGCACATTCACAATCAAGACTATATTAGCATATACGTTTCTCATAATAGTATAGATCTACAGAAAATTGCATTTGCTTCAAGATCACGGCAAGTCCAATAACTGATGATGTTGTTATTTTCTTTTTCTTGTTGTTGTTTTCTTCTTCTTCTTCTTCTTCTTCTTCTTCTTCTTCTTCTTCTTCTTCTTCTTCTTCTTCTTCTTCTTCTTCTTCTTCTTCTTCTTCTGCTGCTGCTGCTGCTTCATAATGCATGGCTGTACCAAACTGCCTTTTTGTCAACAAAACAAGAATCTACTAATTATTACCAAGGAGGTCACACTAATTTTGTTACTGTAAGCCGCTCTTGGTTTGTGTTTTGCGGAGGTCCGCATAGCATTAGCGTATTTTTCATTCCGCGTTCGATGATAGCATTTTATTGTTAGAAACAACAGCACATGTCTATTGAGGCAATGGCTGTGAACTGAAAATTTGTTGTCAATGGTAGAGTTGTCACTACTTCCGTCTGCCGCCATTTTGGATCCTACTTTCGACTGCAGAAACCAGATTTTGTTTCCCCCTCTTGATTGTTCCCACCACCCCATTGTGTTCCAAAGTGTATGCATCATCTGTCGTCTGCACTGCATAAAGGTGATTCTTTAGAACAACCCGCCGGTCCCGCCTGTCCCGCCGGTCCCACTGGTCCCGGCGACACCACCGGCACCACCAGACGCTGGAGTTCCTGAGCCAACGGGTTTGGTGCCTGGGTTAGCCAACTTGCTGAATTCCTCGATGGTCATGCGGTCTTTCACGATGGTGCCGCACATTTTAGGGTTGTTGGGGCTGCAGGTCGGTTCAGTGCAAATCTGCGAGTGAAACACAGAACGCGTGAACTTGGTTGTGAGCAATGGACTAGACGGGGTGATGTACAAAGACGGAACAACGTTATCAGCATTAGATAAGACAGTAGTGATCAAGGTAATTGTAGATTATAGTCGCACGACACCGTAGCGTATAGGCGACTACTGGTCACATTATTCTGACCCCAGCGAACCAGTTGATGGTAAGGGGAAAATAATATAGTCACACGTTGGCCAATCCGTGATTCGAACCAGGTACCTTTCGGTTACTAGTAAGCCGCTCTACCAACTGAGCTACCCGGCCCCACGCGGTGATCAAGGTTTCTTTTTTTTTTTTTTTAAAGTAACATTTACGTCCCCGGACACATTAAGCGTATAGGGGACGGGTGAACCACCACTTTATTTGTGATCAAGGTACGCTGAATCAGCTTTATATAGGGGCAGTAGGGTCTAGTAAGACAGACGTGTACAGAAGTACTCATAAAGCAACCCAAAATAAATAAATACTTAAAAATAAAAATGAAAGCATTTACAGAGCCCTAAAGGGAGAGAACGCGTTTCTGCTTTGTTCTTTTAGTCTTTAACTTGCTCAACGGAAGAAAGGTATGGATGCTGTATGTTGTATGTCTTGGTACAATGTCGAGCATAATAAATGATTTTATGACACAGTCTTACAATAAAATTAAATTTCACCTCCCCCAAGAACAGTTAACAAAAATTACGAAACGTAATTATATAATTAATCATCTCTAGATTGAACCCACTTCTACCGAATAAAAGTACATTGGAATGATACATTATCAATCAGCTCTGGCCTGAGGCACGCTACAAATTATGAAATACACTGGGCGGAGTCATATATATATATATTAACTGGGTCTAAAAAATGCGCTACATATTAGAAGTATAATAATTAAAATAAATTAATTAATTAAAAAAATAAGCTCATGCTGTACTATTCATAGAAAATGAACACAAACGCTATGCATTAAAGCATCATCATCGTCGTCAACAACAAGAGGAATGTGAGGTCGCAACAATCAATCATAACATTATTCAATGATGCATCATCGCGCTCAGCAAAATCAATATTGATCGCTTTGCCATTTCCACACACGATACTAAAACCGCTGCACAGGTATTTCAAACAAAAGGACGAGTTAAACTAAATTTTTGTTTTTTTAAAGCCAGCTGAAAGCATGTTCACATAAAATAGTAGAGAAAAAGCAAACAGGACTATTATGGCGACATGAACTAAAACAACAACAACGAGCAGCAAACAAACAAACAAAACTGGAATATATTATGGTTACATAAACACACGGTATTAGACACTTAGAAAACACAGAGAGGATTGAGGGTGGGCTATGACAGGCGTGGATAAACATGCAAACGAAAATGCAGCACAGTGACTTACTTTGATCAGGTGAAAATGATGACAGCAACCTCGCGGAAGCTCCATTTCTGCAGTGTGAGGTGAACGCGTAAAAAGCGCGCAGTTTAGCAGCTACAACTTGGCCTTAAGCGCCTATGTCGTCTGTACGGTCAGCCACAATTCTAATAGGTACAAGATAGCTTAGGGCCCAAAATACACGTATCAACGATCTGGGCGTTGAAAGCAAGCAGCCTCGCAGGTTTCTTTAGACTTGTTGAAGGTTTCGCTACGTGAATAATAGAACACTTTTTTCTATTTACGGTTAGCACGGAATGATTTGAGTCTTTGTTGAAGATTTTGATAATTGAGGCTCCATGCCCGAGATTTGATACATGTAATTTCCTCTGTCCTTTGCAAGCTATCTTTCGCTTCTAATGAGTGATACCAAGCCACGGAATAGCGGCGTCTTTATATCTAATGACAGGTCTACAACAGCGTCAGCATCAATTACCAATAACTTGAACTTCAGACTGATCTCCGCACGCGCAGCAAACAACTTCAGGTTCATCTGCTGACTGAAAGGTTAACGTTAACTGCAATTTGTTGTGGATTGTTGATTAAACCAACAGTACTCCAAACACAGATCAGTAACGCAGGGTAGCCAAGTCAACAAAGGTAAGCTTAATCAGCGATCGGGCATTTGAAAGCCGTTCAAAGGGGATGAAAAGAGGTGATCAAAACTTTGAACAGCGCCTTAAATGCTGCGGAAAGATTGTCGAACAGCATAATTCATCTACGTTAATTTTAAACAGCGAAGCAGGTGTCAACGATGAAGAGCATTCGAGCGAGCTAGTGCTGTGTAAAATATTGTTGCTGGTAAAATGCACTCGTAGTAACAATATATCGCAGATTACTCTTAAAATAAATCTAGATGTGTACGCACTCGTAATGAACATAAACCTAGGTGTGTGTGTACGTATGCTCATCCTCGATTTAAATCTAGGTAAAAGCGCTCGTCCTGAAATTAAATCTAGGTGTGTACGTACTTAGCATGAACATAAAGCTAGGTGTGTACATACTCATCATGAACATAATCCTAGATGGGTACGCACTCATCAACATAAATCGAGGTGTGTACATAAATTTAGGTGTGTTCGCACTCATTATAAACATAAAGCTACGTGTTCACGTACTCATAATGAGCATAAATCTATGTGTATACACACTCATCCTGAACATAATTCTGGGTGTTTACGTACTCGTCATGAACATAACGTTGGCCTGTACGCACTTATAAAGAACATAAAGCTAGATTAAAGCTAGATGTGTACGCTCTCATCCTGAAGATAAATCCGGATGTGTATATAATAATTATTCATCTTGAATAATTAAGCTAGGTGTGTACGTACTCATCATGAACATAAAACTAGGTGTGTACTTTTTTCAACACCAACGTAAAGCTAGGCGTCTACTCACAGCAAGACCACCACCCCAGATGTGCTCCATCCGGAATTGGGGAGGAAGACGTCCTTCTATCGTGGATGTGGCTCCCGTTGCCTGAAGAGGGGTGGACACTCGGGCAATCCTGTGACAAACATGTTAGTTGTTATTCCTATTTTGTATAAACTACTACTACTACTACTACTACTACTACTACTACTACTACTACTACTACTACTACTACTACTACTACTACTACTACTACTACTACTACTACTACTACTGATATAATAACACTAATAATAATAATAATAATAACAATAATAATAATAATGATATAATAATGATGATAATAATAATAATAATAATAATAATAATAATAATAATAATAATAATAATAATAATAATAATAATAATAATAATAATAATAATCCTATCTTATCCTATCTCGTAACTCTAAAGTGGTTGGGGCACTATAGATGATCGTTTAACCAGCGTACTCCATCTTTCCCTGTCCTCAGCAACCCGCATGGCATCGCTCAGTGTCAAGTCAGTCCATTCTCGAATGTTGTCATCCCACCTCTTTTTCTGTCTCCCTCTTCTTCCACCTCTTTGCACCGTGCCTTGCAGGATGGTCTTTGCAAGGCCTGATGCTCTGGTGACATGGGCATACCATCGGAGTTTCCGTTTCTTCACCACTGTGAGCATATCATCGTGTTGTCCAACGGCTTGTGTGATGATGGTCTTATTGTTATACTACTACTACTACTACTACTACTACTACTACTACTACTACTACTACTACTACTACTACTACTACTACTACTACTACTACTACTACTACTACTACTACTACTACTACTACTACTACTACTACTACTACTACTACTACTACTACTACTACTACTACTACTACTACTACTACTACTACTACTACTACTACTACTACTACTACTACTACTACTACTACTACTACTACTACTACTACTACTACTACTACTACTACTACTACTACTACTACTACTACTACTACTACTACTACTACTACTACTACTACTACTACTACTACTACTACTACTACTACTACTACTACTACTACTACTACTACTACTACTACTACTACTACTACTACTACTACTACTACTACTACTACTACTACTACTACTACTACTACTACTACTACTACTACTACTACTACTACTACTACTACTACTACTACTACTACTACTACTACTACTACTACTACTACTACTACTACTACTACTACTACTACTACTACTACTACTACTACTACTACTACTACTACTACTACTACTACTACTACTACTACTACTACTACTACTACTACTACTACTACTACTACTACTACTACTACTACTACTACTACTACTACTACTACTACTACTACTACTACTACTACTACTACTACTACTACTACTACTACTACTACTACTACTACTACTACTACTACTACTACTACTACTACTACTACTACTACTACTACTACTACTACTACTACTACTACTACTACTACTACTACTACTACTACTACTACTACTACTACTACTACTACTACTACTACTACTACTACTACTACTACTACTACTACTACTACTACTACTACTACTACTACTACTACTACTACTACTACTACTACTACTACTAAAGGCATCTCAAATTCCGCTACGAGCGCTTCCAGTGCTAAACCGTCCCATTCCACATATAGCCCTAACTTCGCTATAAGATAATGCATGTTCTGCAGATTGTTTCTTGGCTGATTTACTTTAGCTCATAAAGTTCTGAAGTCAGAATTCTTTTGCACCAAAGCAAAACTGAGCCAGAAAACAGACAACCATTCTGTGATGAAGGGATCTGGAAGAAAACAAAATTAACGGGTTGTTGAAGTTGGCCAAGTTAGCATTTTGTTTTTCGGACTTGACTGCCCCACAACTACCTCACAGATCCATTAATTTATTAGCTACCACCTGCACACGTGCATTCTTCCATTGGTTGGTCCAGATCATGTGCGTAAGCAACAAAGGTAAATATTGGTTGGCTCAGATAATGTGAATAAGCAACAAAGGTAAATAAGCTTATAAACTGAACACGTAGAATCGGTGGATCTGCGGATTATGTAGATAATATAATCAATGTTTATAAGGTTCCCGCGGACTGCTAAGAACCGAATCAACACCACCATCCGCGGATTAGCTGTGGCAGTGGAAATTCTTACCAGCACAGGCGCCCGCTTTGGGAATGTATGAGATAGTTGCTATGTACAGAATACTTGTATTACTTAATGCTTGTAGTATGTAGTAAACAGCGACGGTATTGCACATTCAGATACGGGTGCATGTGCTCACAATGAGTCGACAGTTTCAAGTACTCTTTCGAAGATGTTCCACTCAGCAAGCAGTCGCTTTGGCGGTCAGTAGACTACAGGAACCCCTACGACAAATGTTGTCCAAAAAGAGCTGCAGGTAACTTACGTGGGTGGCTGGAGTTGCTGGAAGAGCTGGGCAAAGATTGGGTTCTGCTGGAAGACGGATGGAATAGGGTTGCTGTTGGGCATAGACAAGGGTGGGCCCAATCCGGTACAGCCGCCGTCAATGTTACCGAAGGTAGTAACCACCATGGCGAAGTTGCCCTGTAGGGGAGAGACCCAATATAAAAATAAAAATAATTAAAAAAAGGGAGCGGAAGGTTGGGGGGAGGGGATGTTAAAATAAGAAAGGTTCACACACCAAGAACATGAGAATATAAGACATCTTTCGATAATGGGGGATACCATTGAACATTGCATCGTTTACTACAAGGTTTTAGGCTCCAAAGTGTAACAGCCTGTCCAAAACGACCATTAAATAACACAGAAACAAATTTAACTTCTAAAAACACAGTCTTACAACTACATATACTCAAGATATATAACATAACGCAACACGTATATTAATCTTAATAAGATCAAGCAATACGTATATTTATGCCGAGATATGTCAAAAATGTTAAGATGTTTCTTTATAATGATGAAATAGTTTCGATTGATTTTATACTCCATAGGGAGCGAATTCCATACGGATGCACCGTTAAAATGAAATACTTTGTTGAGGGGGTGGGGAGAGAGAGAAAGAGAAAGAGAGAGAGAGAAAGAGAGAGAGAGAGAGAGAGAGAGAGAGAGAGAGAGAGAGAGAGAGAGAGAGAGAGAGAGAGAGTACTTAACGAGGTCAATCGATCAATTTGGCGTCGTTAACATTCCTCGTTAAACCTCTGTATCCATGTTTAAGGTTTCTACTTCGCGAAGAAAGATGGATTCAACAAGTCTACAATTTGCAATGTTAGAGTAAGACTATAAGCGTTACCCATAAGGGGAAATTCGAAAGCGCTGCAGCCGCAGACCAGCGCCACCTCGGTTTACACGCTCATCTGAAAGAGTAGAGACCCTGCGTCGTTTGAACATTTGGGTCATGTTATAAAAGCTGTAATACGAATAGCATGCCTGCATTTTTGGCTGTTTTCTGTCACCAGATCGCTTATAAACTTCGATTGTTTAGCCTTGGTTTTCACGGTCGACAAACTCCTCACCCATGAACATAAAAGTAGGTGAAGATCTCTAGTAGTACAGTCAGTGAATAAGTAAATTTAAAAAAATAACAATAATATCTATTTTTGTGTCTACAATGTGAACTAAGCAGCTCACGTTCAGAGATTCTGGGTTGACCACGCCAGTGGTTGCCTCAGCCTTGAGGAAGACTCCTCTGACGATGATCTGTTGGTTCTGGTCCTGGGGAGGGCAGTTGGGTGAATTTTGGAAAGGTCCTAAGCATCCCAGCGCAGCCCTGAGCACGCTCTGTGGAGAGAGAAAAAAAAACTACAAACACCATCCACACAATTATCAGCAAGTCTGCAAATCAATGGCAATCATAAATAAACATATACTAGCTATGAAAACATAACAAACAAACGTCTGGGTTTAAAAGCTACGAAATTTGGATTTCTCGACCTTCCGAAAACCTTCGTAACGTATATGTAATACCGCTGTGCTTTCCTTTACACACTTTTTGTCTCGCTTCCTTGAAGTTTATCTTTAAAGAACACCAAAGTAACACAGCAGATACTTTTCAAGTTCACAGTGTTTCCCCACCGGTCAAAAAGATTATGCACCACCCTTACCCCGCCCTCAGCCACCCCACCCCCCAAAACAACAACAACAACAACAAAACAACAACAACAACAAAACAAACAAACAACAAAAAGCAAACTCTTTCACAAGTTCGGCTGGGACTAAGACTTAGACTTAGACTAAGATATTTCAAATGAGTTGTTTCAGCTTCTGGAAGACATCAGTGCCATAAATTGAAGAGACAAAGAAGAAGCAGGAAGGCCCTGGAAGGTTTACTAAGAGAAGGACAATCTGGTTTTTCTATAAAAGAACCTTACAAAATCCTCTATCGTTATGGCAGAGATAAAATATACTTACATTCAATGCGTTATTGTTATCGCCACCCTCAATGAAGTTCAAGAGACAATAATCTCCTGCAACGTTTTGAGCTCTCACTGTTGCCATACCTGAAACGTCCGAAGCGAATGGCACGTGACAGAACAAAAATAACAAAATCTACAGCTTCTTGATTAATGAATATTCAAATGATTGTTTATCTGTAACCTAGAACTAGAAGCGCATTCAGTTGCACACCTCATAGCATTCCGGTTCTCACTAATATTTCTATTTTTAGAGTGTGAGTTAATTTTTTGAATAGATGTATTTTATGTTATTATTTTCATTTACCGAAATTGTTGAACCAATGGAATAATGAATAGCTGGCAGTCAGGGAAATTGTAGTCACTTGATTTGTGTGTTCTAATGTGTGAGGTGTATCGAGTCAGTGTGTCAGGACTGGAAAAAAAAGATAAAGAAAGAAAAAAAAAGAATAGATTGTTGTGAAAAGTGAAGAGGTAGAAAGCACTGAGAACTTATCAGGTTGTGTAGGTTCGGTGGGACTTTCTCTCTGAAAGTGGATGTATATTGTGCTGTAAAGATTAAAGGTATTTGTAATGTTTTTCATGATTGTGAAATGTTGGAGAGGTATATTTTTGCCTTGGATTTATTGTGTTGAGAGGTGATGAGCTGTTGTCCACTAAGATGGAATATAATTTTCATTGATGTAATAATATTATTAATTACATGGGGCTATAAGTATAGAGTAGTATATAATGTAATATGAATGGGAGGTGTGAGCATGTTTCATAGTAATTTTCATTTATGAAAATTATACCTGGATATGGATAACATTGTAGGAGAAGGAAAGAAACGATCACATATGGAATGGAATTGGAAAAGTGAAGAAACTAAGGGAGCAAGGATGAAACAAAGAAGAATAATATGATATAATATAATCAGCCATCCCAGCAAGGTCCTCCTGACTGAAGAGCAAGCAGGATTCAGGGCAAGGCGAAGTACCACTGAACAGATTTTCAAACTCAGAATAATCTGCGAGAAATACCTACAGCACCAACAACATCTATATCATATGTTCGTAGACTTCAAAAAGGCGTTTGACCGCGTCTGGCATGCAGCTCTGTGAGCAAACATGAGAGGGTACAACATCAGTCCTAAAATTATTGAAGTCATCAAAAGCCTGTATGACAAGGCTACCAGTGCAGTCCTCCACAACAGCGCCATCGGAAACTGGTTCAGAACTTGCAGCTATTCCAATATAAATCAATATTGTCTGCTACTAATAGGTCGATCGTCTAATAGGCTTCTCAGCATACTTTTGTTTCGAGATTGCACATGGAGGCTTCATTTGCTGGTGCTATACGGAAAGCGAAGAATTTTTTTAAACTGTTTTTATTTATTTATTTTTTAAAATCCAGATCAGATCTTGATCACGTGGTGTCTGAGAATACACTGTCGCGAGTAGTGTCGTTCGTTCGCTCGGTCGTACTTACCAATCGAAACCTCAATTTTGTCTGGGATAGAATATTCCACATTATGTTGTACGCTCATCTCATAGTGATAAAATAGGCCTAGGCCTTAATTCCGTATAAAATGAACGTCTTTGCTTCAGATCCATAGGATTGTTATTTAAACATATTTTATGGGATGCCAAACGTCTAAGGCAAAAGTTTTCACAGATCTAGCACAAAGTATGTCGGCCTAGACGTCAATATTAAAATTACAAAACACACACACACATACACATACACACACACCTACGCACCTACACACACACCCACACACACACCCACACACACCCCCACACACACAATGCCAACTATTCGTTCTTAACACCATTCGATACCTGTGAGAATGAGTAAGTTTTGTGAAAGTAGAATTTAATTATACTTTACTTTCCTTCTTTTTCGACACAGTGGCATTCAAAAAGTGTGTTTTGTTTTGATTTTTAAAAATAAAAGATGCTTGATTAGATTACTAGAAGGACATATTAATTTCTCAAAGAAGCGGAAAAAATCGGACCAAAATGCAGAAACTAATTTTTAATGACAGGACTCACGTGGTTGCTGTGATTGTTGCTGCAAAAGTCCGTTGGCGTTCGGGAAGCCTGTGCCCGGGAAACCAGGTTGTCCAGGGAAACCAGGCTGTCCAGGGAAACCAGGCTGTCCAGGGAAACCAGGTTGTCCAGGGAAACCAGGTTGTCCAGGGAAACCAGGTTGTCCAGGGAATTGGCCTGGGAATCCACCTTGGCCAGGTAAACCAGTTCCGCCTTGCTGGAATCCGCCTTGCTGAAATCCGCCTCCGCCTTGCTGAAATCCGCCTTGGCCACCGAAGTCATTGCCTCCGCCACCACCGAAATTGTTATTAAACTGCGCATAAACGCTAGCCACAACGAGCAGAAGACATGGAATCAGAGACCTGGTGAACGCCATCTTGAGTCGCTGTTGTTTAGCGGCCGTCAGTTGAAGTGATGTCGTCAAACTTACAGCCGTGTCTGCTCTAAGCTTAAATACAACGCATCTACGGTCTTTATGTCTCACTTCGCCCCTCCTTATGCAAGCGTTGACTCCTCCTCTCTGCTCGCCATGGGGAGGGAGTTGGGAGCGGAGCGGTGAACTCAAGGGCCATCCTTAGTTCACAATAAACGCTTGTGCGGGAGCGGAGGTAGGTGTGGGGGGGGGGGGGGGGGGTAAATTGTTGCAGCAGCTTAACACACGGTGTGTGAATGCCCCAAGCTGAGCACTCCCGTCACTTGTCAGGCTGAAGGACCCTGCAGGCTCTCTCTCACACTCCTTGTGCACCACCAGTAGCGTTCTAGAACGATGCTCACTACATTGTGGGTGTGCCTGGAGTATGAGAGTGGGAGAGGGGATATCCTTTACGGCGTTTTTTTTTCTTTTTTATGTGGACGGGGACAACAGCCAGTCAGCTTGAATTTTGTATTTTTATATTGTTGTTTTTATAACGTGTTTCTTCCTACTATACCAAATCTTCACAAATTTAATTACAACATTGAGCCATCGGGGTCTGCCGTAGGCTACACCAATCCACCTGCCTTTTCTCCCTCTCCACCCTGACCTCTTCAGGACTCGTCGAGACCAGACTTAACATATATTCCTTGAAATAAATTGTTTCCAAAAATTGTTTGTGGTGCCCCTAGGGGTGTAAGGCAAACCCCGTTGGCTCTCGGATTATTACTGAATGTGGAAAAGGTAATCACTATCAACGGTGTCCTTTAGCAGACTGGCTTGTGTAGGAGTGCTATCTACATCCGGTATCCTGCACGTTTCAGGGTTCGGGAACTTAACAGCATAGAATCTTGTTCTGTGGTCTTTTAGTATGACCCCTATTTTGGTCTACCATTTGATACTGGCATGCTTTAAAACATAGCGAGATGAAACGTAATCCTCAGTAAGGCCAGATTTGCGTCAATGAGGAGGTGTCAATAACACGTTTACCTCAGCAAAACGTAGTCACGGAAATTGATTTAAATTTGGGTAGTTTCAGAATAACACGTACGTGTACTTCAGCAAAAACGTGGTCACGGACATGGATTTGAATATGGGGACCGCTTATCACGGTTTGTGTGTGTGTGTGTGTGTGTGTGTGTGTGTGTGTGTGTGTGTGTGTGTGTGTGTGTGTGTGTGTGTGTGTGTGTGTTTTAAAACTCATTTTCACTTGTCACGTATTCAACTCATTTTTAAAAAAATGTTTTAATTATTGTTTTAAAAACCTTTTAAACATTAATAGTGTATGTGTTTTAAATTACGAAAATTATTTCTTGATAGATTTCTTGGAACGTACGTGTACATAGAGTGCGAACGTGTAAATAGAGTGCGAAATATAAAATAAAAAAAACACAAAACCCCAAACCCTTAAATATAATTATTATGGTCCCTAAAACAACCAGGTGTCTCTAGACTTCTTTATGTTTAAGGTTAGGAGGTGTCTTTTTCAAAGGTTATGTTTAGGTTGTAAGTTTTTTGGTTATATTAGCTAATTGTTATTTGCTCATACCATTAAACTCGCACGAATCAGTTATAGGAAAGGAAGTTTATGTAATGTATAAGTTGTGTAATGTGTAAAGTTTGTAAGGTGTAAATTGTGTTATGTATACATTGTGTAATGTATACATTTTTGTAATGTGTAAATCGTGGTTAATTTGGGAGTTGGTTAATGCAGCTGTGCTGCGTGTGTGAAAGAGAACAACAAGGTTTGGGTGTGCAGTGGATGTGCGTGTAGGATGAGGTGTGTGTGTGTGTGTGTGTGTGGGTGGGTGGGTGGGTGCGTGTGTGTGTGTGTATGACAGGTCTCCGTTTCCCCATCCCTGTGCAGATGGGATGATTCAATTCACTGAGTCAATGTGTGTGCAGCGTGGCCTGAAGCCTCAGCAGTTTGACCCACTGACCTCGCCCTCACTCAGCTTGTATACCAGAGTCCTTCAGGAACGGGGTCTTCTGGACCTCTACCCTGGGGTTATAGGTCACGCAGTCATCGTCGCTGTAAACCAATCCTGTTTTACATTGCATTAATCTGCAATATCATGATTGATTCTTGACGTCTTTTCACGTAAATGCTACAAATTTGTGCCCTACTCTGACCTACGTTGTATGACTGGATCTTATTGTAAACGACTGTGGCAGACTGACTGGTCTAACCATGTCAACAACAAATTATTTCAAATTCTTCCCGATTTGTCCACCTCTTTGCCTAACTTTGCATCCACTCGCAAAGAAGAAACAGTGTTATCTCGCCTTCTTATTGGGCATACTTATGTCACCCACAGTTTCCTTTTAAAAGGAGAAGAACCACCATGGTGCTTTGCATGTGATAAATCTTTTTCCGTTCGCCATTTCATGTCTGAGTGTGCTCATCTGATTGAGGAAAGAGAAACATATTTTGGTTCAATACCTTTTAAAGAGATTTTTAAAGTATGTAATGGTCAACATCTGTTTCAATTCTTACATGATGTTGGTTTGTTTTATCGCATATAAATCATATCGGCATGTTTTGTTTAGTTTGGATTTTATTGATAGGACTGAATTTAGTGGTTTGATTGAAGAAAGAGATTATATTTTTAATACATCAGTTTTAAAGAAGACTCTTAAAGAGGTGTCATGTGAAAGTTTGTTTGGGTATTTAAGAGTAACAGGTTTGTTTTTTAAGATTTGAATCATTTTATAATATTTTAAGATAACGTCTCTCTGGTCCTGATTTGGCTCGGAAGAGTCCGCTGGACCTAAAGCAATAATCTTGTATTGTATTGTAAATGCTACAAAACAAAATGAGATTTCTGACTGGGTTTTGATTGGTTACGTCTTTTCACGGAAATCTTAACGCAAAATTTAGGACACTGAGAATTAAGCTTACTTAGACTTGCATTTTTGACATTTTATTCTTGACGTCTTTTCGCAGAAATGCTACAAACGCAAAGTTACAGTATCATAGCAATTGTTAATTTTGTATATTTGGATCTTCTTTTTTGTTTTCTCTGACGGAAACTGACATTAAATCCTGCGGTTTGTTTCTAAACTATCATATCCCTGGGAATGTTTGTATACCTAGGTTGGCATTTTTGACATATTATTACTAACGTCTTTTCTCCGAAATGTTAAAAAAACAAAGTTACAATAATTATAAATGACATATGCTACAGTAATTTGGTGTACTTAGACATTTTTTAGACAAAAATAGAGATGAAATTTTGTTGTTGGTTTATACCTCCTCCTCCTCTTCTTCTTCTTCTTCTTCTTCTTCTTCTTCTTCTTACTGTTTTTATAGCGAGTGAATGGTGTATTCTTACTGTTTTTATAGCGAGTGAATGGTGTATAGTCTGTATTGGGTTAACTTCTTAAATTGTTCTTTAAAATGAGCTTCAGGCTGCATGATTGACGGCGAAATAAAATAAAATAAAATAAAACGAAACAACATAAAATAAAATAAAATAAAATAAAATAAAGAATTTTTTTTAATGAATTAAAATAAAAACGAGTAGCGGTCAGCGGAGCTGCCAAAGCCCGCCCAATTGAGGGAACATCGCCTCACGAGACGCACACTGCACAGGTACAGTCAACAAACAGCTCCTTCTATCTATTTCTCTCTCTCTCTCTCTCTCTCTCTCTCTCTCTCTCTCTCTCTCTCTCTCTCTCTTTCTCTTTCTCTCTCCTCTTCTCTTCTCTTCTTTCTCTGTCTCTCTCTCCCAACCCCAAACTCCACCTCTCTCATCCGTCCTAATAGATAATGGATTGAGAGAGGAAAGAGCGCCTGCCATTCACAGTAAAATGTAACGAAGTCAGTAGACATTTCTTGTGGAAATTAGTGTATAGTAAGAGGACGGAGGAGAAAGGAAGGGGTAGGGTGGGGGTGGGCGGGGGGAGATGGAAGAGAAGAGATGTTGGGGCGGATTTTGGTACAAATCAGTAACATTGTTTTGTGATATTGTTTTTAGTTTTAATATTGTAGAGGGAGGGGAGGAGGGGGGGGGGGCGGATGAGTTAGTTTCGTGCATGTAGCCTACACACATTTCTTTTTACAAAAAAAATTAATTTAAAAACTGTTTGCTGTCTTAGTGGGCGGATTTTTCTTTTGCACGGCTTGCATGCATATCAGTTTGTGGTCAATAGTAATGAACCGAAGACCCGTCGAAACCTTTGGACTTCATGGACATGTGAGGGACATCATCTAGAAGATGAAACGACTTGAAACTCAAAACTCAGAGACTCAAAACTCGAAGACTCAAGATAAAGGCTCAAATGTTATTTCACGTCAACAAAAGGAGTATTTTCTTCCTTTTTTTTAGGGGTGGGGGGTGGGGGGTGGGAGGCAGTGGAGGAGGTGGGGGGGGGGAGTAGCAAGGTTTGATCATATAACCAGTCACAACAGAACTTTAAAACGGGCGAAAACCGACGTGGTCAGCAAAGAAATAGCTTTTAGAATGGACAGCACCTGTTCAACGAAGGGCTGTTGGAGGAAAGCCTTTGCGGCCTAGTTCCTGATCGCCACCAAAACCCTTTGACACGTTGAGGAACTAAGGAACTAAATAAATAGAGCAACGACCGTCAATAATCAATCAATATACCTTTAGTCAAGGCGCACTGAGTGCGACACTGGTTTACCACAGGTATGAAAGTAGTCCTTCACAGGTAGCTGTGCACAGGTATGAAGTAGCCTATCACTGTACGCTCATTTCTCAATCTTTAGTCTATGTATGTTCTCATTAGCAATAATGCGCACAGACTAAATTTAAGTAAGTTAAATAAAGATGTCATTTTGAACAAACCAGAAAAGAAACACAGGGAAAATGGGCAACAAAATAAATAATAATAATAATAATAATAAGGGTTGATAATCCTTTAACCTATTAAAAATCGGTTCAAAGCACAATTCTCGCGCATTCACACACACACACCAAAAAGAAAATCATTACCATTTTAAAAAAAAGCAATAAAAAGGGATACATCAAATAAAAGATAACAAATGAAGGGAAACAAAAAAACCGACAACAAATATATACACGCTGGCAGATGTGTGTTGGTAGAGACCACGCGGAACAGATCATGTTGTGGAAGATGGTTAATGAGCAAAGGAAGACGAGATGAGATGAGGTTTTAGGTTCTGTTTGAAGGAAGAGATTGAGGGCCGCTGCGGAGAGAAAGTGGGAGTTGATTCCAAGCACGCAGACGGTCCAAAGGCAGAGAAAGCAACACAGGCTGTTATGACATGATGGACGATGCCTTTTGATTATTTTGGCAGGCGAAAATCTACCTTGTAGTTTTTATTGAATCTATTACCTCCTCGTTGTTGGTTTTTCTCCTTCTCCTCCTTCTTCTTCTTTTTTTTCCCCCCGGTCAACGTATTTAATTATAATTGATAGTGATTATAAGCGAGGACTAAAACTACGAAAACAAGATAGTAGAGGTAAAATAGAAGAACTCGAGCTTGCAGTTTAAAGTGTTAAAGGGACCCAATGTCACACATTTTAGCCTCACAGATTCTTTTCAAATTGAAGCGAGTGTTGGCCCACCTGGAAAAAAACCCCACTATTAAAGTTTAATCCCCAATAATTCCGCCTTTCAAAAAGTACGGTTTGATGTGATAAGTCCACAAATTCATTTTGTTTATATGTGCCTATTAATAGCGTTAGGATTGATTCTAAAAATAGCACCGCTGTGAAAATAGTAGACAGAGTGGTTTGTTTACAAAGCACAGAAGAGACGCATAAAATACAAAGCTGCATTCGGGGGAAGGAGGAGGGTGGAGGGGGAGGGAGAGGAGGGTGGTGGTGTTGAGCAACGATTACTCATGTCATCTTTTAATGTAATTTTGCAAAGTAAACTCTGTATATATATTTTTTCTTTATTTTATTTATTTTATTTTTTGGGGTGGGGGGGGGGAGGAAGAAGGTTAGTGAGGTGGAGGGGTTAGTTTGTCCCACACTGAAAAATCAAACATCCTTGATAGCCTATTCCTTTAGACTGCCGATTACACAATAAAGTGGTTGTGATGGTATGGCAACTTCTCTTCCTCTTTTCCTTCTTGTAGAATGTTCTCGGCCCTTTCTTCCTTATTTCTGTCTCGTTCTCTCTTCCTCTGGGTTAGCGTTACTTTATATTTTTATCACTTTATTTTACTGACGTGTACTTAAAGAATTTTTGAATAAAAAAAACTTAAACATTGTTTAAAAATTGTTCTGTTTTTTGTTGGTAATAGTGATTTTTAAACAACATTCTATGTCCCGAACCTGCATCTATTCACATCGTCTGTCACGCGCATATCCTTTTTTGCGTGGTGTGTGTGTGTGTGTGTGTATGTGTGTGTGTGTGTGAGGCGCCGTGAATCCCCATATAACGTGAGATATGTGCGCTATATAAAAATCGCTTTATTATTATTATTATTATTATTATTATTATTATTATTATTATTATTATTATTATTATTATTATTATTATTATTATTATTATTATATGCATTCTGCAACGAATCTAACGTCCGTGCCACGAATCTACAACACTATGCGTCAATGCCTACATCCTTGTGTCACACAGGCGCCTGTGTTGCGTCACGAACCTAACCCAGGCATATAGCCTACCGTTGTGCGCGCGCCTAATTAATTTAGCGGGTGTGCGCGCTGTGACTACGCAAGGCACACGTGCAATCCTCGAAGAAGCGAACTCCCGTGGTCGACATGTGAACATCATTAGTATTACGCTGATACACCTTACAGACCGCGAGGTGTCAAAATATCTCGTGACAGGCAGTGTTAGAAATGAACTATACTTAAAAAAATAAAAGAAATAAAAACAGAACGATTGCCAAACACTGCTTGTTACTCAAGCCATTTGTAAAAACCGCTTAATCGTCGCCAGGGGCGATTTAAAAATCAACACGCGATTCATTATCATTATTAATGTTTTCGTGTTTAATAGAAAAGTGTCATCCATTACTCAAAAACACTGACGTCATCAAAAAAAGTGTTGCGAATAACACTTCCTGTTCGATCTGAAATAGGTCAGGCCCTCCAGTCTATGAGAACCTCACCTGCAGCTGCACCAACGTGTACCACATTGTCATGGTTTGCGCCAGTTCGGGGAAAATGACTATATTGGGGATTTTACGTTTGAAATCAAGTCATATAAAAACAAGGAAAAATACATTGAAAGAGCTATACAAAGCAAGTAATAATAAAATTCATCATCATCATCACCATCATCATCATCCTCATCATCATCATCACCATCATCACCATCAGCAGCAGCAGCAGCAACATCATCATCATCATCATCATCATCATCATCATCATCATCATTCCCGCAGTCGGTCAGGCCGTTAGGGAGACACGAGGGATACTGACGCAGAGAGTTTTCGCCACTGCACTTCGATCTGTCCACAGCTGACGTCAGGAGGCGTGGCATATCCAGCGCCGTCCACGTTTTGACACCATCTGCCCAGCTCCTTTTGGATCGTCGTCCTCTGCGCATTTCTCCTTCCGCTGTTCCTTGCAGGACAGGATAGTAGTTTTGCTAGGGTGCCAAACTCACGCCAGCTTCCTCCTCGACACAATGGCATGGCAAGGAGTGGTTCTTGAGGGATTGTTGAGAGGGTTCTGTGACGCTGTAATGTGAGATCTTGGGGAGGAGGGGAGATTGGGGTGGTTGGAGAGTTGGGGTGTGGGGGGTGTGGTAACTCTTTTGTTTATATCCATCTTTAGCGTCAGTAAGTCTCCATTAAATGGACCCACTTTGATCACGCCACCCCTTGGGGTCATGAGCAATCTTGCCACTGTAGATTGTTCTAACCTATAAAGGGAAAAGTGAAATCCCCAGTTGAAAACCTGTCTTTCCTTTATAGGCATGACCGATTCACTGCGGCAACAGTACCCTCGTTGGAGTGCCGGGGGTTTCAGTATAAATAGTATCCACACTTTCTGGAAATTTAGTGCTTTAAATTCCCACTGTCGCTGTCTTCCTCATTTGCTCTTTCCCATTCCTGCTCTGTCCTATCACTCTGCTATACTACCTTCTTCTTCGCTAGATCAATGACCTACCTTTTTTTCTTAAAAACTCTTCCTGGACAAGACTCCTTGTTTGTGTATCAGGTCTGTTGGATCAGCTTGGGAGTGCTGGACGCTTTCTGCCGGGTGGTCACCAGGGCTTCCTATGATGTTATTATTTAGCAATATAGGCATTTTATATGTATGTGTTTTGTTGATAATTTATAATGATGTTTGTATTCTATTTTGTTTTTGTAACCGGGGGTTCGAGTAGTTGGGGTAAAGCCTCAGCCGTCCCCTGCGTGGGATGTCTTTATTGTAAAGTGACTGGCCGGTGGAGGGCATTCAGTTTTCCCACTAGTGTTGTTTCAGCAGATCTTTTATGCGGATCGGGGGTTGTCCGGTCCTGATTTGGCTCGGAAGAGTCCGCTGGACCTAAAGCAACAATCAATCAATCAATCAATCAATTGATCACGCCCCCTCCCCCACCCCACTCGACAGATCCATTTTCCATTCACAATGAGTGTTGGCCCACGGAACAAAAGTGTACAACAAGAAAAATTAGCTCTTTCGAAAGTACATTTTTAAAACCCATAAATTACATAGATTTTGTGCCTATTAATAGCTACTGCTCTAGCGCAAGAAAAAAAAAATCTACCAAACCCATCACAAATTTGACTGGGAATGATTTTATTTAAAGGTTGAAACAATTGCCCACCCGCTACCCCAAACTCCAAGGACTCATTCTTGAAGCCCCGCGGTTCCTTCAGAAATAGGGTCAAAGGTCACACAGCTAGACTATCGGTGTACTTTTAAAAAGGGGAAATCACTCCCTGCAACCTGTGAGTGAACCGGCGTAAAATTCAAATGCTGACTGATTGACTGTCCCTGTCAGAACAGAAATGGAAAAGTCTAACTTTTGCGGTTGGTTTGAGCAAAGGAAACCCACGTTATCTTTGTCTAATATAATAACATTGTCCTGATTTGTCTCCAAAGAGTCCGCTGGACCTAAAATAGCAACGATTTTTTTGCCAAAAAGTAAACACATTCTTGGACTTGGAGAGCCCTTTAAGTGACAACTAACAGAAATATTTCAACCTGTGTCCATAGGCGGAAATCAGCAACGCATAAAACAATTAAAACAAACAAACGAACAAACAACTATAACAACAACAACAACCACAAAACAGTCACAAATCAAAAAGAAGTCCTTTTCATTGCAACTTTAAATACACAACAAGCGGAAGTGGAATTGGTGAATAAAAACCAGGAAACAAAAATTTATCCATTCATCTTAATCTACGACCAAACCCTTCACCCCTCCGCCCTCCCCCCCCCTCCGGCTCCTCTTCCCTAAGGGTGAAAATGCCGAAAATCTGCTGGTGAAAAATAGGTCTAGTCTAGGCCTAGGGTTACAGATAATACTAACACTAGCCGTAATTCTAACCCTAATCCAAATTCTAACTAACTGTAATCATAATGCTAAATATCAAAATGTATGTTAAAATTTTATTTCGTATCTTTCCGTAATAATACAATTATGAATGCGCAAAACGATGCGCGAATCGACGTACATGCTCCTAATATGACCCCTTGAATTGCCCTCTCCTACCAAACATCCCAATATATACAAGTAACAAAAAAATCACTAATCTATTGGTAAACACTATTGCACTATGTTGTCCATATACGTCACACACATACGTCATCACCTGCCGTTTTTTTCATCATTGTTCATCATCTAGCTTTAAACAAATGGTTTAACTCTTTGACCCAGAGAAACAATTTGGGATTTTAATTATACATGGTAAGCTTACAGGGATCTATGCTGTAATACCTCGAAGAAATATTGGTCTCAAAGTTATATTTACTGTAGCTTACAAAAATTATTGACCAGCTCCACCCCCCCCCCCCCCCCCAAAGTATGATGACGAGGGACAGGCGTACACCAAAATATATAAATTCCCTCTATCTAATTTCGAAGAAAATGCACTGACAGACGGATACACAGAAGGAGGAACAAATCGAAAGCAGAATACTGCCTAAATACATTACATGTATGGCAGCGGTATAAATAAGAGTTATGTTACATTGTGTTGTGTGTGTGTGTGTGCGTGCGTGCGTGCGTGTGTGTGTGTGTGAGTGCGCGTTTAATTTTTTGGAAATAAATAAATTGTGCAATAATTATGTTAGTTCTTATTAAGGGCGGGTTATTCCTGTTCTCTTTGTGTATGTGTTTGTTATTATGTTTGTTTAAAAAAAGTCTTTATTTCTGTTTTATGTTTTTAAAAAAATTAATTAACATTGTCTTTCAAGTTGCATAATATGCGCTTTGTGCTCAGTTTTATTAGGGAATTGCGTTATATAAAAGCTTTTATTATTTTTTTAAACATTTCTTTGCCGGCGAAGGGAGAAGGTAGTAGGAATCGGAGAAAGTTGGAGAGGGTTGATGGTAGTGTGTGGGGATGGAGATGGGGGTGGGGGGATGGGTGGCGTTGGGAGGGAGGAGTCCGCGTGATGGAAGCAGTTGTAGTTATGGAAACATGCAGAATGGTCCAGTCAGCTGAGTGTGTGTGTTTGTGTGTGTGTGTGTGTGTGTGTGTTTGGGTGTGTGTGTGTTTTGTGTTTGCGTGTTTGCGTGTGTGTGTGTGTGTGTGTGTGTATGTGCACACACACAAAAAGATTTTGTATCGTCATTGTTAGTAGTGGTCCTTCTGTCCTACTGTTGATGGAAAAGTAAAGGTATTCCAGTGACATTCATCTATTGTCACCCAGTCCACTGCAATCCAATTCAGTGCAATTTAATGCAATTTGCATACGTCGCCAAGACATACGCGACATTGGCAACTACAACTCTTCCTTGAAGCGCTAATACTATTATTATGAATTGATCACCTAAAAATACTTGCTGGTGTTTAGTGAACAGTGGTCACTCGTATGATGAAAAGAACCACGCACTCCATACCAGATCGGTCGTCGCCAGGGTCACCAAGGACCGCATCTTACGTTGGCCACCAGGACGGAGGTAATAAAAGGGTTACCGATGGACAACTTAGCAAGAACCGCACGAGAGACAATATCGTCATAGGAACCTGGAATGTCAGGATACCTAACTGCAGAGGGAAAATTAGAAAAACTGGCCCACGAGCTGGCCCACTATCGATGGAAGATTTTAGGTATCAGCGAACTGCGCTGGAAAGGCCTAGGTGAAATAACGACCGACAAAGGCCTCACCAGGAGTCACGAACACGGCGTTGGATTCTAGTCCACAAAGACAATCTAACCACTGTCATGGGTTACCGCACATTCTCCATTAGACTCATTACCATTCGGCTGAGAGCAGCCCCTTTCAACATAACCATCATCCAGACCTATGCCTCAACTTCAGACTATGACCACAGCTAAGTCGATGATTGACGCACTCACCCTTATCTGTAACAAGATATGGCAGAGCGGGGAGTGACCTACACCATGGATCCAGTCGCTTGTCATCACTCTTCCCACAAAAGGTAACCTTAAGGAGTGTGAAACTACCGCACACATCAGCCTCATCAGCCATCCCAGCAAGGTCCTCGGGAAAATAATGCTCAACAGGTTGAAACCCCAAGGTGAACAAATAATAGCTGAAGAACAAGCAGGATTCAGGGCAGGGCGAAGTACCACTGAACAGATTTTCAACCTCAGAATAATCTGCGAGAAATACCTACAGCACCAACTACATCTAGTATATCATGTGTATTATTTTGTTTGGAACAATAATTTGTTATTTTTTCACACATGCACAGTACCTGGTATGGAAGACTGATTAGATAGTGGATATAAAAGTGACCTATTATAGTACACAAAGCGACATGTTCCCCGGAACTATATCGTCTCTTTTGTCATTCCTGGCCAGAACTGGGCAGGGACGGCGAGGGTTTTGTCGATCCAGGCGAGCTATCCCCAGGCTTCTCGCTTGCGAAATATCACTGCTCCTTAAAAAGAGCACACGTACCGCCTCCCTGACCGCTCGGATCAAAGCTGCGGGACCTAGCAACACCCGGTAGTCAGTGGGTGTTGCGTCTGCCCGCAGCATTGGGACGAAAGTCAAGAAGGGGTGCAAGTGATTAGGTTGGGAGTCTTATGATCGTATTTGGGAAATCTGGCAGGTTTTTTTCTTTGGCAACTTTTAACCCTATATCTAGTGCCAAATTTTGGAGAATTCCTTTTTATTTACAACGAAGTTCTGTGAGTTTTCAAAATGTTTTTATTATGTTCTTCAGTTATGTTTTTCGCGATTTTTGCGTTATTTTATAGTATACCTTATTGCCACATTTCTTTTTTTTAAAAGAAAAAAATATAGCAGTTTTATTAAGTTAACTGCATTCTTTTTTAAATGGCATGTGTTGTGTGTGTGTGTGTGTGTGTGGGGGGGGGGGGGGGGTTGTGTGTGTGTGTGTGTGTGTGTGTGTGTGTGTGTGTGTGAATACTAAAACTGATGAGATTTGTATTTCACGTTTCTCCCTGAAAGTATATTTATGAACATATGTTTATATTTATTAACATTTGGATATAATTCGATGTTGTATAAATCCATGTGCCCTTCTCTGGAATATAAGATGTTGACATTTGACTGCATGACTCTTACTTCAGACCACAGGCTGACCAGGAAGAATGGACCCTGGATAACACAGGGGTAGCGGAAAGTATTAATGGGTCCTCGATAGCATGGGGGTACGGTAGAAGAAGTATTTATCACAGACATAAGCTGCATAGCGTACTCTTATGTCTTTGATACATACTACTGCTAATGCTATCCTTCATTCTTTTCTCGCCCCTATGCTATTCAGTAACCATTCTTCTTGGTTAATGTGCCTTTGCTCAGACCAGTACTGCGGGTTGTCAGCTGCTGACAATATATTTTAGACCACAGCGATCGTCGTGACATGAAATGGATGTGGATTAACTGGACCAAGTTTTCTGTGACCCTTGTTCAAGAAGCCAGGCTAGTCCAGCTCGTGATAGTGCATACTACTGCAATGACGTGTAACTAATTGCTATCTTGCATACAATTGATGGGTGGTACCAAGATTGGCCAACACACGACGGATACTATGGTAACTCCTACATGTTAGCCAATGAAAAAATTAAGCCACGTCTGTCCTGCATTAGATTGGTGGGAGGAGTAATCATAAAGTCATACAACTTTGTCGTGTGCGTGGGTCAATCTTACAAGTAGGGTAATCGTTGCCATATGATGACTATGTTGTCAGTTACTGTGGTAAGTCAAACCTATAGTCTCAGAACACTTACAACTGGGATATTGTCGAAAATCAATCACATTACAAATTTCGTGACTCGTTAAAAAACACAGTGCTTGACCTTGGCACACGAATGCGCAATTAAAAATGGGTTCAGTCCAATCCCCTTTAACGGATATGATTCATGGCTGGGTAGGAAAGGGGAGTTACTGAGTGTGCCCCAGTTTTGGAGCGCCGGAAGTGGTAGCTGCATGCCATGCCTTGTTTTGGGTCATGTAGGGCTTTGTGGGTCGTGTCTCCAGTACCATCCCTTCAGATTAATTGCACATGCTTTCTCCTTGCTGCATTCCCTTTGATCTGCTGCAGGACTTTGATTGACGTGGGAAGCGGATGATTGGCAGGTGCTAGCCATATATAAGCCCATTTCACCTTATCCGGGTTTGTTACAGTTATTTTCACACCGTCTGTCGGCTGTAACCAAGGTTTGTTTATTTAATTATTAGTCTCTCCCCTCTTTCTCAATCTCCTTTTCTGTGTATGCTGCTTTTGTCACTGTAGCAGGAGCTAGCATGTGATGTTATCAATCTACAAATTTAAAAAAATTGGCGCCGAAGAAGGCGTGGCATGTCGCGCGTTGCACCAGCAAAATAATGTAGGACGAAGTGAAATACGTGGGGGTGAACCACATCCGTCTAATTTCATGTCCTGTAACTTCCGAGTGTTCCTATGTTATGCCTACATTTGTCTCAACAGCAGCGCATCATATTCAGTGTTGGGACAAACCGTTCTCACGCAAAGACTGTGAATTTTGTTTTAGGGCAATTGTGCATAATTAAGGACATAGGTTAATAACCATTACAGCTGTAAGGTATTTCAGCGACAACAAGCAAAGAGGACGGAAGGCGGGCCTGACACCAGAATATAGAATAGTTCGCTAGACAAGAAGTGACTTTTGTGGCGAAGATTACTTAGAAATAAAAATAAAAACCGTCTTGCATCCATAAAAGTCAGGCTTGTTTGATTTATGAATAATATCAATAATATATAGCTATAGATATAAAAAGGTAGACATTAATTAATTTTGATTGATTTGTACTGTAATGTTTTCGGAAGATTTTATTTAATTAAACACACATTTTTTGTTGTTTTTTGTTGTTGTTTTTAACTTGATTCGTTTTCCATGGGTTGTTGGCGCTTACGGTAATAGAAGCAATCGTACACGTAAAGCGTCAGGATATCAAGAATGTTTTACGTGTGTTTCGTTGTCTTTATTTTTGTATTTTTTTTGTAACAAAGAGTTTACTAGGGAAAATGCATTATTTTCACATTAAAAGATGATATAGCGAGTAAGATGCGCAAGCTGACCTATAAGCTTTGAGCTTCCTTGTTTAAAAAGAAAAAAAAAGAAAGAAAGAAACACTGGGCCTGCTATACACACTTTCGCTGCGGCGCTAGTTTTTAGACTCAACCTTGACGCTATTACTAAGCACATAAAGTAATCACAATGAATGTATCGATTTATATCAGCACTGTACTTTTTTGAAAGATTATTTCTTCGCTTAATCTTTCCTCCTTTTTTCCCCATTATGAATTTGAAGAGCATCCATGACGCTAAAATGTGTGATCTCGGGTCCTTTAAAAAAAAACAACAACAACAACAACCCCCCCCCCCTCAAACATCCACAAAGTTACACATAATTGTTTTATTGCTTGAGAAGTATGTGTTTCAACAGTCTTAGTTGAGATGAAATCGTGTGTTGGATCGAATTGATTAGACTACTCAAGAGCCAATGATGATATTAAAATGCCAACCAAATCCGAAACAGATCCCTCGTCTTTATATTTATTGGCAGAGGCCGTGGGAAAAAGCGTAACTGTTAATTACATTTTTTTGTTTAAAAAAATAAAATGGATTGAGGTATGTTTTAGACTATTTAGATTTGCCCTGACTCCATATTCTGATAATCATGTATTTATCAGTTGCTAGGCAGTTTCATTATTGTCGGTTGAACCACCCCCTGTAGCTCAGTGGCAGAGCGTTCGGCTGGTAGAGCGATGATCCATGGTCGATTCCCATTGTAAGATGCCCCCGTTGGGGTGCCGAGGGTTTCAGTATAAATAGTATCCCCACTTTCTGGAAATTTAGTGCTTTAAATTCCCACTATCGCTGTCTTTCTCATTTGCTCTTTCTCATTCCTGCTCTGTTCTATCAACCTGCTATACTATCTTCTTCTTCGCTAGACCAGTCATCTACCTTTTTTCTTGAAAACTCTTCCGGGACAAGACTCCTTATTTGTGTATGAGGTCTGTTGGATCAGCTTGGGAATATTGGATGCTTTCTGCCAGGTGGTCACTAGGGCTTCCTATGATGATGTTATTATTTAGCAATGTAGGCATTTTATATGTATGTGTTTTGTTGATAATTTATAATGATGTTTGTATTCTAGTTTGTTTTTGTAAACGGGGATTCGATAAATTAGAGTACAGCCTCAGCGTCCCCTGCGTGGGATGTCTTTATTGTAAAGTGACTGGCTGTTGGAGAGCTTTCAGTTTTACCACTAGGGTTGTTTCAGCAGATCTTTTATGCGGATCAGGAGTTGTCCGGTCCTGATTTGGCTCGGAAGAGTCCGCTGGACCTAAAGCAATAATCATGTAATGTAATGTAAATGTGAGTAAGATAAAAGTGACCCTTTTTTTCGCTGTCCATATTAGCAGAATAATTGCTCTGGTGGTTCAGTGCTGATGTTGATCCCTACCCTTCTTTCGTGGGGTGGTTATCCCGGTCTGCCCTATAGCCAATGGCGTCAGTCTGCCACTGAGTAAAACCATTCCTCTGAAAATATTGTTCGTCGGTTTCTTTACTTTGAAAACATAGTGCAGTGCGAAACGATTGTATGGTTCCTAACGAGTAAGATATTTGTTTTGTAGGAAGTATGAAACAACGTTACACAACGTTACGACACTGTTTTTGTTGTGTTATTTTGCAGCACAATGCGGCAGCTCCTACTTACTGTGTTGGCGGTCCTCACAGCTACCGGAAATGACGTCAACGCACAGCAAAACTTTTTCTCCCCCAATATGTACGGATTTGGCAGCTACGCTCCGCATGTGATTTCGGGCTATAACCAGTATGCACAAGGGTCATACCAAAAGCAAGGTACGTCATTTTATTTATTTAATACTTTATTATGTTGACTTATAAGAAGTAATGTACGTCAACTGTGGCTATCTAAACGCAAATAGCTCTTCTTTATTGTATTTCCGATTAGGTGATTTTCTATGTAACTGGTTTTAATCTAGTATCTCCCTTGCGCAAGTCTTCTCGGAAGGTAAAGCCCAGAACCCAAATTAGGTTTAGGTTGTAATAGGTAATAAACCTTGCTTCTAGTAGTCTATATGGCATCCGATTAACCTTCCAGAGATTGTCATAGTCAAAACCATAATGATACGTCAGCTATGGCTTCTTAAATGTTTCTAACTCTACTTGCCACCCATTTCCGGTTACCACTCTTAATGACGAGCCTACGTAAAGTACGGCCGCCTAAATGCTTTGTACACCTACTGTCCTTGTCACCCGGGAACTTCTCTCCTATATATACCCATGCCGTACACAGCCACTTCCAGCATCTTCGAGGTGTGTCGGCTATTTCTTCGCAAACAGTTTATTTTTTATCATCAGATCATGGGGGTTCCAAAACAACTGAATGTCGAACGGTGCCAAGCTCATGTTTCAGACCTAACATATTTTTGTTTGTTTGTTTGTTTGTTTGTTTGTTTGTTGTTGTTGTTGTTGTTGTTGTTGTTGTTGTTCTTCTTCTTCTTCTTCTTCTTCTTCTTCTTCTTAATCCAAGTAATCTTCTTGGCCATAATCCAAGTGTAATAAAAAATGATATAACTCAAAGAGCTGCTTAAGGTTGGATAAATTCAATCCGCCCAAGGCACCTAAATTGTTGCATCGCTCCCATGTCAAACGCCTGAACCATTAAGCTACCTCGATGGCCTCTGTGTGTGTGTGTGTGTGTGTGTGTGTGTGTGCGCGCGTGTTTGTGGGAGTGTATTCATGGAGTTATGGTGTGCTAAACTTGCCTTTTTATGCACAAAATGGGGCTTTTAGCTTTTTTCTAGGTACATGGGAGTGCTTTTTTTAAGTACATGGGAGTGCTCTTGTAGTGCATGGGACTGTTTTAAATACATAATCGTGCTCTATGCTGGACGGGCTGTTTTCTAGACAAATTTGAAGTAAAAAGGTTAGGGTAAGGGTTAGGGTTAGGAGACGAAATAGATCAACTTTTTGACGAAAAGAGCAATTTTTTAAATCAAATTCTTACAGTTTAAGATGAATTTTGCGCACTTTTTGTTAAAAAAACGCTTTCTGTTGACTACATTTCGTCCCAAACCCCAATTTTCCATGAATAGACTTGTGTGTGTGTGTGTGTGTGTGTGTGTGTGTGTGTGTGTGTTTGTGTGGGCGTTTGTGTGTGCCTAATCATTTATCATCACAATGATGATCTTTTTTCAGAGATGCCCGAGGTCCTGACGTGCAGAGGCATCTTCGTTGATAAAGGCATTTCAGAGGGCATTGCCGCCACAGTTAAGGACAAAATGGGCCGTGGAGCTTCTAACATTTATGGCTCACCCTACTCTGCATTTGTGAGTGGCTTTTGTGTTCTCTCTGTCTTCCTGTCTGTCTGTCAGCCTGTCTCTCTGGATCACATGCTGAGTGAGTGGATTTGTTTTTTGTCCTCTTTCTGCCTGCCTGTCTCTCTGTCTCTTTCTCAGCGTTTCTTGAGCACCCTTCCCCCTCTTTAAAACAATGGTTTATCAGATGATGATGATGTCTGTAAGGCGCATTGTCGTCCATGTTAGCAGCATGCTCAGGGCGTACAGGGGAGGATGAGGGACAGTAAAATGGGACTTGAGTGGAGAAAGAAGTAGAGAAAATGGTGCACAGCAGGGATTGGAGGAAGGGGGGATAAGCAACCAAAGAGACGTGTCTTCAGATAACTCTTGAAAACATCCAGACCATCCACATCCCCCAGATTTTGTAAACCAACGAGAGCTTTGCTATGCACCGATGATATTATGAGAGTTTTGGTTATGTGTGCCATAATGTTTGCTAAATAATAGTACTGGGTGCAGTCAGTCTAAAATGCCAAAATTAATATTATATTTACTTTCCGTATTCTAATGGCGATCTCCCTTTATACCACATGTTTGAGTGATAGGTGTGCGCGGTGAACCTGATTGGTAGTTTGGGAAAAGCGCGTATATAGCATCAATAATAATAATAATAATAATAATAATAATAATAATAATAATAATAAAAATAATAATAATAATAATAATAATAATAATAATAATAATAATAATAATAATAATAATAATAATAATAATAATAATAATAATAAATTTAAAAATATAAAATAAATAAATAAATAAACAAATAAATAAACAAATAAACAAATAAATAAATAAACGATACCTATTAGATTGCGAAGGCAGCAGTCCCTTGCCGATGTTATCCACATCACGCGTGTCACCAAGGAAGCCTCGCTCCGTTATGATCACGCTGACGTTCAGACCGGGGCTCGCGGAACGAGAGAACAGTAAAATCTGAGCTTCCAGGCCTTTGCTGCTTATAAAGATTGGGCTGATCGTGCTGCAAACCGTGGTGCTTCAAATATTAACTCACAGGCAATAACAATACCGCTATCTTCTAAAGAAAGTCAAAACTCGATGCAATATATGAATTATGATAAACCTTGTGGAATCACCTGATCAGTTTTAAGCATGACACATAGAATAATACTAGACTCAATTAAAATAAAATAATGTAAAAAAGTGAATTGCATATTTAATTAAACGGTAACTTTAAAGCATATATTACTTCAATGCAGTCATGTTCATAATTTTTTTCCAAATGACTTACAAAGTATGAGTTCTATCAATAACATAAGTTTTGATGTGAGCGTTAAGTTAGCAAAAGCTTTCATTGATTGTCCAGTAGTTCGATTTATTTAATTAGTTTTTTTAAATTATTTAATTCTAAAATTTAATGTGGTGTATGTGTGTGTGCGTGTGCATGCATGCGTGTACGTGCATGAGTGCGTGCGAATGTGCGTCTGATCATTGCGATGAAGAAGATGTTATTAAAACAACCAACCATATTATACGGTAACTTGCTAATTCGATCCCAGTACAATTGAAAAAGGTGTTGTACTCGAAAGCTACTTCTATTTTTTTAGAAGTCGTTTTGCTGATTTTACCTACACTGTCAGGATTTTATCAGTTCAGTTTAGTATTTTAATTTTATGTCTGTTTACTCAGACTATGTGATAGTATAATTTTTTTTTTACTGGAATGCTATGTGTTATAGGGAATTGCCCCTGGTTTTGGCTTTTCCGGCGGCTATGGAGGATTCCCTGGATACGGATACTCCGGTGGCGGCGGCTACGGCGGCGGCAGCAAGGGCCTGGAAGCTCAGATTGAGCTGTTCTCTCGTTCCGCGGGCCCAGGCCTGAACGTCAGCGTGATCGTAACGGAGCGAGGCTTCCTTGGTGACACGTGCGATGTGGATAACTTCGGCAAGGGACTGCTGCCTTCGCAATCCAATAGGTCAGTCCAGATCATAGGCGTTGTACTTGATTTCTGTAGTTGTTGTGGTTGTACCTGGAGGGTACTTGTTGGGTTTGTTTCGTGGGCTTATTCCGCCAAAATCTGTCGTTAGTTTGGATGTTTACCAAACTACAGAACAAACAGCTGTGGTCCTCCTGTCTACGGGAAAGAAAGACAGAGGCGAAGATTTCTTGATGATGATGATCATGAGGAGGAGGAGGAGGAGGAGGAGGAGAAGAAGAAGAATGTTTGGTTATGATTCTGATGTTCTAATTGTATATATTTCAGTTATGGTCAGAGCCAAGGACTGCACGGATTTGCGTCGCCTCAACAATTCTTCGGTGGAAAGGTACAGTTAATTCGCAGTTGATATTGTAATGTATGTATTGACGTATCTGTTGTATTGTGTTGTGTTGTGTTGTGTTGCGTCGAGTCGTATATTGCCTTTGTTTTGTATCATGTCGTGTCGTGTTGAGTCGGGTATTATGTATTCTATTGTATTATGTTGTATTGTATTGTATTATATTGTATTGCAGGGTGGGGCAGGCTATGGACCTCCTGGCTACAACAGTATTTTGACGTCAATGTTGGTGGTTAAGGATATTCCCAAAACCATCAGCCTGGACTTACTCAAGAACTTCGACTCTCTGGCACAGCTCGCCGGCAGAGGACTCATTGTACGTATATTATCATCGTCATCATCATCATCATCATCATCATCATCATCATCATCATCATCATCATCATCATCATCATCATCATCATCATCATCATCATCATCATTATCATCATCATCATCATCATCATCATCATCATCATCATCATCATCATCATCATCATCATCATCGTCATCATCATCACCAACATCATCACCAACATTTTCTACTACTAGTGTCCCCCTCTTTTTTTTTCTAGGTTATTAATATTGAACTTATGATTCTTTGGTGCATGATAGATATCAATGAGATACACATACTTTACAAAATTGGTCAAACTTACTCCAAGGTCAAGGTCACTGGAGCTGTCCAAAGTCGGTTCGTATAGGTACTTTGAAGTGACCTTGACTCTAAACTATGAAAGCTATAAAGTTCAAACATGTTTTATTTAGAGGTGACAGATTGATCTTGCATATATTTTGCTTTTTTGCGTTGATCTTGAAGGTCAAGGTCATTTTAGACATTACAAAAACATACAAAAAATAGGTCACCGAACAGTGGAATGGCTGTTTACTTAACTAATATTGTGCACCAACATTGGGTTATTTGATCATGCGTGCGTAAGAGGTCACATAAAAGTCAAGGTCATACTAAGGTTAAGGTCACTAAAGGTCAAGGTCATCCCAAGGTCACCGTTTAAAAAAAAGAATAATACAACTTTTGCTGTAGTTTATTTGATAGTACATGAATTTTTTTAGAGCCGGAGGTCAAGGTCATCTAAAGGTCAAGAGCATAGATCAAAGTCAGTATTTGCATTTCAATACACCCCTTAATTATTTTTTTAATGGGCATTCATTTTCATGCTAAATTTTGCTAGTTTCATAAGGAGCATGTGATTTGCCCTTCTAGTTTTCTTTCTGAAATATCTCTTGGCGAGTATGACGTAGTAGCAATGACGTAACGATTCGTTTCTTTTCTGACTGCAGGTGTGTGCGGACGTCAATCTGAACTACGATGGCACAGTTATTTGTGGACCCAAAGGTATTCTGTCCTGCTGCGCCTTTGGCTACGACTTCAAGGAGCGAAATTTGGTGTTTGCCTAACCAACTACGTATTATTTTTTATATGCTGAATCCACGTCTTAGTCCGTTCTTTATAATACAGAACAGTAGTGATGGCAACATAGACTTATCAGCCTTTTTAACGTGGATTGGAGAGCACACTTGTTATACTTGAATGATAATAACAATAATTCAGCGCACAAGACAACGGTTTAGAATGCCAGAGCTGAATGAGATAATCTTTTATTTTTAGAATCAAAATGACAAAACATTACTGTGCTCACTT
Source organism: Oncomelania hupensis (assembly GCA_036898135.1). Lineage (NCBI taxonomy): Eukaryota > Metazoa > Mollusca > Gastropoda > Littorinimorpha > Pomatiopsidae > Oncomelania > Oncomelania hupensis. Next base: position 35,735,153 of record CM072516.1, on the reverse strand, counting down.
GAAAAAACAAACAACAACCAACATTAACAACGATAGCAAATGTGTACAATCTAACTGTTAGTTATATTTCACGATTTAATCGCCTAACCAATTTACGTGGCATTTTTCTGATAAATCCCCATTTTGGGATACTGAGTGAAAAGTGCATTTTCTGGTTATTTATATAGCTGAATTGCTGATATGGATTCATCTTAGTATGAGGTATCTGACTTAACCAAACATGTCGTTTTGGGTAACAATTTAACATGCATTAGATATGCACTGCCGTTACATTAGATCTACATTAATCTGGATGAGAGAATTAACTGATTCAACATCTTTAGTTGATTTCTGATAGTTGTAGTCCAGTTTACATACAAAACTTTTTAATGAATTTTTGTTTTCAATCCAGATTTTAAAAAAAGCAGTTTAGAATATTAGTAGTACAACTAGAAATTGTTATTTACACTTTGAAAAAAAAATCAATGTTTAATTTGTTTAAATCTAGATTTTGGTTTTCTTATTAAGTTTTCAATGTTAGTAGTCAAACATGAAACTGATATTTTAGTTAAATATATTATTTTGTAGATAAATGTAATAATGTTGAGTATATTCATTCTATTTTATTAATACTATCATTATTTGTTGTTGTTGCATAATTTGACTTTCAACATCATTTTTGTTCAAACATTAAGAAAACCCAACCCACCCACGGGACAGATTTGTAAGGACTTGATTTCCAAAGAGTTTATGATAGTTTTGTTTGTTTTCACTTTTGAATGCCATTGTTGTTAAAAGACGTTGAAAAAGACATATCCAGATAGATTCTTTAGAATCTGATGTCCACATTGTTTACGGTTGTCTATGCATAATTTTAGGAATCGGGTGCACAATATTATGATCCATGTAAATAGTAGGAGCTTGGCATGATATGGCATAGTTTAACTTTTCGTAGCTCAGTACTGTGTATCAAAGGATAGTATAGAATAAATACAGAGATTCATGGAACAGCTTATTTAAGCGTGGCATATAATAAACAAGAAAAACCATCAGCATTGCATTAGCATTGCATCAGCATTGCAGTAATAACGCATCATAGAATAACAGATTCGGCGATTGATCAGGCACTTGTACAGCCTGAGGTCCGCTCTGTTTATGTTATGTTCTGTTGTGTTGAAATTTCTCGAATGTGATTGGTATTAAGAGTTTTATTTTATTTTTATTAATTTTTTTACAGAAGTATTTGGGTCGCAACGAAAAATATTGCCCTTTAAAGAAAATAAACATCAAAAACATTTTGGAGTTTGTGTAAGAAAATAAACATCTGAATGATGGTTGTTGATTTTTGTTGTTGTTGTGTTTGTTTCGTGATGTGTATCGTGCAATAATAAAAAAAAATAAACAGTCGCCATATTTGTTTTTGATCAACAATGCTGCGTCAGTATTGACTGTATTGATGACTGCCCAAACAGTATTTTTCTTTCCTTTTTCATAGGTAATGTCTTACCACTTTTCGTAAATGCTACATTCATTTTTATTAATACATTCATGCCTTTGTGACAAAGAAATTGCAATAATGTTAAAGACTAGCAAAAACAGTACTGTGTGCAACGAAAATCGGATAGTTTTACAGAATCGACTTGAATAAGGGAATTTAGGACTTCAAAATCTGTACTGTCTCCTAACGAAATACACACACCCATTTTTGACAGGAAGATTGAAATATTCAGCAGTTTTAATGGTACCAATACAAATAAGGGACTGTTACTTGTTACCCATCTGAATCGGCATGTCAGTACGTTGCACAAAGCGCAATGCACAAAATGGAAACTTTGAAATTGACAGTTTTTTTCCACCTTTGTGGTAATTTCGGAACAGTTTTTTTTTTAAATTTTTTTGAGGATCACCCTCAGTATGCTCTTTTTTTTAACGTTACGTATAAAATTATTCTATGAATTTTGTTAACAGGGGTTAGTTTTATGAACGACTAAGAGGAACGAATAGAAAAAGCATACGTTAAAACTTAAAGGAGCCTGCTTTGACCCGGCCCTCCCGACAGATCCTTTTAACATTCACAGTGAGTGTTGACCCACTGAAAAAATAAGCTTACAACAAATAATAACTCTTTCGAAAGTATCGTTGTTTTTTTTTAATGAATGAATTTCGTAGTTTTTGTGTCTATTAATAGCAACGCCTAGCCAACATTCTTGAGCTAAAAATAACTTCTATCAAAGTTGGTAAGAGACAAACCCCGTTAAAATAAATGCTCATAAGGTTTTTCGTTTAGACCCAACCTTTCCCCAGACACCAAGGACGCACTCTTCAAGTGTGATGATATCATGGAGAAGATGCGCTTATCTTACAAGGGGAGTAAGACCTGTAGATAGATGGGGCGTTGAGCTACCTCTATCAGACGTTCTTTACCAAGATTCCAAAGCGATGTGAGAGACTAAATCACGGTGCTTGGTCACATAAAAATTTATATTTGTTCTCGGGTTTTAAAGTATCATTGACTCACTTTAAGAAATGCTTTTTGCTAGTCAAATGGTCTCAAGAGAAGAAGAGCTAGTGGACACATAACAATATAAATAGAATGACACCAGTCGTATGTATGAGATTTCAACTTTTAAATGTTCAACACAAATTCTAACATGACTTTAATTAAATGTAAATTAATAACTATAACTGTTCAATGCGCTGGGCAATTTCTTTAGCAGTTTTTCTTCATCACTTGCTAAGAATTCCTATGTTTGGATGGTCTATTATTGTTCCAAGTAATAGTTGTCGTCAGTTGCAGTTGAGAGGGACCTAGCTTCACAGTTTCTGTGAGTGTTTGAGTCTGGTGGTCACTCTTAGGGAGTCTGGTCACTCTCAGGATGATCGGGCGAGTCTTGTCGCTACGGGGCCGGACGTGGCGAGGTAGATTCTAGATGATCTCCTTCTTTTCCACGGGAGCAAGCGTCATGCGTTGACTCCACAAACTGTCCCAGAGCTGAACTGTAAAATCCAGAACTCTGGCTACAATATTCTATTCAGACATATTGGTATGTGGTGCCCTCTGCAAGGAGTCTATAGCATCAGACACCTGCCGAGTTTCCCATATGCACACTACTATATCTGAATCTTAAGACTATGATATATCGAGCACTATGCACAACATGTCAGAAACAATAATCGGTTTCTGTAAATACATATAACACGAACATACTAATACATGGCAATCAATATAATAGTCTATATAAGCATGCAAGTACTAGAAACCACTAGTGTTAACTTACATCTAGTCTCTGAGAATCGTGAAACCGTCTCTAGTCTAATGGCTGAGGATTATTGTTCACTTCAGTTCGCTCCTTGTTTAGACCCTCTTTGCTCCAAGCTTCGCGTTTGACTACCCGGTTAATGTGGGGCGTACCGAGATATGCAGGAGTCTCTACGTCATCTCTGACCAATCATCTCGCTCTCCTGACCACAGGAATCTTTTCTAGGAATTTTTTACTCTCCTGTCCTGCTTCTGGGCCACTATCTGTTACGTCTCAACGTCGTGTCAGAGGAGAATCGCAGGGTAGATCTTAGAGTGATATAATTCGCGTGGCTAACTAGCGGTCAAGTGAAATCGGTCAGATGTTCGAGTAGGCTAACTGACATTCTTACTAGCGAGTTCTGCTTGATGGTATCAGGAGTGACCGTTTCAAGAATGTTAATTTAACAACTGCGAACCTTCCCTTGAGAGAGCTGGTAAATTAACGTCAGGTTTTGTTCAATACTATCTGTTTATCTCTAAGCTGAGTTACCACATCTTTGTCGTCAACATTTCTGATATTACATCAAGCCGCGTGGTTCACTCAGTAAATAGGGTCAAAGGTCACACGGCTATGGTACTGATGTACCGTTAAAACAGGGGAAATCAGTCCCTGTCAGAACCGAAATAGATAATTCAAACTTTAGAGACTGGTTTGGACATCGAAAGCCCACGTTATCCTTCATGCAATAATAACAATGCGGATTTTAGGGTAAATCGTTTTCACCATAAGTAAACAAAGCTTTGGACTTGGGGCCTTTTAAAAGGTGTAAGTCCTCCCATTCGTTCCTTATGCCCGTTCACAAAACTGGCCCCAGATGTTTTGGGTAAATTGATAGCCTTTTCAAGACGTTTTTGAAGGTTATTTTTATTGTTTTTTTTTTTTAAATCTGTAAATCTTTTATTTCAATTTGGCAGCATGAAATCCTTTTGGGGTGAAGTGGTAGCCATTCCAAAGGTTTAGTTTTGTTTTGTTTTTAATTTATTATTATTATTACTTTAAAAAAATATTTTATTTCATTATTATTTTTTTTGGAAGGGGAGGATGAGGGTGGCGGGAGTTTATATTTCGTTTGAATATGAAACTCTTTGTTTCGATGTGGAAGCGTGAAATCCACAAATGTTCGGATTTTTAAGCCTTTCCCCTACAGTGGATCTTCGATAATTTAGCTCACTCTTTTCAATGCAGGCAAATAACCTGCGATCATTGCAGGGCTTGAAAGTATGCGTTTAAGTTTGGTGTTTATTTTAACTATAACCGGATTGTACTATTGAGTAATTTACCTCCTCGGTGTTAGTTTGCGCTGTTCAAGGGAGAGTAGTCTGAATATATCAATGTTCAAGGGAAGAGACCGGTCCTGATTTGGCTCGGAAGAGTCCGCTGGACCTAAAGCAACAATCAATCAATCAATCAATTAAAAAGGGAAGAGTAGTATGATGAACATGACAAGGTTCAAGGGAGAGTAGTCTGAACATAGCAAGGTTCAAGGGGAGAGTAGTATGATGAACATAGCAAGGTTCAAGGGAGAGTAGTGTGAACATAGCAAGGTGCAATAGGTTGGAAAAGTGTTTAGTAATGAAGAGTATGAAATCGTTGGACAGAATGTGTGTGGGTGAGATACAATTTCCATTTCAGTTAGAGAAACAGAATATAAATAAAAATTGTTGCTGTGATCTTTTATTGCTTTTTTTGTATGGCGGCATTATCTGAAAATTATGTAAATTCCATATGTAAATGGCTAAAAGGAGATAAACAAAAGTCAGTCTGTATCATAGTATGGACTGTAAGTGCGCTCAAGGAGTTCATTTCCAAATGCTCTCTTTACTCAAACGCAGCCAGCGGATCGATTATCTTGCCATCCATCCAAACAAAAAAGGCTTTTTCAAGCAGTTAGCGAAATTCCTATAAGCCATGAAACCACCCTACCCACACACCAACAGTTCAATGTTCTCTCAATTCAAATAGTAGCATAAAGATTATTTTTTATAAACATGTATACACGCCAGTCTTGCTTACAAAAATATACATATTTGATAAACCAATTTAAAATAAGGAATTGTACAGCAACGTAGTTTAAACTTTTCTGAAATATTATGTACACTAGCCTCGTTAATAAATAAATAAATTAAAACGTTATTTTAACACTAATTAGACCTCTCTGTCATCCTCACTTTTTTGTATCCCTCTCAATCCTCCTCACTATCCCCACCGCACATCCACCCACCCCCCCCCCCCTAAAAATAAAAAAACAGGAAAAAAGAAGGAAAAATTATGATTAAAGAGCATAATATTATGAGGTCTAAATCAAAATTACGAGTTTAAAAATTACCAAAATGTGTAATTCGCGCTAAATGATTACAATTTTACTTATACATTCGTACATTTTTGTAGTGTCCAATATTTGCGAAATTTGACTCTAAACATAAGGTTAGAGTGTTCATAAGGTCGTCTGCAAAAAGCAGTAAATCTTGCTTTGGACGAAATAAACCCGGCCTTACCAGTCATTATTTTTTTTGTTGTTGATTGATTACTGGTGTCGATTTCTCGTTAGCATTAAATGCTTATAAAGTCCGACATAGTCATCAATCAAACTAGATGAACACGAAAGAGGGGAAATTAAATTACACTACACTACAGTTATCATTATCGCCATAAAATGAACTTACTACCAGGATGCACCATTATGACATTTACTGTATCATAGGAATATAATTCGATGAATGCAACCTAAACTTAAATATATTGTGTCTCGACAAACGTAAATATTCAACCGACTTGCCACTACTGAAATTAATTGCTCTTATGTACATGTAGCTAGGTTATCGGCATCGACGGCCGAACTTTCCTCCCGTGGCCATGCCTCCATTCCCCATGTCTCCTCCCATCATCTCACTCAGCAAGCTCAAAGAGCTTCTCAAAACGCTGTTTGAAAACAGGATCAAAGTCAAGGCGCCCAAGGCACTAACTATGACAAACATGCATGTGCATGGAACGCGCCAGCTCTTTATTTCATGCGCACAGCCAAAACAAAATATTCAGGGCTAAGTTAATTCTTTAAGAAGAAAAAGAAAAAGAAGAAGAAGAAGATAGATAAATAGATAGATCCTGAGTGCTTATAGGGTCCAGCGGACTACCAAGAGCCGAATCAGGACCACACAAAATTAAGTAGAAAAATCAGACTAAACAGTTAACTTAATATGATAAAAGATGTAAATAAAATCAGTCTCACCCAAAAAATCCAAACAATAATACAAAACAAGACGATATGATATATATGAAGAAAAATAAGGAGGGAAAGTTAAGAGGAGGGGGGGATGGGGGAGAAGAAAAAGCAGAATGCACCATTTATGAACTGCATCGTGGTCGTCGTCGTCGTCATCATCATCTTCATCATCATCATCATCATCATCATCATCATCATCATCATCATCATCATCATCATCATCATCATCATCATCATCATCATCATCATCATCATCATCATCATCATCATCATCGTCTCTGGTCAGTGGCATAGTGCCACCTCAGTTCAAACAAGCTGTGATCACCCCCATTCTCAAGAAGCCTGGGCTTGACCCGAACGTGTTAAAACACTATAGACCGGTGTCGAACCTGCCTTTCATGGCGAAGGTCTTAGAGAAAGTGGTTCTAGCCCAACTGATCGAGCATCTGCAAGCAAACAATCTGTTAGAAGTGTATCAGAGTGCATACAGAAAGGATCACAGCGTGGAGACAGCCGTGCTGAATGTCCTGGATGGCCTACTAATGAGTTCAGATCAGAAGCGAGTTTCTCTCATGGCGCTTCTTGACCTCAGCGCGGCTTTCGACACGCTGGATCATTCTGTACTGCTTCAAAGACTTAACAAATCATTTGGCCTACGTGGTGTTGTTCATGACTGGTTTGTGTCGTATGTGCAGGATCGCTTTCAGTCAGTTCTGGTTGATGGTGTTTTATCATCACCCGACTCACTTGTATTTGGTGTCCCTCAGGGTTCTGTGTTGGGGCCTGTGTTATTTACATTGTATTCTCAGCCACTTTCAGACGTCATCACAGACCATGAATGTAATTTCCATAAATATGCAGACGATACTGAACTGTCTAAGAGTTCTCAGCCATCAGACTTTAAGACTGTGCAGTCAGACATTCAAACTTGCATCCATGATGTTCTTTCCTGGATGGATAGCAATAAGCTTAAATTGAACACTGAAAAAACTGAAATCATGCCTGTAGGCAAAGCCTCGTGTCTCAGGCAGGTCGGCAGCGACTCCCTAGTTGTAAATGGCAGCAGCATTCCGTACCAAGACTCCGTGCGCTATCTTGGAGTCAAAATTGACCAAACTTTGTCAATGCAAGATCAAATTGGTACTATTTGTCGTGCTACTTTTCTCGAGATGAGGCGCATTGCCTCTATTCGACCGTTTTTAACCGAGTCAGCGTGTGCAGCTCTTGTCAATGCTTTTGTGACATCACGGCTTGACTTCTGCAATTCTGTTCTGGTTGGTCTTCCAACTGAACAAATAAATCGCCTTCAACGCGTACAAAACAACGCAGCGCGTCTTATTTTGAAACGGAATAAAAGGGATCACACCACTCCCTTACTATGCAAGCTTCACTGGCTGCCGGTGAAGTTTCGCATTCAATTCAAGGTCTGCGTTTTGGCTTTTCGGTTCTTTGAAGGCACACTACCATCCTACCTAGCCAATGCACTTGTAGCCTATAAACCAACTCGGGCACTACGTTCTTCGTCTGAACGTCTTTTGACAGCGCCACTCCGAAATATGAAAACTTTCGGAGAACGTGCATTTTCTTTTGCTGCGCCTATTCTCTGGAATTCGCTGCCGGCAAACATGAGAGGCGTACCTGACTTGGCAACATTCAAATCGCAACTGAAAACGTATTTGTTCAAGCTTGCATTCAAATAATAATTATTATTATTATTGTTGTTTTTATTTCATTGTAATATTATGCCGTATGTGTTGTAATGACAGGATGTACAATGGATGAATGCGAGTGGGTGCGCAATGTGTCACAATGTGAGATTTGCGCGATATAAGTACCATTCATTATTATTATTATTATCATCATCCTCTTCTTCTTCTTCTCCTCCTTCTCTTTTTCATCTTTATTTTTATCATCGCCATCGCCATCATCATCGCCATAATAATTTTCTTCTTCTTTTCCACCTTCTCCTCATCATTTCCTCCTCCTCTTCTCCTTCTCCTCCTCTTCATCATCATCATCTTCATTATCATCGTCATCATCATCATCATCATCATCATCATCATCATCATCATCATCATCATCATCATCATCATCATCATCATCATCATCATCATCATCTTTATTATTATCATCAACTTCTTCTTCTTCATCTTCTACTTCTTCTTCTTCTCCTCCTTCATTATCATCATTATCATTCTCATTATTATCTTCTTCTTCTTCTCCTCATCCTGCTCCTTTTTTCTTTTCATCATCTTCATCAGCATCCTCTTCCTCCTTCTGATCCTCCTATTTCTCCTCTTGATCCTCTTTATCATCATCATCATCATCATCATCATCATCATCATCATCATCATCATCATCATCATCATCATCATCATCATCCTCAACTTTTGCTTTTTCATCATCTTCTTCTCCATCATCATCTTCATCATCTTCTTCTTATCCTCCTATTTCTCCTCATCCTCCACATCATCATTACCATCCTCTTCATCTTCTCCTCCTCCTTTTTCTCCTCCTCATTCTCATAATCTTCTTCTCTTCCTCCTCCTCTTTTTCTTCTTCTCCTTCTTCATTATTATCATCATTATCATCATCATTACCATCATTATCTTCTTCTTTTTCACCTCCTCTTTTTGTTATTCTCCTCCTCCACGTCCTCTTCGTTCTCATTAGCATCATCATCATCTTCTGTTTCTCCTCCTCCTCCTCTTCCTCCTCATGATCATCATCATCTTCTTCTCCTCTTTCTCTCCTCCTCCTCTTTTTCGTCATCATCATCATCATCATCATCATCATCATCATCATCATCATCATCATCATCATCATCATCATCATCATCATCATCATCTTCTTCTTCTTCTTCTTCTCCACCCCATCATTCCCCTTTTGCTCCTCCTCATCCTCTTCATCATCATCATCCTCTTTCTCCTTCTGCTCCTCCACTACTTCTTCTGTTCCTCCTTTTTTCCTCCTCCTCCTTATGTTCTTCTTCTCCTCCTCTTCTTCTTTTTAATAATAATCATCATCATGATCATCATGATCATCATGATCATCATCATCATCATCTTCTTCTTCTAAATCTTCTTTCTCCTCTTCTCCTCCTCATTTTCTCATCCTCATTCTTTTTTCATAATCTTCTTCTTCTCATCTTCTTCTTCTTTTTCCTCTTTCTCATCATCATCATCATCATCATCATCATCATCATCATCATCATCATCATCGTTCTCATTATCATCACTTTTTTCCCTCTTTTTCTGCTTCTCCTCCTCCTTCTCATCATGATCATGATCATGATCATGATCATCATCATGATCATGATCATCATCATGATCATAATCATCATCTTCTTCTTTTTCTTCTTCTCATCCTCTTCCTTTTTGTCCTCCTCATCCTCTTCATCATCATCATCCTCTTCCTCCTTCTGCTCATCTTTGTCTTCTCCTCCATTTGCTTCTTTTCATCATCTCATCATCATCTTCTTCTTTTCTTCTTTTCCTTCTCCTCTTCTCCTTATTTTTTCTCCTCCATCATCATAATCATCATCATCATCATCATCATCATCATCATCATCATCATCATCATCATCATCTTCTTCTTCTTCTTCTTCTTCTCCTCCTCCTTCTTCTCCTTTCTCTCATACTCCTTTTCTTCTCCTTAGTCTTCCCTCTTCCTTCTTCTTCTTTTACTCCTCCATTCTCTTCGTTCTTCTTCATAGTCCTCCTCCTCTTCTTCTAGTAGGTGGAAAGTCATCGACGTCATCTAGTTACAGGCTGTTAACACTAACACTCCTGGGTTACATACATTCCCAAATGAAAACGTTTCTTAACTTCCCGCTTGTGCGCCTGCCCAAGTAACGTCAACTTTAACCCCCTCGGGACATTGAACGTATTATGTTGGGTCACCAATTACGTCAGAATCTCACGTCTTCTGCCAAAAAGAAAGTACAAATATCTACTTTCAGTTGATTTAATGTTCCCTCCCTTTGATAGTACATACATTACCCATTAAAAAAACTTAAAAAAAAAACACAAAAAACCCAAAACAAACCAACAACAGCAACAATAATAACGACAACACGATTTCTTTTTTTTTTTTTTTTTTGCGTCCTGCACCAGTGTTGGGAGTAATTGTCAGGATTGTGTAAAAAAATGTTGTTTGACTTCTTAGATTATGAAAAATATACGTGATTTAAAAGCACAGCTCATTTAATCATATCCAGTATGAGATGTGTGGAGACATTTGAAAACGCGGCACGTGAGAGGGAGAGGAAGAGAGAGAGAGAGAGAGAGAGAGAGAGAGAGAGAGAGAGAGAGAGAGAGAGAGAGAGAGAGAGAGAGAGAGAGAGAGAGAGAGAGAGACAGACAGACAGACAGACAGACAGAGACAGAAAAAACAATGAGAGATAAACAGACAGACAGACAGAGACAGAAAAAACAATGAGAGATAGACAGACGGACAGACAGGCGAGGTATCGGAGGGGGTGGGTGTGTTGGTAGGGGTGGAGGAGGATGAGTCTCGAGAATTTCACTAAAGTTTGAGAGTAGGTTTGTTTGATTTGATTTCACAAAAGACAAGTGAAAATCCATCACCAACATCAATTTCTTTATTGTATATTACTACTATTATCCCACATCTTTTTCTGTCTCCCTCTTCTTCTGCCTCTTTACACCGTGCCTTACAGGATAGTCTTCGCAAGGCCTGATGCTCTGGTGACGTGGCCATATCACGGAGTTTCCGTTTCTTCACCACTGTGAGCAGGTCATCGTGTTGCCCAATGGCTTGTGTAATGGTCTTTCGGACTTCGTCGTTGGTGATGTACTGGGTATAGGAAATGCCCAGAAGTCTTCTGTAGTATCTCATCTCCATGCTTTGTATTCGTAGTTGAAAGTGTGCTGTGAGGGTCCATGTTTCGCAAGAGTATAAGGACGATGGAGATGACAAGGGAGTGCAGCAAGCTTACCTTAGAGTGTAGACTGATGGTCATGTCTTTCCAAATGGGCTTCAAACTTGTAAGGGCAGCAATTGCTTGTGACATCCTGGAGAGTACTTCCTGTCGGAACCCATTGTCTGATAAAATTGCTTCTAAATATTTGAAGCTGTGCATCGTGTTGAATGATTTTCCTTGGACTTTTATGTCCGTGTTGACCCCATTGGTGTTGTTAGTCATCATTTAGGTCTCCTCTGCACTTATTTCCATTTCAATGACTCTGAAGGGGATGTCAAGGCTCTGTACCAGCTGTTCAAGGTCTTGTTCCTCTCCAGCAAATCCATCAACGCCATCTGCAAAAAAGGAAGGTTGGAGATTGCTCTATTCCCTATGCTGACTGTGCCTTCATGATCTGCAAGGGCATCATTCTGACATGATGCGCTCCAGAAAAATGCGCTCCTAATAACAATTAACAAATTATTAAAATGGGGGTATAATCTCATTGTAGAACAATGGAACTCAGTGTTTCGTATGAAGTTACGGTTCTTTCTGATTTAATTCAAGTCTTTATAATGTTTGTCTGTGCTTGATGTTATTTTTTTAAGATTTGATAAATTACATAAGTTTATAGTGTGTATCATTTAAAATAAAATAAGATAAGGCAATTTTATTACCTTTTACACACAAAAATTACATTGTGGTATCAACAATTGATAATAAGAATAAAACTACCAAACATTACTACAATAGCACTACGCATTCCAATTTTAATACAACTGTGGGACATTACTTGCTCTCTCTCTCTCTCTCTCTCTCTCTCTCTCTCTCTCTCTCTCTCTCTCTCTCTCTCCATAGACACAAACATACCCCCCTCCCCCACTCCCGCTCTATTCCACTCACACACTGTCCATTTAAAAATGTCACACACACACACGCACACCAAAATGTTTACTGGCTGTGATCTGAAACTAAGATAGGGTTAAAAAAAAGTTGAGTAAGACATTATATGATCACAATATTGCGTTGTAAATTAAAGGTCAAAGTGAGTAACCCAAAATTAATCAGGGCTGCGTCACTGCAAAATATTGCTAAAAACGCGTTATAATATTTGATTTGTTAGAGTCAGTTTACTTATTTTACTTGCAATTTAATGAATAAATCTTACAATTTAATAAAAAAATTAAGTGTGTGTGTTTCTTTGTGCGCGTGAGTGTGAGTCAGTGTGTATTTGAGTGTGAGTGCGTTTGAGTGAGATAGAGAGAGAGAGAGAGAGAGAGAGAGAGAGAGGGTGTGTGTGTGTGGGTGTGCGAGGGTGTGTGTATGGGTGTGTGTGTGTATGAGTCCACTTTCTTCCTGCCATCGCTGCGATCATGCCATTCACTGTGTTACGTTGAAACGCGAACGAAAGTATGTCGGAAGCGTGTACGATAGATCTAATCGTTTCGATTTGCAAAGTATTCAATAATGGAGTTTATTTACCTTTGATTTGAGTTTGCATTGTTGTTAGGAGAGGCTTTGTATAACGTTGATAATTTGCGTTAGTCGATATTATTTGAGAATCTTCTGGATATGCGTGTTTACTCTTGATAGAAATTTCCCGATACATGTCGAAGCAAGAGGTCGTTCTGGAAGATATAAAAATATGTATTGACGTAAGTCAGTGATGACGATCTTTTATTCGATTGGTGGCGGTGCGTCATTTCTACATTGTTCGAAATTCTTCCGGAAGAGAGAGAGGTTATTTAATCGTGTGCCGAGTTGCTGTTGAGAGATAGTAAAGTTGTTGATAGTGATTTGGAGAGTTGCTGTGAAAGTTGTTGAGTTGAGTTGAGAATTGTATGCAGTTGTTGATGTGTGCTGAATAAAAGTGGAAAACTTCATACGTCGACTTTGTGATTTGTATGCTGTTTGGACGGGCTGCGTGAATAAACGAATCTGAGTTACACAACTATCAGGAATTCAAGCATCGGGGCTGAATCAGATACTGATAGAAAACTCCATCATCAAACAGAGTGTAACACACTGTAGAGACAAACGCCGTAAAAGGCAGTAATTCATAATAATAATAATAATAATAATAATAATAATAATAATAATAATAATAATAATAATAATAATAATAATAATAATAATAATAATGTTTTTCATCATGACACGGCGATGTGATAACGAGTCTTTTGGTTTGTCTATGCCAAATTCTTGCACCGCAGGGTAAATATTTTGATTTTGTTTCATTCTAGATAATTTCCCTAAGATTGCTAAGTAAAATAGTTTGTTCGTTGAATGCACTTGTTTTTCAGAGGACTGATGTTTTGATTAAGCATAATGTGTTTTTCCAAGCGGATCCGGACCTGGATAAGTTAAGGTTTGTATGAAAATATTATTTCATGCAAATGTGTAAGACAAGGTTTGTTTGGCAGGTGTTTATTTTTTCGTCTTCTATCTGCATGGGCTTCCTCTGTGACGTTTGTGTCTACGGTGGTTATGATTGGATCTACAATTAGAACTGTGTGTCAACGGTGACTAGGAATATCTCTGGTGGGTCTAGACAGTCACAAGTTCCAACAGCAACATCAGCGTCAAGTTCTACCTTCGATAGTCTTCTTCTCCGATTCCCTCTCCACCCGGTTCTTCATTGCCAACGACAACAACAAGGACTAACACCAAAGTTAAGTCTGAAATTTAAGTGAAACGAACATGTCGGTAATCACGACTGGAAGTAATATTGATACATCATTTCGGTTTCCTCATTCCGTGCCCGTGATGTGGAGGTCATCAGTCACCATAATCTCCACGACGGTTTGCAGACGCTTGTTGCCAGAGCTCGAAATCCATTTCCGGGGGCATAAACCCGTGGCCATAGCCGTAAGAATGCCCGCTATCAATAAATTGCCGTACGGTCCACAGAAGAAAGTGTCGTAATATGACTGAAAAAGACCAAAATGTAATATCTGAGTTCGTGAGTTCGTGACATGTTCACACGCCTACTCATCCCCGGAGTAAGTAACTTACAGACTGACAAAGTAACCTTATAACCATCAAGAGCCTAGATCTGATGAATATGTGCGCTATATTAAATTGCCAGTAAAAAGTAAGGCAATAAAAATTATTAAAACAACAAATAGCACTAAATAAATAACTAATTAAACTAACTAATTAGCTAATCAACTAAATACACATTATTTTTAACATAAATTTTATTTAACAAAACCCAGATAATAATACGAGGCAAAACATCAGGGCGCACAAAAGCACAATGCTTAAATGAGTGCTACCCAAATAATAATAATAATAATGTATCAAAATATCACTGGCGGACGACAGGAAACAACAAGAGAACATTGATAAAAATACAAGAAATAGAAGAAAAAAAAATTATAAAAAGAAAGGAAAATGTTTGACCAAAAAAAAAAGATTTTAAATAAAGGGGAATAGAAAAAAACAGAAAGAAAAAAGAAAAAAAGGGGGTGGTGGTGGTGGTGGTGGTGGTGGGGGAGAGAGGTTGAGTTTCAGAGACTGCAGAATATTAGTTCGTAAGCTTTGGCAGTTTGAACTCGATATTCCATAATTAATAGTAATTTTATTATTATCTCAGATACTATCTTACATCTGTTCATAACGATCTTGGTGCTAAATTTGCTTTACTTTAAAGCCACTATAATTGTATTCTACTGCTGACATCAAATACAGCAGTACTCCAACGACAAAATAAAAGACATCAATAATATCCAACCAACTTTAAATTATTTATATTTTTAAAAAAAAGTTGTGTTGTACTAGTTGACAAGTGGATGATGACAATCTCATCGCCACCACCTCCCTTTCACTGCCCCACCCTTCCACTCTCTTTCTCCTTTCCAATCCTCCATCCTTTCCCTCTCCCCTTTCAATCTCTCCTCTCGCAACACCCACCCGTTCTCCTAAAGCCCACCCGCCCACACACACGTGCACAGTAACTCCTTGAGCTGTGCGAGGCCTCCGAAGATTTGATCAGCACGTGGATACCGTCTCGGATCTCTTTTGGCATTACCCTGAGCAACCGCACGTTGGATCCCGTCACTACTGTGGGCTATAAACAATAACCAGCCAATAAATGAAACAATCAATCAATCAATTAACAATCGAATTACCAATCAAACATTCTATCAATCCCTTCGTCCATACACTCATGCAGACAGTCATCCTTTCAACCGTAAAGCAGTTAATCCATTCAATTTAACACACACACAAAAAATGATGATGATGATGATGATGATGATGATGATGATGATGATGATAATGATTAATATATTGTTCTATTGAAGATGATGACCATAATGATGATGTCCATGATGATTAAGGAATTGAATTATTATTATTAGTAGTAGTAGTATTAATTATTATTATTATTATTATTATTATTAATATTATTATTATTATTATTATTATTATTATTATTATTATTATTATTATCAGTGGCGTAGCTAGGGGAGGGGGTCCAAATTAGAAAGTTCCCCCGTGCCCCCACTTGAGGGGGGTGGGGGGGGGGGGCCACCAAAGGAGTGTCCGAAATTTTTTTTTTACAATAATATTGCTATTCACGTTGTTATATAAGTTAGTGACACTGTTGCATGTATTCCACACAGATTAAGAATTTCAAAGTTACGTACTATATCAGCACGCGTGTAAAAACTGGTAAAAAGTTTACTAAAAACAGTCTATACATAACTCAGGTTTTTGTAAAACACGTTATTTTAACGGCATTTTATCGGTATCTTCTATTTTATGTCCATGCTATAATTCATCTGTCCATAGACATAAATAGAAGGTTAATAGTTCGTATATTTATGTCTATTCGTCTGACGAAATTCATAATCATGGCCGATGTAACAAGTATATATAATTTTTTGTATATTTTTAAAAATTTGTCCTCACGCACGCGCATATATCAATTCCATTTTTTCCGGTAAATGGCGATGTGGCTTTTGTGAACTTGTGAAGGTTTGAAGGAAAATCTGTTTCATCTTCGTTGTTGTGATGGTGTCTAGTGTGTGAAGATTCAAGAAAGAGTCTTAATGATTATTTTTTTTTAATTTTACTGATATACTATACCAATTTGAATTTAGACTTATATATTTATTAAGTACATTATTTCATGTCATGATGTCGAATGTCAAAATGCAAGGGCCCCCAAAGAGGCCAAGCCCCCGGGCCCCCAAATCCCTAGCTACGCCACTGATTCTTCTTCTTCTTCTTCTTCTTCTTCTTCTTCTTCTTCTTCTTCTTCTTCGTCTTCTTAATTAATTAATTAATTAATTAATGAGCCACGAACTCATTATTATGAATGATACTGATGATGATGATGATGATGATGATGATGATGATGATTATGATGATGATGATGATGATGATGATGATGACAATACTTGTTGTTGTTAATGATTGTTGTTGTTATTGTTGTTTTTGTTGTTGTTAAACCGTTCACGGTTCTGACCTGAGTCCGCAGAATAGCTGAAAGAATCGACTTGCTTCTTGGTACCGTAGCTGTAGCCCATGAAGGGACTGGGCATAAGTATAAGCTCCTCCCATTGGCATCACGGCCGCGTAGGATGGCCCTTGCCCTTGCACCGAAACGACTGAAGCGCCAACCAGCACAGTCAGGAGAAGACAACTGCTGCTGAGTCACCAACTGGAAGCCATGTCGACTGTTGGGAGAGGAAACTAAGATGGCCCATTACTATTAAACCAGAACAAAAAAAAGGACAGTTTGATGTTACCCAACATACCAAAATGTTTTGGGTGGAGCAACTGTACGTAGTGCAATGTTGACGATTTTCACAGCAAAAGACGATTTTTTTCTCCAGCAGTTCACATTACGGCCCCAATAGCGTAATGAAAACCACAACGTTGACTGTGCCACTCTCTTACTAGTGTGCAAAATGGTTTCGAAACGTATGCCAAAAGTATATATTTGTAACCCTTTTATTTACCAGAAAGCTGTTATAATTCTACACTGGGAAATAAGATAATAAAGCGGGAATACAATTTGCTACAAATAATGCATATTTTAGCTTGTAACACTCATGATGAAAAGAATATTATGGTCTACAAAAAAAGTCTGTAGAATCTTCTTCTTCTAAACAACATCCTGCAGGTCCTCCGTCTGGACGATGAACCAATTCCACAAGGTTAGTTATACTTTAAAATTTAGAGAAAAAAAAGGTCCAAATTTATATTTTAAAAAATTCATACGCAGTAAATATAAAGCAAAAGTTTAGGCACACATTAAAAATCCACTTCCGCATATACATTGAAGAACAAAGATGCAGGCACGCGTTACGGAGAATATAACCAAAGCTTGTCTATAATTTATCCTTCTTTGTTTATTATAAAACAGGTAATTAAAATAAAATAAATGGCTAGAACAAAAAAAAAAACAACAACCAAAGATTACAATGTCAAGAATTCCAAACCAACGATTACAAAAGTATAAGAAACAGAATGAACACACAACCTGACCACCGACCATCGCGGTGGACAGTGAACCGCGAGAACAACAGCTGGCTAATAAACACACACATAATGATAAGCAAATGTACTAGAAGAATAAAATAAAAAATCAATAATTTTTTCCACAAATTCAGAAACAAAGATAAAGAAATAAATAAGGAAAAACAAAAAAGCACAAACAGACCAACGGTGTGGAGAGCGGGTCTCTAGATCTGACCACTGAGGCAATGCCTTGGTAACCGCCACCTCAGATGGCAACTGTCATTGCTAATCCTCCAATCTTTTGCAGGCTTGTTGGCAAAACGCATCTCTCATCCTGGGATCCGGCCACGTCAAAATCTTTAACGGTAGACAACTTTTACACTTCTTCTTTGGCTGGCTGCAGTCAAACACCTTTTTTAAGTTTCAAGTTCCTTAAGGGCACTAGCCTCTGAGGGGGGTTTTAGCCAAATCGGACAAACATAACGTCAATTGACAAAGCAAGATCAAAAAGCTGTGATCACATTATTCCATGCATTCAATACAATTTGTAGTCAGTGTGAATACTATAACTATTCTGACAGCCACAAATACGCATTTCATAATGATAAAAAATCAGAGTAGAAAATAAAGACACACAAGGGAGTTATTCACTCCAATCATACTATTTAAACAGTGAAAAAAACAATGTCAATAAATCGACATAATTTTAAAAAAACTCTGTTTTGAAGAATGCAAACTTCTTTGAAGTGTATGCTAGGGCAAAAACACCTGATCCTACCTGCTGAACGCGCATGTTGAGGGATGAGCACAAGGAGGGGAAACGACACTTTTTACGATGGGTGGGATTGAGCGTCTTCTACGTTGGTCCATTTGCTTTGCTGGACACGATACGATAATATGGTGGAAAGGAGAGGTTTTGATTGACGAGCTACACAATAACATGACTCGAGATCGGCGCTGAGTTTAATTACGCTGCCCCAACGGTTCAACTGAGCAAAGACCAACTTTCATGCTTATTTGCGAAGATGGCCTGAGGTACCAATTAGTGTGCTCAATTCAATTTGGACTCAATTAAAGCGAAGCTTGTCCGAAATTAGCAAAATACCAATCACTAATGCCAGCTAAGTATCTATTGGGTGGAGTGGAAAGCGAAATGATCGTATCCACGAGGTAGACAAGTGATACATCATTTGTTACATTCACCTAAATTAATAGCAGTACTCATCTTTAAAACCATGCATCCCCTCTGCCAGTTCGCTGAAAACGAATACTAACCGCTAGTGCAGATCTCAAAGGTGGCTGATTCTAAAGAAATGTAAGCTTACATAGCAAATAAATGATTCAACAACGCGTTTCAAGAACATCACGTGGAATATTCATAAAATGATATAATGACAAAACAAATAACAATTTGTATTAGAAAGAACTTCTAGAAGATGTAACCCTGTTGGCGCTCTCATGGTATTTCAATATAAGTAATTTATTTCGGTAAATTACAGCACCTTGTGCTAATCGCAGTTTGGGAGAATTATATAGCACTGGTTATCTAAAAGAAATCCCAAGGGAATAAAAGGCAAGTTCAAAAGAAGCTGTGGCCATTGCTATCAAACGAATGAGTTTCACGAATGCAGAAATATATTATAATGATTAAAAACAAATCATTTTAATTTCATTCCAAACTTGTACGTTTATTACTTAGGAAAGGCTATTCGAATCCAGGTTAATTCATATGTTTTAAAGAATCCAGAAATTTAAGGAACTTAGAACACAATTTCGTCATTTTCTAGGCTAAACCTTTATGGAATAAAACTAAGAGCTTCAGTAAGAACAGCTTTTGACCGACAGAGTGAAAACAGTAGGGATCCCTACAATACTGAACACCCCAACACACCCTCTTTGAGTTTAATCCCCTTAAATCGATAGTTAAATGGTTAACATTTAAATTACAAACAACTTTTCGCGAAACAAGGGCTACACCACAGAGTTTCAGAAATATAAACAATCGAAAAGGGCCCCCCCCCCCCCCCCCCCCCAAAAAAAAAAAAATAATAATAATTTTAAAAAAATTACACTAAAGTAGCGTCTATGTGTTTGTAGACTTCAAGAAAGCGTTTGACCGAGTCTGGCATGCAGCTCTGTTGGCAACCATGAGAGTGTACAACATCAGCCATAAAATTATTGAAGTCATCAAAATACTATATGACAA
Source organism: Oncomelania hupensis (assembly GCA_036898135.1). Taxonomy (NCBI): domain Eukaryota; kingdom Metazoa; phylum Mollusca; class Gastropoda; order Littorinimorpha; family Pomatiopsidae; genus Oncomelania; species Oncomelania hupensis. Next base: position 35,715,048 of record CM072516.1, on the reverse strand, counting down.
CGCTATCAGTGCAGTCCTCCACAACAGCGCCATCGGGAACTGGTTCAGAATAACAATCGGTGTGCGACAAGGATGTATACTCTCTCCAACACTCTTCAACATCTTCCTAGAGTTCATCATGTTAGATGCCCTTGCAGATCACGAAGGCACAGTCAGCATAGGGGGTAGAGCAATCTCAACCTTCGTTTTGCGGATGACATTGATGGATTGGCTGGAGAGGAACAAGAACTTGAACAGCTGATACAGAGCCTTGACATCACCTTCCAGAACCTATGGAATGAAATAAGTGCAGAGAAGACCAAAATGATGTCAAACAACACCAATGGCCTCAACACGGACATCAAAGTCTAGGCCAATCCCTCAACACAGTGCATAGCTTCAAATAATTAGGAGCCAATGTATCAGACAATGGGTCCCGACAGAAAGTCCTCTCCAGGATCGCACAAACAGCTACGGCCCTGACAAGGCTGAAGCCTATTTGGAAAAACAGGACCACCAGTCTATATTTCAAAGTAAGGCTGCTGCGCTCCCTTGTCATCTCCATCTTTCCATACGCTTGCGAAACATGGGCCCTCACAGCAGATCTACAACGAAGAATACAAAGCATGGAGATGAGATGCTATAGAAGACTACTGGGCATTTCCTATATATATATATAATCTCTCTCTCTCTCTCTCTCTCTCTCTCTCTCTCTCTCTCTCTCTCTCCAGCATATCACCAACAACGATGTCCGACAGACCATCACACACACCAGCCATTGGACAACACGATGACATGCTCAAAGAGATGAAGAAACGGAAACTCCGATGGTATGGCCACGTCACCAAATCATCAGGCCTTGCAAAGACCATCTTGCAAGGCAAAGAGGCAAAAGAAGAGAGAGACAGAAAAAGGTGGGAGGGCAACATTCGAGAATGGACTGGCTTGACACTGAGCGAAGCCATGAGGATTACTGAGGACAAAGAAAGATGGAGTACGATCATCTGTGGTGCCCCAACGACCTTCGAGTTACAGGATAGGATAAGATAGGATAGGCGTCTACAGCCACCTAAAACTTTTATTGTATATATAAATTTGGGTTGTATAAAAACAAAGCACAAAATTACGAATGGAGACCATCAGGATACTGCAACATTCCAGGGTTCACCGTGTACCCCAGAGTGGCGCAGAACGAGATCGCTTCCGGACCACCGTTTCCAAAGCAATATGGTCGACCGTCTGCGCCGAGCGAAACTTTCTCACAGGGCTGAAATAACAATGATTTCAAAGACTGTCAAAAAACAATGAATGAAGGTACGACTAATAAGTACATCAATTTGTATGAATTACTAAATAATAATAATAATAATAATAATAATAATAATAATAATAATAATAATAATAATAATAATAAAAAGAGAAGATAATTTTAAAAAGGGGGGGGGGGGGGGGGAGGGAGGGGTCCAGAATGAACTGTAGTAGAGACTTGAAAGTTTAGGTCCAAATAGAAATTAGAATGGACTAACCGAAAGCCAAGATGGATATAATTATCTTTGCTATTTACCGAGGTATTAAAACAAAAACAAACAACACCTTCTCCCATCACCCTCCTTTCTCCCCTCCCCAACCCCCCCCCCCCTCCGCCCTCAAATTTGCACATTCGATTCTTACACAAAAATAGTTTAAGGGAGGCAACAATTCAATAATAGACCTTTACTTGATTGTTTTGGAAAACAGCATTATCTCCCTCTAATTAGATCATGCAGCTACGCATCATCTTCGTCGCTTTCTTCTTCACCACTTTATCCACTAGTAAAACTTACAGTATCCCCTTCCATGTTAAAATCCCATGCTCTTTCAAACAACAGTAATCAATGCCTGACGATCGTTGCAAGCGAACTATAAAATGAAAATTTAAGAGTTTTTTTCCCACCTTAGTTTCGTATATTATGTTGAGTCTACCACTGATCTAAAAGAAATGGATATACCCTGGCTAGCTCTGTATGAAGCCAAAGAGCCGCCATATTGGTACTCAGTTCAGTTCAGTTCAGTTCAGTTCAGGGGACTATGTTAAGCTTCGCAGCTTTTTTGTGTCCCTGATTTTATACAACATTAAATTTTCCGGTTAGTTTTGCAATTGTTCAGAGAATTAGAATTAAATGAAAATCATTCATCGAAATCAAATTTGGATTCCACAATGAAACTTACCTTTTCCAGAAGGTTTTTAAAAGTATTTAAGTTGTTAGCTTTTTTAACATATAATGGTAGTTTGTTCCACAGTGGTGCAATTCTATGGCTAAAACAGTGCTTTCGTTTGTTAGTACGACAGTGCTGGATAAAAATTTTGTCTTCTGAGTTTCTAGTTTTGCCTCCATCATAAAACTTAAAGAATGTATTAGCATTGACTTTGTCGATGTTATTTAATATTTTGTATGTTTGTATAAGATCACCTCTAACTCTTCTAAATTTCAAACTCGGAAGGCCTAGTTTCTTTAGTCTTTTTTTGTAAGACAGATTTTTCAAGGATTTTACCAATTTTGTTGCTCTTCGCTGCACTTTTTCAATCACTGACGATTGTCTTTTCAGTAGTGGTGACCATACAGCATTTGCATATTCCACATGAGGTCGGACAAGTGTCTTATACAGACATGTTAACGTATCTTTATCAAGGCAGGTGAAAGATCTTCGGATAATCCCCAGCATTTTATTTGCCTTTGCAATTGCATTATTAATATGTTTATCAAATTTTAACTCTTTATCAAAAGTGACCCCCAGATCCTTTTCTTCGGTACAGCTGTCAATTGACACTCTCTGACCATCAGCTGTCATATAATATTCATGGCAAGAAATTTTCCTACCAAATTTTAATACCTTGCATTTGGAAGTATTAAAATGAAGTTGCCACTTATCAGACCATTTACCAAGATTATTTATATCGGACTGTAGCTTAAGACTCTCACTGGACAAGTTATATAGTTTTGTGTCATCTGCAAAAATTTTACAACAGCTGGACACCTCATCTGGTAAATCATTTATGAAAATAGTAAATAAAACAGGCCCCAAAATGCTACCTTGAGGTATACCACTTAACACAGGAGCTTCTGAAGAGAAACTGTCACCAACTCTCACCCGCTGGTTTCTCTCAGACAAAAAGTTCCCAATCCATTGGCACACCTTTCCAGTGATACCATATGATTCGATTTTTGTTAAAAGTCTAGCATGTGGGACAGAGTCAAATGCCTTTTTAAAATCCAGATACAGCACATCAAACCCCTCACCATCATCTAACATTCCCGTAAAATCTTCCATGACTTCTAATAGCTGGGTCACACATGACCTACCATTTCTGAAACCATGCTGACAATCTGTATACAGTGAGCATAGATTCATATGGTCCACCACCGCATCTCGCACAAAAGACTCCAGGACTTTGCAAATGATGCATGTGAGACTCACTGGCCTATAGTTACCCGCTTCTACCCGACTGCCCTTTTTAAAAAGAGCAGTGACATTGGCTTTTTTCCAGTCCGCCGGAACAGTGCCATCATCTAATGATTTATTAAAAAGTAGGCACAAAGGAACTGACAACTCTTCACTTGCCTCTTTTAACACTCTGGGCGGAATACCATCAGGGCCAAACGCTTTACATGGGTCTAGTTTAGCTAGTTTTTCCTGCACAGCTTTAGGTGTTATAAGGATCTCAGTTAGACTTACACCATCTGATCTAGATCCAGGATCTAATTTAGGTATGTTTTTTAAATCTTCTTTTGTAAAAACACTGGAAAAAAAGTCATTTAAAATATTTGCCTTTTCCTCCTCACTGACTGCCATACCTCCATCCTCTTTCCTCAAAGAGCTGATGCCAGAAGACACTTTCGTCTTGGATTGTATGTATTTCCAAAAAACCTTTGGGTTTTCTTTACATGTACTGGCAATTTTAAATTCATAATTCATTTTTGCCTTTTTCACCCCTCTTGTGCATTCATTTCTTGCTTTTATATACCGTTGATAATCTACACCATCTTGAGTTTCTAAATATTTCTTGTATAAGGTATGCTTTTTCTTTACCTTTTTTAAACACGATTTCTTAAACCATGCAGGCGCCAAAGTAGATTTCGACTGTCCTCTTGACCTTGGTACATGTTTTTCCATTGCTAATAAAATGTTATTTTTTATATATAACCAACTTTCTTCCACATTTTGTTCTTTTATTTTATTCCAATCAACTGCTTTTAAAGTTTGCCTTAAATCATTATAGTTTCCTTTCTTATAATTAAAATGTTCATTATTTTTCCTTTTCTGTACTATTTCAAAAACATTTAAATCAAATACAAGCACATCATGATCACTTTTTCCCAGTGGACATAAATGTTCAATATCAGAAATAACTTCTGCATCATTTACTAAAACCAGGTCTAAAAGACTTGGTTTCTGCCCTTCTCTCCTCCGTGTTGGTTTACTCACCATTTGAATCAAATACGCATCCCTAATACATTCAACAAACTGCTGCTCTCTAGTGCTGGCAACCCCATTTTTCCAGTCAATTGTGGGAAAATTGAAGTCTCCCATAATGCATATATGGTCAAAGTGTTTGATTTGATCAGATACTAATAGATCCATTAATTTACCAATATTTTCCTCAGATGAGTTTGGATGTCTGTACACACATCCCAACAGCACACTGTGACCATTTTTATTTTTAAAATGGCACCAAGTGCTTTCTTCAACATTAGCCTTATTTAGTTCTTCACATGCCTGAGGATACAGGTCTTCTCTAATATATATTACAGCACCCAGTTTTGGATTTTCATTCATAAAGCACTCAAATCCTGGTATATTATATTCTGCTTCACAAACACCTGATTGATTCTTAGCAATTATTTCAGTGAGAGCAATAACACTAACATTCCTTTCCTCTATAAGCTGTAATAATTCAATTTTCTTGTTTAAGAAACTGTCAAGATTTGAATACAGAACAGTGCAGTTTTGCACACCTTTGAGCTTAATACTACAATTAAAATCCTTACAATCTATGCAGTCTTTGTGTTGTGTAAAACTATGTACAGTGTGACTGTCAGGTCAATGTTCTGTATTTGCATCCCCCCTCCCCTTCTCTTCTTTCCCTCTTCCCTGCCCTATGTCTTTGTCCTGCAGCTGATTCCTCTTCATTATCCTTCCATTTCTAATAATCCAGTCATGTTCCCCTGTGTCTTTTTTTTTCTGTTCAAGCTGTTCTTTCAGTTCTCTATGTTTTTGTCTTTGTTTTGGAGTGAAGTCTTGATTAAAGAAAACCCTCTTGTTATGTTCAACCCCTTTGTTCAGGTTGAAAGAACCTCTCAAAATGCTTGATTTTGCTGCCTCATTTTTTACTTTAAACTTTAACAGGCGTGGCCTGCCAGGAGCGTTTGAGCGCAGACGGACTACGTCTACAAGCGTCTCATCCGCGAGACTTGAGTCCATCTTCGCTATTATACTTTTCAGTCTGATCAGATCATCTTTCAACTTATTTTCTTCCCCCTCCTTGTCGCTTTCTGGCAACCCCACCACCATCACGTTGAGCTTTCTTTTCTCCACCTCAGCGCGCTCATCCAGTGCGTCCGCCAACTTTCTCTCAACTGCTTTTTCTATCTTCTCTTCAAGAGAAACGCCTGTGTATCCGGACTCCAACTTTATCAGCCTCTGCTCCATGCTTTCAACCTTTTTAATCAACGCATCGATTTTCACCTCTAGATTACAATTTTTCTGCCCTTTTCCCTCTTCACAAGTTTGACAGAGCCACTGAATGTTCTCGCCGCTATCGACCAGGAAAGAAATCTCAAGTTTATTCAAACTAGTGCATTTATAGTGAAACCAGTATTTGCAATCGTAGCACTGCACAACATCGTGCTCTGGAATCGAATCTTTGCACTTTGGGCAAATAAACAATGAAGCCTTTTCTCTTTCTTTGTCACTAGACTGGCCCTGCCCCCTTTTCCCTCCCTGCCTTGGTTTTCCCATAATCGAAATTTCTATGAAAACTGAGCAAACCAAACAGCTAATCAACAACAAACGACAATCAGAATCACTAATACAAGGATAAACTAATATTAACAGTGTGTACTCACCTCAATCAACTTGTTTAATAGTGCAATAATAACTAAAGTTAGTAGATTACACTTTCAGTTTGTGAACGTCTGTGAGTACGAAGAAAAACTTCTAGAATAAAGAAAGAAAAAAAACCTTCTGGAAATTTTATAATCGCCACCAAAGATCAACTCTGGAAGCAGGCTTCAATTACAGCCAATTTCAATACTGACAGAGGACTGTGAATTACAAATATTCAAAAAATTGGCCAAAAATTCGTCAGAGAATTCTCACAGCCTCTTTCCCTTCACGCATGCCTAACCGGAAGTCGTAGTCTAGTTTACTTTCGCTATTGTCGCTAGCAGGCATGAGGCAGTCTATGCTCTGTAATTCCTGGTCAATTACTGAATTATTCTTGCACTTTGAAAGAATTACGATAAAATATCATGCTACAACATAGGTTTAGAGTAGACTGTCAAGAACTAAATGATTTACGGATTTTGAGATCGTCACATTGGCACTACGAGTACGATTTCATTTTCGATAAAAGTAGCTAGTAGGTACAGCTTTTAAAAATTTTGTGTGGCTGTTTTTATCTAAACGTCATTTATAAAAGTATCCCTTGGACTATCCCAGTCAGCTCATTTGCATACTATATACACTGCTGTTATCTGAATAAAATACTGGGGTTAATTATAGTGGATGCTTGTTATTGTTAATTTTATGTTTTGTTATTTTCTTTTAATTTTAGAACATGGGAGCTTTTTTCAAGATTTATTATGTGCTATTTATCTTAAGTCCTTGTTTCTAATACACAGCTAATAATGATACATTTTTAGTTGAATATGTATGCAAAGTCAAGTGCTAAGGAAAAAAAAGCTTGTTTTGAGTAGCAAGTTTCAAAATAAGATCATCCAAACAACTATAGAACAATCAAGCCACATAGAGATGATAGAAGGAGTAGAGAATGAGGACAGCAAAGAGGAGATCGCCCAATTTAGGTTAGTTGTAATGTCATTGCTAATTGAAAATTGTATAGAGAAACACAATACCATGTGAACAAAGACACTACTTACAAACAAGTCTGAACAAAAATGAATGTGTGCAAGGTTAGAAAATTTTATTCATTGTAAAAACCCTGTACTCGAAAAATCCACCCCGCCAGCAAAGGTGTTCACAATAATTACATCTGTGTGCATGTCCCTATCTCCAAATACTGTTGCCTTTTTAACCAAGATAGCAAAATTCAACACAACTGTACAAAATACACAACAGCAGTACCTATTACAAATATTTATTTAACATCATTAACATGTCATTCAGAACTTTGCTAATTAAGTTTATAATTATAAATGCTGTTTAAAGAACAAATACTTTCTGTTTATAGGTATATAAGCTAAAAGGACCACACTTTGAAGGCTTTGTTTATTTTGGGCGAAAACGGGGTTATTAAAAAATTTGAGCTGTCATTAAACAATGATAAAGCGAACCAACTGCTAAAAGTCTCAATTTTCTATTTCTGTTCTGACATGGAGCTATTTTCCCTATACCATACGCTCTTACAAGATACAAAGTGACAAGTGATCACACATGGAGTTATTTTCCCTATACCATATGCTCTTACAAGATACAAAGTGACAAGTGATCACAAGAAATGTATTTAATGTTGCAGCATCATAAAAGGAGTACAAATAAAACAGGGCGACAGTACATGCAATATAAGATTAAAAGATTAACCATTACATATTATCTGTACAAGGCAATACAACATTAAACAATTAAAATTATATCTTTTTTTTGCAACAAGTTTTTATTTCAGCCTTTTTTATTCTTCCATTCCAGAGTTTCTTCAGACTCAACGTAAAAAAAATCAACTATCTCATCCCTCAACATATCATACATTACAATACAGCGATATCACTATGGCAGTATGATTATATTATGATAATGATTAACTGAGGATGATAATAAAATAAAATATGATATAAAAGGCTGTTGTTTTATATATTATTAGTGAACTTTCATAATACTACACTCGCACCCACACAAATACAAAGTGGACACAACTGAAGTACTCCAAATGAAGATACATTTGTAACAACCGATAAATCCCAACTAACATAAACAAGAACAGGCAAATCATAATTGGATAGCAAAGGTGAAAGATCCTCTCAGGGACTTTACAACAAATAACTGGTGTTGCCATAATAAGTATATGACACAAATACAAAGAAATATTCAGCTATGACAATATCTCATTCAGTAAAGGGATAGAAAATAACAAATATGATGAAAATAATAATAATAATAAAACAATAATAAATAATAACATAACAAGGAAAATATAATAATTAGCATTATTACCAACACTGGTTCACTTAAATATTCTCAGATACAAATATTTAATTGAGAAAAAAAAATTACAAAACATAATAAAATAAAATTTACAAAAATAAAAAATACAATAAATTAATTAAAAAATATATAAATAAATAAATAAAATAAAATTTAATAATAAATCTAGTAAGGGGAACACTTGAAAAAAAGCATGACATACTTAAAAGTAAATTCAACAGCAAAAATACACAAATGATCATGTCAGTTATGATTCCTACTTTTCAATTCATCCTCTGCAACTACCTAGCCATGTAATGGAAACAAAATTGTCAGGAAAGTGTAAAAATAATTATAAGAAGTTAAAGCATTCATGTTTTTTTACATTTTCTCCCACATCATGAAAGTTATTATTTATTTAAAAAAAAATCAGGTATCATGACGCAATGAAAACCTGTGCTGAGTTGCAGGAAATATAAACTATTAATATTCTAGTAGTGGACATACTTGCTTAAAAACAGTGATATCAGCAAATTAAAAACTATCTTTATTTGTGTTCACTTTTGCTAGTGGCCTATTTACTTACTATTCTTGAAACTAATGAGTTGATGGCATAACAAGCAGACAAATGTGGAAAATATATGAAGGAACACAAATAAATGGTGTTAAATTAAAATGTCGAACACCCTTGTGTCATTTTTTTCATAAGTACCTTCTTATTCTTTGTTTGACTTTGAGACTGACCTGTTGACATCCCAAGTGATCAAAGGAGTTCCAGTGGATGACAAAGGATCTGTCATAGGCTGCAAATGTTTTTAGAAAGTGTAACACTAACAGATAAGTTGTAAAAATTAATTATAAGAAGTTAAAGCATTAATTTTTTTTTTACCTTTGTTCCTACAGCATGAAAGTTATTATTTATTTTTTAAAAAAAAATCAGGTATCATGACACCTGCTGTTGAGTTGCAGTAAATGTGAACAATTAATTATTCTAGTAGTGGACTCACTTGCTTATAGTTATAAACAGTGATATCAGCTAATAAAACAAAGTATATTTGTGTTCATTTTTGCATGAACATCCTTGTGTCATTTTTATGACCTTCTTTGTTTGGTGACAAAGGATCTGTCATAGGCTGCAAATGTTTTTAAAAAGTGTAACAGATAAGTGTAAAAATTAATTATAAGAAGTTAAAGCATTCATTATTTTTTACATTTGTGTACATTTGATTTGCTCCTACAGCATGAAAGTTATTATTTATAAAAACAAAATCAGTGATCATGCCATATTCACACTTGCTATTGAGTTACAGGAAAAGTAAACTCTTCTGGTTAAAATGTATAATGTACAAAACTAGTTATATATTATTTTTAAAAATAATATGCAACACTAAACCCACTGGACCAAAAATATTGTTTACGCTAGTTTTATTCAAATTAACATTAACAATATGAAATGTGCACATATTAAGCTCTAACATGAGTATAGCATTAAATGTTGCTTCTATTGATCTTTTTCAAACAATTGTTTGATATCACACCAATTTTGATGTTCATTTGATTTTGATAAATCCATGTATAACTTAATACTATAACTAACTTTACTAAGGAAAAATCAAAATAAATTATAAGAAAATATCAAAATAAAGTAACATGTGTACTGAACCTAGCGTGCCACCTTATGCATAAAGAAAAGTACACAAACCAAACACTTACCTTTAGATAAGAAGGTAGGCCATCAATGTTGGGATGGCTCCATCTTTCAGATGAATACACTGCCCAGTTGCATCAAAGCAACTCTTTTCAAAGTGTTGTGAACAGATCATAGACTTTGAATTGAATTGGCCTTAAATTACCTGAACGAAAACAATTTCTTTCCCATGCATTCCAGAGCCCAGGGTACTTGAAGGAAAACTGAAGAGAAAAAAAAAAAGTTTGTCAAGAACAATGTTATCTAAGAACAATGAGTACATGTGTCTACCAGAAACCTCTCTTACCCCACTCCAATCTTTGACCCACCCAAACAATTTCCCTCTCCCTTTTGTTTTTTTTTTTACTAATAGGTATTAGTGCACATTTGCACAGCAGAACTCAGGCTGTGAAGTCTCTTCTTGCGTAGGCCTCAATTACATACTATACTAGTTACGAGTTTACAAAAACGAAAGTAGAGACTTCACAGCTGTGAACAGAACCCCCACAAAATAACAGAATAATCGACACGACGATTGCAGAAACACACGTTTGAAAGACCTTCAATCATTACGATAAAACTCATTACTTATTCTAAACTCATCATTGCAAGAGTTTACAACCTAGTCGTGACAAATCTAGAACGCTGAAAATGTTACCAAGTGTAGGCCTACGTGACATTAATTCCCTATCCTGTCCCGTAACCCGAAGGTCGTACATTAATTAAATTTAATAAAAAAAAAAAGCTACTTACCGATGAAAGGTGATTCCTTTTTTTGCGTTCATCAGGGCAGTCTTGCCTTGAACAATTAATAACAGCGCACATAGGCATCGTTTATGCTTAAAAAGAGTTTGTCAAACACTGGACAATCCAGAGATAAAACATCGTAGCATACCACATAATACGAGTACCAATATGGCGTCTTTGAAACTTCCGCCGGCTTCACTATTGGCTAGCGCTTTCTCATTTAGAGGGTACTTCCAGTTTATTTAGTTCAGTGTGAGTCTACACACTGCGACTTTCGAAAGTAGAATTACACGTATGCGTATACAGTATAAAAGTGCGTAGCAAAGTATAGAAAGAGTTAAATGTTCACATTCAGACCAACTCAACTCGAATGGTTAGTGTTACATTATTGAACATATAATGTGTTGTTACACGAGATTGCACCAAGCTCAAGGGAACTAACTAACTAACTAACTAACTAACTAACTCTCTCTCTCTCTCTCTCTCTCTCTCTCTCTCTCTCTCTCTCTCTCTCTCTCTCTCTCTCTCTCTCTCTCTCTCTCTCTCTCTCTCTCTCTCTCTCTCTCTCTCTCTCGGTGACTGGCATTGACCAAGTTGTGGAAGTAACGTTCTTTATTAATTGAACATCCTTGACATTACCCTTGCAGTCTCCACACTCCCGCAACATGCCAGAAGGCCTGCACGAACTCAATGAAAAAAGTGCTAACAAATAATTTAAAGTACAAGCTTAAGTCAATCCAACCGCCCGTCCGTCGACGCCTCGATCTATTCATTCCACCCATCCGTTTATCTTTGGGAACAAACATCAATCAGTCCATCCGTCCTATCCATCCATTTAACCCCATCCTTTCAAACCAAGCTATTAAATCCCATTCACCCATCCGTCTCTAAAAGAGGCAATGTCTTCCTTTCAAAACAAACAAACAAACAAACAATGACTTTATGTATTTATTATTGTATTAAACTCGTAAACAGTTTTTTTTTAATAAAAACTTTGCCTTCACGCATTAAATCATTAATCAATCCTAAGGTGCGACGTGATCATCCTCATCCTCATCCTCATCATCATCATCATCATCATCATCATCATCATCATCATCATCATCATCATCATCTCCTTCTTCTTCTTCTTCTTCTTCTTCTTCTTCTTCTTCTTCTTCTTCTTCTTCTTCTTCTTCTTCTTCTTCTTTTTCTCTCTTCTTCTTCTTCTTCTTCTTCTTCTTCTTCTGCGTCTTCTGCGTCTTCAAGTAAACTTCGTCGTCGTCATCATCATCATCATCATCATCATCATCATCATCATCATCATCATCATCATCATCATCATCATCATCATCTTTACTAAAACACAAGCCTACATTTCTACTAATTATTCGTTTTGACAATAGCCTAATTTGATGTCTTTACTTCCTCCTCGAGATTCGTAAGGGAGGTAACCACTGCCATATCCAATTTGCATCCCAGTTCAGTTCAGTGAATAAATTAACGTCCCCGGACACATTGCATCCCAAATGCTCCCACCAGCCTTTATGCGTCTGGATTTAATAAAGACTGGTCGATAGCGAAAGTCAAGAAAACGCACCATAACAGCACAATGTTCTCTCTCTTTCTTAATCCCTTTTTTCTGTCGGAAAAGAAAGAGAATAGTGCTGTTACAAACATCATCATCATCATCATCATCATCATCATCATCATCATCATCATCATCATCATCATCATCATCATCATCATCATCTTCTTCTTCTTCTTCTTCTTCTTCTTCTTCTTCTTCTTCTTCTTCTTCTTCTTCTTCTTCTTCTTCATCTTCTTCTTCTTCTTCGTTGTCGTCGTCGTCGCAGTAGGCAGCGTTTAGTCGTCAAAGCCGGCTTGATGATCATCATCAGTAGCAATAGCTATATCCCATCTCCACCAAGCAACAATCTAGCCAACCTATCTACCTGTTCAAACCAACTAACCAATTTGTCAGCAAACACCGTAACCTTCTTCTTCATGAAATAATGTATTTGTTCTTGTCACAACTCAAAGAAATTGGAAAGAAATGGCAACCATGGAAACGATCATAGCAGTTCGTAACAAATAATGCCATTAGGCTATCCGCATGAATGAACTACTGAACATTGATGTGTATCGTCCACACTCACCATTGGCGATATGACAGACGGGGATAACCATCCCGGGGAAGAGGGGACTAAATCTACACTGAACCACCAGAGCAATCAATCGGCTAAGATGGAGTGTGAAAAATGGCCACTTTTGTCTTGCCACCATGGGGTTCGAACCTGTGCCATCGGTGAAAGCTTTACTACTGATCTACAGCGATGAGAAACTACATGCATACATGAAAAAGACATGAAATATCTATTAACGTACTGTACATTACATGTATGCATTCACTATAACGCGAGTGATGATGTATTTTTTTTCATATTTATACTGCCAAAGCCTTACGAAAAGTAGGATGGCTATTTAGGCAGTGACATGTTAAAAATAAAAGAAAAATATATGTAATGCAACGGAGCAAAAGCAATTTAAAACAGGCTGTATGGCGTTTAAAAAGCAACAAACTTGCAAGTACCTGTACTTGTATAAATATAGTCGTAATTGTGTTTTTTCTTCAAATATATCTATTTTTATCTCAATGCGTGATGAAGTAAATGAAACATTTAGGCTACATGTTGTGCAAATACATTGAGATTTGCCGTTAAATCATTTTCTTACCTAACCTCATCAGTCCAGTCCACTACTGCCCTCCGATCACCCCACTCATTTATCTTCACCAATTAATCATTATGACAAGATAAACATCAACTACGCGTTCTTTGACCCAGACTACAAAAACATTGTCAAACAAAAACCTCATGTCTGTACTGGGGAAAACATGACAGAATTGGCGAAAAGGAATAAACCAGATAAACAAGAAAAGCAAGGCAGTAAAATGCAATTTAAAAAAATTAAGCAATAATTAAAACGCAAAACGTAATTACCGGCCCTCGTGTAGTGAGTGGCAGAATGTTCACTGCAGCTAACCCAAGTGTTAGAGAAATCTCATACATCAACCCCATTTACTGTGTCCGCCATATTTGAAATATTACTTCCCCTGAAGCAAACATTAAATCACAGGCGCTTGTATCTGGACACGCGAGCGCCTGTGCATTAAATATACTCCAGAGACACAAAGGCCACCACAAAAGCGGTCAAACCCACGTTCCTCTAAAGTCTTACCCTTGTGACCTCAGATTAGTGACGACACGAGGTATGCTTAATAACCCTAGTTATGTCACTAGGTATGCTTTTGTTTATTAAAACCGTAAGTTCAGTCATTTAATTTTACGTCTGTTCACACTTTGGTGATATTAGACAAGAGACAAGCAAACAAACTTAATTATTAAATAAACTTTTATGCAAAATTTTATAGAACTTTAACAACTGGTTATTTTTAAGATGGCTCTAACAATTTTACCAATATTTGGATTATATAAAATATCTTCTTTTGTTAGACCAAAGTCCTTAAATTAGTAGACCGCACTCTTCCTTGTTGGTAAAGATGACTGGGCACTCGACACCTATATGTTCTACTGATATTTATTATATACATGGACAATTAACATCTGAAGAATATTTAGTACTCCAGGAATTTATTTTTAAATTTAATATACTTTTTGATTATAATTATGTTTTGGACAATTTAAAGTTGTAAATACTTTAGGTTTATTTATAGTATGTTTTACTGCTTTGTACAGTTTTGAAAAAAAATTAATTAGAAGATATGTGTATATTATTTACGTTAATTGCACATTGGATTTTTCATAGCACCACCTTTTGGTAATATATTACATACTTCGTTCCAGAATAGTCCGCAACCATCATTAACCCTTAACCGTCACAATTAAAAAAACGTTTTAGCATTCTTTTAAAACTTTTGTTACGTTAATCGTCCTTTATAAACCACGTGTCTTAGGAGGTAACACACGATTTTACTACTAGTATATACTAATACTTGATAACCCCTAGTCATGACACGAGGAAAGAAACTAATTCACCGATAGTTGATGTCCACATACTAGCTTGTTTTTATAACTTCAAATTATTGCTGCAGTCATAAAATACGCTTTTGATTTTACATTTAATGTCTTCGAAGTAGATCTACATTTTGCCCAACGGATACTTTCGTGGGGTCAGATATCAGCTCACAATCAATGTACGTTGTATAAGCTGGTGTGGTCTGGTAGCTCACGATATGGAGCTGGTTTCATTTGCCAAAAGCCGCGGGTTCGAAACCTCACAGGGGAGGAACTTATGTGACTCAGGTACGAGACTGTCAGGTTTTCACCGGATACTCCGGTTTCCTCCCTTTCTTCAATATTGATATTGGACGCAGTATATATAAAATTTCAAAAATAAAATTTGATGTCCTTTCCGTCTTCTAATAGTGACTTACCTTTACACATGTTTGTGTGGTGAATATGTGTTTGTCATGTATGTTTAGGAGTGTCTGTAACATGTGAACGTCAATGTTTGTTGTTGTTGTTGTTGTTGTTGTTGTTGTTGTTGTTGTTGTTCTTCTTCTTCTTCTTCTTCTTCTTCTTCTTCTTCTTCTTCTTCTTCTAATTATTTATTTATTTATTTATTTATTTTATTACTTTTATATAGCACTGTTCCATCTCAAGAGCTGCTCAAGGTGCTGGTCGATACAGGATCTAACTCAAGCAGTTCGAGGCACACTCTTGCAATCTTTGGGAGCATAGGTTGACGCCCAAAGGACTAGCCGGCTTCACCCATCTAGGACATGAGCGTCAGGATCTTTAAATTCCATGCGATGGAATGCGTGCGTGCACAGACTAGACCTTGGTTTATACTCATCCGAAGAAGTAAGATCGTCGCCCTTTGAGTCTGATTTAGAAATCCAGTACTGTTATTATTATTATTATTATTATTATTATTATTATTATTATTATTATTATTATTATTATTATTATTATTATTATTATTATTATTATTATTATTATTATTATTATTACTATTATTATTAGAGAGAGAGGGACATAGAAAGAGCCAGAGAGACAGACAAACAGACAGAGAAAAAGAGAGGGAGAGGGAAGGAGTGAAAGAGAGAGAGGGAGAAAGAGAGAGAGTGAATATGATACACTGGCTGTGTGTGTTAGAAAGGGACTGATACACTGATTGTGTTTGTATGTGGGGTGTGCCTGTGCGTGTAAGTAAGAGAGAGAGAGACAGACACCGAGAGAGAAAGAGAGAGACAGAGAGACACACAAACAGACAGAGGAACAGAGAGACAGAAAGACAGACAGGGAAACAGAGAGACAGACAGAGAAACAGAGAGAGTGCAAGACAGAGACAGACAGAGAAACAGAGAGAGAGAAAGACAGAGAGAGAGAGAGAGAGAGAGAGAGAGAGAGAGAGAGAGAGAGAGAGAGAAAGACAGAGAGAGAGAGAGAGAGAGAGAGAGAGAGTATTAGTATTCTGACAGCTATAAATAACCTCTAAATATCGAACTCTCGAAACCTTTTCGTTGCACGTTTCAAACAACGTTTATTTACAGCTTTTGTGGTTGCTATCTTTATCAACATGTGTGTTATCTTCTGATCAATAAATGCACATCAGTACAAATCAGACACCACTTGCATGAGAAGTCAATAATTTAACATCAGTTATCATAAATTTACTAGTATTAAATGCACTTAAAAATCATTGTGCATAATAAGCTTACTTATTGACATAAATCATGTTTATACAAATTCACCACGAACCAATCATTTTCAACACATGTACACACTATAATTTTATACCACATAAGTACATTTAAATATTGCTTTAAAAGCACAAATCTTTTTTTTTTAATGTCAAAAGCTATCTCTTTATTGAGTAATTTGATTTTGGGTTTTCTTGGGACACATTATTGTCCCTTTTTATCGGGAAATTCTGGGCCGCCTTAACCTCTCTGGGGAAGGCCTATTGCGGGCCCAAACCCCACCTACCTAATATTGTGTTTTTGAAATTTTGATTGGGGACCAAACCGGAGTACTCGGAGAAAACCCCCGAGACGTTAGCCGAGTCGAAAGTAAATAATATTCGGAGAAACATAACGCCCAGATGCTGGATCGATCCCACACCTGTCAGGCACCTTTGGATTTTAACCTGTGGACAAGGCAGGTTAGTCCCGCCTTAGGCCACTCGGCCCCACCGTTGGCTTGCATTTAGGGTGTGTGTGGGTGTGTGGGTGGGGGTGGGTTTGGGTGGGGATACATACTTAGCGAAAGTGGGGACGGGAGAAGGGAATAATGGGTTAAGAAGTGGGTGAGACAGATGCGTATCACAATCCCCAATTGGGTTAGGTTCAGTATGATGAGACTTATGAAACACAAGAAGGCCGTTCAGAGAGATACGAATATTGATAAACGTGAGCAACTCCATAGCAAAACTAAGCTTACTGGTAAAACTAACTTTCTATTGTAAGTTGTTCGCGAGCTTGAGACTGAGCGAATTAGTGAAGAAGAAGAAAAAGAAGAAGAAGAAGAAGAAGAAGAAGAAGAAGAAGAAGAAGAAGAAGAAGAAGAAGAAGAAGAAGAAGAAGAAGAAGAAGAACAACAACAACAACAACAACAACAACAAGAGAAGGAAGATAGAACGAGAGAGAGAGAGAGAGAGAGAGAGAGAGAGAGAGAGAGAGAGAGAGAGAGAGAGAGAGAGAAAGAAAGATGGATGGAAAAGATGAAAGAGAGAGAGAGAGAGGGAAAGAGAGAGAAAGAGGAGAGAGAGAGAGAGAGAGAGAGAGAGAGAGAGAGAGAGAGAGAGAGAGAGAGAGAGAGAGAGAGAGAGAGACTCCCTTAGAAAAAAGGTTCATCACTGTTAGAGCGGCTCAGAAAAGTACACAAACAACCACACAAACACATTGCGTGAACGAGTACTGTAGCCGAACGAGTTATTTTGGTGAGTCAGTCATTTTAATCAACGAGTAAAAACTAACCAAGAGTGTCAACGAGTCATTTAATCGTTGAGTAAGCCGAACGAGTGTGTAGGACTATGCCACATGATTACACAGTGAAAGCTATCACTTTGTTGTTGTTTCAGACTTGATCCGAGATCTAGAGACCCGCAAAGAACGAAAATTATTATGAAATAAGTTTTCCCGCCTAACTATGCCGATTAATTGCGGTCACTCTCAGGACCCGGAATCGTAGGGGCTGATGATGAGAAAGCCACAGAAGGCTATGGGTTCCACTGTGGCATCGGCAGGAATGGAACACACGGGCTTCCCGTAGTGGTTGATCACCACTTCAGAGCACAGCTGAAAGAAAAACCCAGACAGCAAACTAAACATATTAAACGGTTTTTCAATCAGTCAATCATTCACGCGATCACTCTATCGATGGGTAATGGATTGTAGTGCTAGATAAGTCAAACAATTAAAAGGGCAACAAAAGCTTTTGTAATAATAATATCACAGGGGCATCACACAAGTTGGACGCGGATCCTCTATAGCTGTGATATCGACGATCCCTTACATAGGCGCCCAACTTGTGTGATGCCCTTGGACGTAAAGAGCT
The DNA here is from genome assembly GCA_036898135.1 of Oncomelania hupensis. Classification (NCBI taxonomy): domain Eukaryota; kingdom Metazoa; phylum Mollusca; class Gastropoda; order Littorinimorpha; family Pomatiopsidae; genus Oncomelania; species Oncomelania hupensis. The sequence continues at coordinate 35,696,676 of CM072516.1, read as the reverse complement.
TGAAGAATGCAGTAAATCACAGTGTCTTGGACAGAATAAAACTTATTAGATGCAATATTGCAAGGGAATGACATAAACTTGTAGCCCATTTATCTCTTTCCTTCCGCTGTTTTCATCTTCCTATCCTATCCTGTCCCGTAACCCGAAGGTCGTAGGGGCACCACAGATGATCGTTTAATCAGCATACTCCATCTTTCTCTGTCCTCAGCAGCCCTGATGGCTTCGCTCAGTGTCAAACCAGTCCATTCTCGAATGTTGTCCTCCCACCTCTTTTTCGGTCTCCCTCTTCTTCTACCTCCTTGCACTGTGCCTTGCAGAATAGTCTTTGCAAGGCCTGATGATCTGGTGACGTGGCCATACCACCGAAGTTTCCGTTTCTTCACCACTGTTAGCAGGTCATCGTGTTGTCCAATGGCTTGTGTGATGGTCTGTCGGACTTCGTCGTTGGTGATGTGTTGGGTATAGGAAATGCCCAGAAGTCTTCTGTAGCACCTCATCTCCATGCTTTGTATTCTTCGTTGGAGATCTGCTGTGAGGGTCCATGCTTCGCTTTTGATGACTTCAATAATTTTAGGGCTGATGTTGTACACTTTCATTGTTGCCCATAGAGCTGCATGCCAGACTCGGTCAAACGCCTTCTTGAAGTCTATGAACACATGATATAGATGTTGTTGGTGCTGTAGGTATTTCTCACAGATTATTCTGAGGTTGAAAATCTGCTCAGTGGTACTTCGCCCTGCCCTGAATCCTGCTTGTTCTTCAGCTATGATTTGTTCAGCTTTCATCTTCAATATGAGACAAAGAGGCAATACAGAAGTTGGGTGCCTATGTTGCGGATCCTCGATAGCATAGAGGTAGATAATACACAGCCGTTGTATTATAAATATCTTCTTTAAAAAAAAAAGGTTATGTGTTATCTACTCCTGTGCTTCCCAACTTGTGTAATCCCCTGTGCTATACACAGCATAACATTAAATTGTGGTATGGCGACTCACCGCAAATCCACGTCCTCGCAGCTGGTCAATGTTGGTGAACGGGCCGAGACCTTTGATCTTGAAGCTGTTCGTGCCTGCCTTTAGAGTCAGCTGAGCGATAACGCCGAAATCAGGCTCCGTGTCCATAGTGCCTCCGTACCCACCACCACCACCACCACCTCCACCATAGCCGCCATGGCCAAACCCTCCTCCAAACAGGGGGTTCAGGCCTCCAAAGCCTCCAAGGCCCAATCCGCCAGTTCCGAATCCCCCGAATCCCCCGTATCCGCCGCCGCCGTAACTCCCGCCGCCGTAACTCCCGCCGCCGTATCCGCCGAATCCACCAAATCCACCACCGCCGTATCCCCCGCCGCCGTAACCGCCGAATCCGCCGAATCCACCGAATCCACCACTGCCGTATCCTCCGCCGCCGCCGTATCCTCCACCGTACCCCGTAGGTTCTATGTGTTTTTGCATTGGTCTGTTAAAAGAAAGAAAAGAAAAGGCCAAAGTTCATTTTATTGCTGTTTGATTGACCTTGACATTTGACCAAAATAAATCCTTCCTCCGCTACCCTTAAATAAAATAAAATAAAATAAAATTAATGTAAGCAAATACATGAAATAATTAACTGAGAGCAAACCCGGTGCTTAGTTACGAAAAGGTTCAGTCCTATTTTGTTGTAAGACCGATGGACCTAATGTCCATCATGATGTTGCAGGCAGGCGCCTAGCTTGAGCTAGCGTTTAAAAGAGATAGATAGGTGCACTCACCCAGTGAGCACGGCACCTTGCAAAGCCGGGACACACTGATCAGGCGCGTTGATGAGACCTTGGTCAGCAAACTCCAAGAAGACCAGCAAAACGTCTTTAGGTGGGGAGTTAGGCGCTACCAAAATCTTTAGCTCCGCCTCTAGCTCCATGTCCTCTTTATGGCCCAGCATCATGCCTGCAAGTGGGATCATCATCATCATCATCATCATCATCATCATCATCATCATCATCATCATCATCATCATCATCATCATCATCATCATCATCATCATCATCAGCAGCAGCAGCAGCAGCAGCAGCAGCAGCATTATCATCGCCATCATTATTCGTCTCTTTATCTGAATACAGCCATTATGGCAAACTACTTTGTACGCATACAGCCATATTCAGGGTGACACGCTTTCATTTCCTTTCTTTCTGTCTGTGCGTGTGTGCATGCGTACCTCCGTACATGCCGTACATGCCCATCAAACCGTTAGGATAGGGTGTAAAGCCCCCTGAAGTTGGCGGTAAACCCGTCTGAAAGAAAAGCAATGCATTCGTTTTATATGGAGCATTTTATTGTGTTCAACTTAAATTAAATAAAACGAAAAAAAAAAAGTGGATGTGACCAAATATGGAAACTAATCCGAAAAATACGGCCAAGACATAAAAAAAAAAAGAAAAGAAAAGGAAATCGTTCAATCTTAAGACGGGGTCCTTTAATGTCTAAATCCCTGCTTGTCTAACCTTTGATCACGTTGCATGGCGCATTTCCAACTGCCTTCTGCGTCTTTATGTCTAACGAGTTGTAAGTGCCCTGTGCTTTAATGTGTAAACATTCTGTGCTTTACAGCTTTAGAGTTCCCCGCCAGTATTGTATTCTAAGGTCTAAGGGCGCTAAGTCACCCAGTATAAATATAATAACTACAGTTCCTACTACAACGTACGACCTTAAGGATGATAGGACGTACGCGAAGTTCGGATTCAATTTTCCCATATATTATTTAATAGTATATATTACGCACACAGACACACACCCATAAACACACTCACACACACATTTGTACGTGTAGAACCTCAAAACTTGGTTTCTTACCGAATGTCGAAATTGGAAATTGTGTGTGTGTGTGGGGGGGGGGGGGGGGATTTTATTACGGAAAGAGCGCAAAATTCAGGTAAAATTGAAAGAGCTAGTTGTTGGTTTTTTTAAATGGAACTTTCCGTCCCAAAAGCTTACCTATTTCGACCCCTCTGGGAGATGTAATAGATCGACTTTTACTTCTTCTAATTTTGCCAGAAAACAGCTGGATTCTCTCCTTCGCGAATAGAGCACTCCAATCTACTTAAAACACTCCCATGCACTACAAGAGCACTCCAATGCACTAAAAGATCACTCCCATGTACTTAGAAAAAAGAGGGGAAGTGGAAAAAGGTTGATTATTAGCTCACGACCCCATTTGTTGCATAAAAAAGCAAGGTCAGGTTCCAATTTGTAGAGTTTCGTACGTACACACACACATACACACACACACAAGTATGTAGAACACCAAGACTGGGTTTTACTAAGAATGTGGGAATCGGAAAGTGCTTTTTTGACGGAAAGAACGCAAACTTCTAAAAATGTAAGAATCTAATGCAAAATTGGCTCTTTCCGTCTCAAAAGTTGACCTAGTTCGTCTCCTATAGGCGACAAAATAGGTCGAACTTTCTTCAAAATGTTCCCGAAAATTGACTGGAATTTCTCCGTCCCGGATAGAGCACTCCCTTGTATCAATTTTTTATTCTTCAGATTAACATAAGTTATACTAATAAAAAGAAAAAAGAAGATGATGATGATAAAGAAGAAGACGAAGAAGAAGAAGAAGAAGTCGAAGACGAAGAAGAAGAAGAAGAAGAAGAAGAAGAAGAAGAAGAAGAAGAAGAAGAAGAAGAAGAAGAAGAAAAACAACAACAACAACAACAACAACAACAACAACAACAACAACAACAAGAAGAGAAGGAAGAGAGAGAGAGATGGTTCTTTCTTGTCATACAATGAATTCACTATAAAATATAACGTCACAGAACACTTCTTAAATTATCATGGTTATGTACATGCAATAAGAGCGTTTGCGAGAAAATGTACTATTTTGATTGAAAATGATGTCACACTTGCAGGCACTTTGTATTGTGAAACTTTATTGTCAGTCCCAAAAGGAGCTAAACAATATTACAACATTTTAATGGTTGATGATTCAAAACCTAACTGTTGTAAAAAATGAGAGAAACCTCAGTGGTCAGCATAATTTGAAATGTATTTTTTAAACATTAAAACAATTAAAGAAATAAAATTAAAATGGTTTCAAATGAGACTGGTTCAAAGAATAATTGCTATTAACGTTGTACTTAAATCTATGGGAATTGTTCCAGAAGAATATTGTAACTTCTGTGATGAAAACCGTGAGAGTATTCAACATTTATTTTTTCAGTGTACGAACGTAAAATATTTCTGGGTTGTACATTTGAAAAGGTCCTCCCAAAAACTTGTGCATTAAAAAAATATTTTAAAGTGAAATATGAGATTAAAAAATATAATGCAGCTTGTGGGTTAGAAATTGACAGGTTTATGGAAGCTTGGGAAAAATTGACAGTGTTTGTTGGTGACACTATAACCAAAGAATATAAAAACAAAAATTCTCTACTTTGAAACTTCTGCGAAGAGGAAAATAAAGAAGAAAAAAGCGAGCAAAAGAAACAAAAAGAAGAACTACTACTACTACTACTACTACTACTACTACTACTACTACTACTACTACTACTACTACTACTACTACTACCACTACTACTACTACTACTACTACTACTACTACTACTACTACTACTACTAATAATAATAATAATAATAATAACAAAGTAAAAAAAAGAAGGATGAGGATGAAGGAAGAAAAAGGGAAAAAAAAGAAAATAAAGAGACGACATAAATAACTTCTAACTTGTGGTTTCAAAAGGTCAATGTTAAAATTACTTAGAGTAAGCATCAGGATTAGAATTTTATATATATACGATGGGTCCACATTGTCTGAAAAACAATTAATCCAATCAACAGTATTAGCTGGGAGAGATAGAGAAAAAGAAAGAGAGATAGAGAGAGAGAGAGAGAAAGAGAGAGAGAGAGAGAGAGAGAGAGAGAGAGAGAGAGGGGTGGGGTGGAGGAGGATGGAGAGAGAGAGAAAGAGAAATAAATAAATAAAAACGTTGATATATTTATAGTATCTTGTGTTATAATGTTGTTGTTGTTGTTGTTGTTGTTGTTGTTGTTGTTGTTTTGTTTTTTAACACTTTAAAAAAAATGTTTGTATGTTGTTGGACACAACACACAATTTTCTTAGTAAATGTCTATGAGAATTTACAAAAAAAAAAGGAAAAAAAAAAGTCATCTCTCAGCTTGAATCAGACATTTTATAAGATTTTGAGCAATTTTTGAACTCGGTCTCAGACGCACTTTACTTATGATTCAAGAGATTCAAGATTTCATCAGGATCTTAGTCCAAGGGGACTTGTTAGCTCAATGAGATACGCTCCTTCGCACGGGACAGTGACGAATTTCTAACTGTAGGAGAGATAGCATTTGGTTTAAACACAGAAGATGAGAATCATATTAAAACAAGGCCAGGGATTGCACAATGACCACTTTCTAAATGCAGTAAGCGACGTATAGCTTTTCAGAAGACGAGGAACACATTTAATCAAGAAGTGTAGGCCTAATAGTTAAAACTATGAGCTATTAACGAAGTCTTGCATAACAATGACGAACGGGATACAACCTATACTAACATAAGTTACAATGGGTAAAAGTTAAGCTACAAACACTTGCTCGGGACAGAAGTTAATTTGTGTTGAATACCATCACATTGTGGTTTTATCTTTAATGATTGGGCAGATCGAGCGGCAAAGAACGGTGCTCTGAACTTGAATTCAGTTACTGTTCATATATCTTTATCTACTAAAGAAGCTATCAACAGAATCGAAAAAGCATTTTAAAAAATACAATTATTCACCCCAATATTTGTTACATGTTGATTTTTCAAGACCTGTAGTAGCATTAGCATATATTATTCTTTTAAATTCTTTATGAACTAAATTTTGTTAAAATATTTTTTGCTCACGTAGTTGTGCTTTTTCAATGGTTCATGTACTGTTTAAATGCAATGATTTTGACTTTTTGCTACCAGTGGAAATTAAAAACATTAAGATACTAAGTGATTTAAATTTTTCAGCTTGCTTAAAGCTTGCAAAATGTATTTTTGGGAAGATTTATGTAAGTTTTTTTAATTTAGTGACTATAGTATATGTACATTAAATCATGGAGGTATGGGGGGGGGGGGCGAGAGAGAGAGTAATTTAATTTAATTTATTTTTCTCAGTTGTTCTTGTTAATGAGTTGATTATTTGATATAGTTAATTATTTAAATTTGTTCAGCAATATGCTCATTTCGCTATTTTCAATGTCTAAATCACTTAGTTGAATAATAGACAATAAATGAATAAACAGTAACACACACTCCGAACAGAAACGATCTTTGGCGATTCCTCCTCTCCCCCACCTCCCTCTCGCCCCTCCTCACCACCCTCCTTTGTTGGTTGTTTTTTTGTGGTTTTTTTTGGGGGGGAGGGAGGGAAGGGGGTGTTTGGGTGGGTGAGTGGGTAGCTACGTTGCTGAAGGTGAATATAGGTTATTTCTTCAATGGTCAGCTGCAGTCTACTTACAAAAGGCGCTGGTGGAGCACCCACGGGTTTGATGGTCATCTCCATGGTGGCGATGGGCAAGAAGTCGGCCGTGACGAGTTTAATGTGCTCAGCTATCAGACGATCGGCCACTGCACACATTCCAAACATGGGCACGTTTTGATAGACGGAAACCTTTCTTCTTCTGCCTTAGCAACGAATTGCTATTTCTAGGTTTCGGTGCTTTTCTGACCGACCATCTTATACGGGGAACTGACGGACTTGAAAACAACAACAACAACAACAACAACAACAACAACAACAACAACAACAACAACAACAACAACAACAACAACTACAACAACTACAACAACAATAAAACATCATCTGTGTGCACCACAATGACAAGAACTCTTGACGTGCCATTGTGTGGGTGGGACTTCAAAGATTCTGACGCTCATGCTCTAGACGGCTGAGTACTAGCTACATAAATTCACCCAGCAATTACTCGGTCCCTTCTCCCCCAACCCCGATGGCCCAGAATTGTGCTCAGTTGTCTCAGTGAGTCAGACGATGCGCCGAAAGCAGCTAGCGAGAGCCTCGAGCAGTTTGAATTCGATCTTGTGCGTTTGTTGCGCTTTTAACAAAAAAGCGTTTAAGCAGAAAAATCGCTGTACAAAAACGACAACACAAATACCTCATGAATGAGAGTCTATAAAACGAAACTTTAACTAGTAAGCTTTGTAATAGTGGTAGAAGTAGTCATCCGTCTGTGGAGTTGCGCATCTAGGTGTTGGTCCTGCTACAGCATCTAGCGTGACTGGAAAAGCCAATGCGCGAATGACAGTCCCTCTGGCTGTCTGACTATGAGTTTTTCTCTAACGCCTCTTTGCCTGCGACTGTGGCCTGTCGCATGCCGCCTGCTTCCTCCAGAGCTTTGGGGTCTCTTTTGCATACGTCCTTGTAGCGCCGCTGGGGTCTACCGGTGGGTCGTTTTGAATGAGCTAGTTCTCCGTAGAGTAGGTCCTTGGGGATGCGGACATCTTACAACCATAACTACAACTATAACTATATTATTACTGGAGTTAAGCCTACTTACCAGGCGGAGGATTGGTTGGTGAATCTGCACCAGTGGAAGCACCGGAAAAACTGGCCCCTGCATGGAAACTGGACCCCGCGTGGCCATAGTCCCCTCCTGGGTAGCCCAGGGGAAATCCGAATGGGTATGGAATTGCTGCGCAGACGGCCACTACTAAAGCCACACAAGTCAAGGTAGAGCAATGGCTGACCTTCCGAAGAGCCATGGTGACTCTGGATGAATTCAAAACAAAACTCAGTATCGCTAAGTGTAAAGGATAAAGTAGTAGTAGTAGAAGAAGAAGAAGAAGAAGAAGAAGAAGAAGAAGAAGAAGAAGAAGAAGAAGAAGAAGAAGAAGAAGAAGAAGAAGAAGAAGAAGAAGAAGAAGAAGGAGGAGGAGAAGAAGAACAAGAAGAACAAGAAGAACAAGAACATTACATTACATGGTTATTGTTTTAGGTCCAGCGGACTCTTCCGAGCCAAATCAGGACCAGAGAAGAAGAAGAAGAAGAAGAAGATGTTAATAATGATGACGATGATGATGATGGTGATGATGATGATGATGATGATGATGATGATGATGATGATGATGATGATGATGATGATGATGATGATGATGATGATGAATTTGAAGAAGAATTTGAAGAGTATGAAGAAGCAGAAGAAGCAGAAGAAGAAGAAGAAGAAGAAGAAGAAGAAGAAGAAGAAGAAGAAGAAGAAGAAGAAGAAGAAGAAGAAGAAGAAGAAATTTTAGTGATGTGAATGAAAGAACGAGAGATGTTTGCAGACTACATTCCAAACTGCACGATCACCACCACCTCCCCATCATCATAACCATCATCACAACATCATCATAAACATCATCATCATCATCATCATCATCATCATCATCATCATCATCATCATCATCATCATCATCATCATTAATATCTTCATCATCATCATCATCATCATCATCATCATCATCATCATCATCATCATCATCATCATCATCATCATCATCATCATCATCATCATCATCATCATTAATATCGTCATCATCATCATCATCATCATCATCATCATCATCATCATCATCATCATCATCATCATCATCATCATCATCATCATCATCATCATCATCATCATCTTCATCAATAATTCGCCGTCAGCAAAACCACTTATCAGTAGTAGAAAATGTTTTCACGTTTCCTAACTCTCTAGATGATCAGGTAGAAAAGGGACTAATAACTCAGTATTGCCAACGAAGATTTCCCCCCTCAAAGTTGACAGTACCACATTGGCTTGTACTTTAAAGGTAAGGTGACAGTCTATCTGCAATATCATCTACCAATCCAAACAGGATGACCACTTTTGCTTCAAAGCACACTTTGCTCTCAACCAACAGTGGCTATACAGAGTGGAGGACAGTACTCCACAAAGACTTTCACTGTGCCTTGAGTAATATTGTCAACTGTGACACAGAGTTATTATTTTCCACTGATCAGTAACAATAACACTACAGTAGAAACATAATTTCTTTCATACACTATCGTATTTTTCCCAATACACCGATAAAAGATAACATCTTCCAAATTAGAAAGAGGAAAATAACAATAAAAACAACAACCAACCAACTAAACAAACAAAAAAACATCGCCTATCGGATTTTAAGTAAGAAATCTTGTGTCTTTAATCCCATTAAACGAAAGACCTAGAGATGAAATCCACACTTTGGAACAGTCTTGAACCCTCCACAACAATTCTTGTAGAAAAATCTTCATTTGGGACAACACTGGAGACAATTCTTTTCCTACATTTACAATATGTGTTCTTCGCCTCACTCAAAGTGACTGCGTAGCTTCAATTCTTTGCTGACAGCACAGATAGCCTACGGAAATCGTCCTCGACTGTGGACTCGAGCTTTCGGAAACCGTCTGCAGAACAGGGAAATCGGATCAAGAAGGAACGGGGAAAAAACAGTTAAAAAAACAAACATTTGCCATTACCTTTGCCATAACTGGACTTGAAAGGGTCTGAGCGGGAGGCTTTAAAAATTTTAATTAATTTTTTTTAAATAGCTAATAGTCATATGAAAGAAAACAACATAGCGGCTTATAGTTTGGGAAATGCTTTACTAAATGTTTGCTCTTTTCACAAAACGGAACATTAAAAAAAAACAAGATCTGGATTTTTTATTAAAAAAAAAAATATAAGCTTACCGGTAAAATCACGACCCTCCAAATTCGAAAAAAACCCACAAAACCACACAACAACAAAATAAACAAACAAAAATAATCTTGCATTTAGATTTTAAGTATAAAAAAGTGTATCTTTAAGTTGAATAAACGAAAGACATAGAGACGAAATCCACTTACTAAAACATAACCTTAAACCTATATAAGCAAGCAGCCGTGCATTCAGGTTAATAATAATAATAATACAGGATGCTATACGCGCCTTACCCCAAATCATTCAGGCTCAAAGCGCGGCGACCTATACCAACATACACGCTCACCTGTCTCATCCACCCTCACACATACCAAACACACATCCATCACTCAAACAGGTGGTGTAAAGGCAGGGAGATCGCTATTAAAAGACGGAAAGAAAATCGAATTTTTATTTTTGAAATTTTTATATTGACTGCGTCCTGTACCATTATTGAAGGGAGGGAGGAAACCGGAGTGCCCGGAGAAAACCCTCGGTGACCTCAATAGTCTCGTACCTAAGTCACATACGTTCGCCCCTTGCGGGAATCGAACCCGCGACCTTCGGCATAGGAAACCGGCGACTTATCCACTGCGCCACGAGGCCACCCTCGTTAAAACTGATAAGTTCAGAGTACTCTTTATCGTCGTCGTCATCATCAACGTCGTGATATTTAGTCGAACTCTTCATCAAAGGAACAGATAAAGATTGAGTAATTAAACGATCATCTGTGGTGCCCCAATGATTTTAGAGTTACAGGATAGGATAGGATAGGATAAGATAGGATAGGATAGGATAGGATCATCAAAAGACATTACGAACAGAATAGTATATTGAAAAATAAATCTATTAAAAATAAATAAACACAAATCTCAGAAGACACCTACCGTAAGGAAGCGTTATTGAGCGCGAACGGTCAGCAAAGGGGGCATATTAATGTTCAACCCTCTTATAAATTTCGTTCACCGCAGGGTCTTTATTCCTGACTCTTAGGTAAATGCATTGAACAAGAGATGGAGCAAAGCACTGACTGACTGCATCCACACACAAAAATCTACTAACCTGGAGTTGTAAGGTCCACAGTTGCATCCGGGACCTATACGCAAAAAGAGGAAGTCACGGTGTCCATCCTAAGCCAAGATCTGGTGACGCAATGCTTGACAAGTACATTGACAAAGCTGGAGTGCTGCTAATTCCAGCATTTGATTTCGAATGTGTAACAAGACTTTCTGTACTGTACACATGGCGTCAATTAAAAAGGTGTGGCAACAGGTAACTAGCGCCCAAGCCTAAAGCAAGACCTGGAACTAAGATTCATTAAAAAATTAACACAGCTAAAAACATTAATCCGTTTCCTTTTATTAAATTATTTACGTACTAAGTGCAATTACGCGATGTTTACGTGTCATTAAATTCGTAATATAGCAATAGTGACGTCAAGTTGAAGGTGGGAGGGAGGAGGCGGGGGGAAACTAAGGCATCCCATTTAAAGATACCTATTTACAGACTCGACCTCTGTGGTTATATAATTATTTCTTTATGCTGATATTAATTTTACTTTATGGAGAAACTACGATGGCACGGGAAGCTGGTCAAGAACCCTATTAATGTTCCTATGAAGTTTGAACAAAGTTTGCCTAGTGGTTCTTAAGACATGGTGTGCGACGAACCGACTGTCAGACAAATTGACCAACAGACCAACATCTGATTTCTGACCATTTCAAAAGTATTTCCAGATAAATGTGGAAATGAAATTTTTCAACCAAAAAAAAAAAAAGAAAAAAAAAAGACATAAACAAAAACAAAAACAAGAAAATCGAGCAAATCGCTGTTAATTAACTGCTCGATAAATTTCTACCGCTGAAATGTTAAGACATGCCTGCTAGTGAATCTTTAATTCGCATCGATCGAGTGATGAATGAACTATGACTTACCATAGAACTGAAGGCGTATTGCATAACATATAGAATTAATTAGCCCCTATACCTAACATCACAAAATCGATGTTAATTCTGTACTATTAATATTTTTTTATGACCACAACGAGAAAGAGGACCAAATTTCACGGAACTAAATCCTTACATCAAATGACCTCTGATGCAAAAAAAAAAAAAAAAAAAAAAAAAAATACAATAAAAAAAAAAAAAAAGAATGTATGGATTTTTTCATGGCGGAATTGTGTGTGTGTGTGTGTGTGTGTGCATGTGTGTACGTGTATGTGTGTGTGAGTGCGTGCGTGTATGTTTGTGTGTGAGTGCGTGCGTGTATGTGTACGTGTATTTGTGCATTAATATGGTTTTGTGGGTGTAGTGAAAGAGAATCCCATGCGATCATTCTAGCGATCATACTGGCATGTGCTCATTTATTGGGTGTAATTTTTTTTTATTATTTGCATTTTTTATGATGTATCTTCTAAACATAAATTGATACAAAATGTAATTAATATTTTTTAATCGATCGATAGAGTCCGATCGCGCACTTGCGTTACTTTATTCTTTTTCTCAGAAGGAGAAGGAGGAGGAGGAGAAGAAGAAGAAGTAGAGGAAGAGGTGAGGGGGTGGGGGGACGAAGAGGGGGGGGGGGGGGGAAGCAGGAATATACACTGTACACTATATTCAATATAATATTTATCTCAACAAAACTAGAAAGCGAAAACGGAAACGGAATTTTAATGTAAGGATTATGTCCCTTGCTTCGTTGGAAGCCAGAAGGAGGTCGCTTCATCTTTTCCATTTACAGAAGCCGGTGCTTCGCTGTGACTTCTGCCTTGCATTTTTCGCTTTGGGCACATTTCGTTGGTGCATTCTCTCTCAGATCCGTCACTATGGATCCACAAACATTTATGGACGTGGCAACAGTCGTCACGAAGCTGAAAATGTACCCTTATTTCGATGTAGCGCACATGATTTTGTGCTGCATTGCGGTGAGAGATGACATCGTCCCACAAGGTGAGAAATAAGAATGTCTGGCACTAGCACTAGTTCCAGTACATTGTATCATAAGGTCAATGAGATAACATTTTATGTTCAGTTGTTGTTAGTTTTGGGTCGCCATGTTATTGTTCTTATAATGTTATGTCACTTTGAAAATAGTGGAAGTTCTTCCTCTTCACTGTTTTGACTGTCCTTAACTAAAAGCCATTGCTTTGTTTTGAATTTTTATTGAGGGAAGATGGGGAAGAGGGGTGCACGACGATACGCCTAACTGTCAATTCGCCTTAGTCAACTCTCCTGAACATTAAGTCAAGGGTTAGGGTTAGGGTTATATATATAATATAATACCCGCTATCATATACCCGCTAACACAATACAACACAACGATTAAGTTGTGCATTCAAAAACACATGTAGGGCAATTGAATTGAGATGTTGCGAATTGACTAAAAACGAGGTGAGGGGAATCATCATTAGGCGAATCGTCATACACCCGGGTAGAGTACTGAGAAGTAACTATGCTCAATGCCTGTAAAAGTGTAAATTTGTATAATACAAAAAAGCAAGTATTTGCTCATTAAACTATTCAGCAGTGTTCAACAGTGTTTAAATTGTTGGTTGCAAATTTTGATGCTGGCAATGTTTTATGTAATAAATAAATGTTTATTTATTTATTTTTGCCAGAAGTAAACAATTTCAGGACAACGAAATTATGTGTGATTGTTTTATTTCAGTTTCTTTCCTGTAAACCTTTTGTGCAATCTTGTCACACATTTATGTCTGTTTACGGTAAAATGGGAAGAAAAAAAAAGGTCTATAGTTAGGCATCTTTTTTTTTTCCTAAACCTTTTTCCACCTCGTGCGGGGCTTTTTTTTTTTTTTTTTTAGTTGCTTTTTTCAGTTTTTATTTAACAATCTTCCTTCTCTTCCTCCAACCGGAACCCCCCACCTCATCCCCCCCCCCCAAAAAAAAAGAAAAAAAAGTGTAGGATCGGGACAAAAAATTAGGGTTGATCATACCATAATTAATAAACTTTTTTTTTTTTAAAGGAGAGGGGTGGGGGGTGGGGGGGGGGGAAGGAGAAGGAGAGAGGCCTAATAATGGCATGACTAATGCATGATAACGTTTTTATATGACCTCGCATTCATTTAATTTTCCAAGTTGATATATGATGTAAGATTTGGTATGTTTTTTATTATTGTTCTTATAATTAATAAATTATAATATTTATAATTAATATTATACAAAGTATTACTTTAATAGGCAGAGAAATGGTCAGCATGCTAATGGAAAGCTGGAGTGTTAGAACTCGTCATTTTGAGTGACTGTAATGATAAATTAATGGTGGTTTAGTATAATTATAATTATCAAACAAGGAAGGCCAACAGTGTGACCCTGAAACTTGATTATGTGGTTATTGACATATTATATTTGTAGTATAATTTATGGAATCAGTCCATGAGTTGAGGCTCTTTTTATTCACAGCTCAAAGAAAACCTAATGCCTCAGAATAAACACTACATGTGCTATTTATCCATTACTAAAATTTATTACCTTACTCCTTAGCTTAGGCTATTATTTTATTAATATCAGCTCATGGGTTGGCATTTATTATGTATGGACAATTTATGCTTTATTAATTTAGCTTTCCGTTTCAATCTGATGTGCCGAGTCTGTCTCTCTCACTTACTGTGTGTGTTCGTGGGCGCATGTGTGTGCATTTTAATAAAGATATTATAAATAATATATATTGATAACCTGAAGAAGTATTCCCTCCCCCCACTTGACAGATCTCATCTCTCCTCTATTAAGTATTATTATTATTATTATTATTATTATTATTATTATTATTATTATTATTATTTAATTTATTATTATTATTATTATTATTATTATTATTATTATTATTATTATTATTATTATTATTATTTAAAATAGATTGTTTTTAACTTAAGGAATAATAAATAAAGTAGGATGGAACGCCAGAAGATAAGATTTAAGTGTATTCATGAATTTCCCTGATGCTGGCAGTAAAGACTAACGTGTTTCACATACATGTATGCACTTGTTGTTTGGAATGTTCTGTAAGCACAACACTTAGGGCGGGCAAAAGTGACGCTGTAAAATCGTTGGTTCTTGGGGTGCAGAAACAATAATGTATGCAATAAAGGCAGCCTGCGGTCTCTTCAGATGCAATTACACTGTTGTTCTTTTCTGGCAGTAATTGTCTGCATGCTGAGTATCAGACCCTGCAAGACCTTCTTTCATGCTGTGAAGGGCTTTAATAAGCCATGCATTCAAGTCTGCTTTGAAGAGCATAACATTGTAAGGCATATGGTCTCTGATAGGGTGTAGTTGTCTGAGGGAGCTTAGCTAGTGTCAGTGGTTCACATGGTCTCTACAGAAACAGCTGTTTACAACAAAATCAGTTTGGCACATTATTTGGAATGAACATGTCATGCAAACTACATTTGGTTGTTACGCTTCTGTCGCATGGTATTCATAATTATTATTTTATACAAAGAATGAGACCAGCATTGAAGCAATTGAACACTTATAATAATAACTGCTAGTACTTTTTAGAAATGTTAAAAGTTTGTTGACAAGTTACTATAAAGAATTCCATTCCCTGCAATGTTGGATTTGCCATTTTTGTTTTTACAGTTTAACTTTTTAGTATTGGTCACTGGTCCAGTTACTGGGGAAGCGGTCGACTCAGCTGTTCTGGTTCTTTAACTACTTTAAGGTGGCAGGGATAGCTCCATGGTTCAGGGTGCAAGCCTTGTGTACGTG
The DNA here is from genome assembly GCA_036898135.1 of Oncomelania hupensis. Classification (NCBI taxonomy): domain Eukaryota; kingdom Metazoa; phylum Mollusca; class Gastropoda; order Littorinimorpha; family Pomatiopsidae; genus Oncomelania; species Oncomelania hupensis. Next base: position 35,681,249 of record CM072516.1, on the reverse strand, counting down.
CGTCTAGGGTGATGTGGGTTCGAATCCTGACTTCAGCAAACTGTTTTGTACATATGTATGCTGAAAAATAGTGGCCAGCACCTTGAGAAGCTATCTGAGCTTGTAAGTGTGCTAATATATATAATAACAATCTCATTCTGATGGTCATAGTGGAGAATGACGGACTAACAAAACTGCTCTCTATTCACGTTTTCATTCATTCATTAATTTTTTTAAAATCTAGGTCGTACTATTATTCGCAGCAGAGACAGCTGTGCAGTCTCTTAACTGTGGTTCCAGTGTAAATTATTTAATTGTATATATATTATACTTCATAATTTATTTTTATGCAGTAATATAATACCATCCTTCCAAGTAAATGATTTAATTGATTCCATAAATTCATAATAATAATTTGTTTGTATGCAGTAATACCATCTTCAGAAAAGTCTTAAGCTAGTGCAACCCATGCTTTTGGTTTCCATTGTAAATTCAATCCCTGCAAATAAATGCCATTCCCTTAAAATAAACACCATTACTAGGCGATCGATTAAATTAGTTAATAATTCACTTCCCCTGAGAGTAACTAATAGCTCAGGTAGTCTGTCAGTTTGTTCGTCACTTCAATGAGCTGATTTAACTTTTAAAGTCTTATTGTAATTTTTTTACACACTACATGTGATGTATACCTTATTTATAATGTGGTGGATATGGAATGAAATGTTAAGATGTGTGTTTGTGGGTGTGTGTGTGTATTTGTGAGAGAGAGAGAAAGAAAGAGAGAGAGAGAGAGAGAGAGAGAGAGAGATTAGTGAGTGATGGCTAGGATGTTATTGCTCATTAATTTAATTTAATTCTATTTAAATCAACTTTGGGTTTTAAACGAAGAGTGTTGGGTGGCAAAAAAGGGGGAAATGGGGATTAAATAAACATGCTAGGCACTAGTTTTGATAGAACATTTCACATCGATTGAATTTTATCTAGTACAAAACTGTGAGGTTTATGAAGCGATTTTGGTTGAAAATCTTACAGTGGTTGATTAATAAGCTGTTTTGCTGTCTAGAACATGTAACTTGTACTCGTCAAGTAAAAATGGCAGGTTTGGAATTTACTAGAACATTATAGAATAATTTGAAAAATACAAACAACAAGCAACATACCCAATAATGCCAGCTTTATGAAGCTGTTTTGCCACAATTTCTTATTTACCCTGCCTTGAAATAGCAGTGCATCATGGTCTTATTCCAAGCCAGCTGTCTGCTGGGTTACTTACTATCATAACATGCCTTCTGTGTAGGTATGGCAGCTACTGCAGAGTGCTATAATTGTAGTATGGATGACTAATACTCTCAGCCTCTCACTCAGTCCTTACCCTTACATCATTCTTCTTGGGATGCAGGTTTTTCCTTTGCTAAGCACCCTGCTATGTTTTTAGCTTGACTGAGCACATTGTTTGGAATGGGATTTTGTCTGCTCCCAGTCCCACTTCATTCATACTACAGCTCTAAAACTTTGGGATTTCTGGAGTAATCCATTAATTACTCTGATGCTCTGTGAGTGTGATCATCTCTTACTTTTAAGTCCTGTAAAGTAATACCATAAAAGCGGTTGTGACAGTTTATCATCAGGATTTCTGCATGTAAAGTCTAGTATTGTTTCTGCTGCTGTTCCTCCTATACCTCTACTACTGATGTAGAGAGGTCTAATCTGTACATGCATGCATACCTTCCATTGCAGAGACCTTTACGTTTTAATTTTAAAGATCCTGATGCTCATATTGTCATATCCTACATGCACTAGGTGTTTTCTCCCCATCCTGGTCACTCAGGAGTATGCTTAGGCGTCGGAGGCTGCCTCAAGGCAGTAGGCACTTCAGGTGGCTTGAGTTAGATCCTGTATTATATAATTTTCTAACGATAAAATAAATTATATTCCTAAGAAAGAAAATTAGATTATGAGGAAAGGGTTACACAAATAGCTCTGATGTGTTTGATTTGTCCTGTGATGAGCCAGACACTTTTACACTATGATGAAGATGTGACTGCGCATATAATATAGAATGCTTGGTGCACATAAGGAGGATCACTACAGAAGATTATTAAATGATGCATTTATCTGTTATTACAGATAACGTGGTGCAGTTTGTTGTGTTTATGAATAACAGTGTAGCTCTGAAAATGTTAGAAACCTGGATGATTCTTGTTGGATGCCAGCCAATGTCTTGACATTTTCTGACTAATGATCCTTTGTGAACTCTCAGATGTGTGTTTTGTTGTTGTTGTTTTTTTTATATATTTTTTTTAATCATTCATAGACTCCTGGCTGTGCTTGCATCACACTTATTGCAGAACCAGTTGCATGTTTTTGTACTGTGACCTTTTGAGTTGCAGATCTACACGCAGAGAAATATTATACTACAGATGAGTCATGAGACCTTCAGACCTCATGTTTATGATGTTTTCTTTTATATGTGGTTTTGAAAGATGAAAATCATGTAACAATAATGGCAGTAATAACAATAATATGTGTTAGATAAAACTGAAAGGCCATAGGTTAAACAGGGATTGCTCCAAATCTTACATTTTATATTACTGTTTGTAGGCAAATTAAAAATACAAAATCATGATCAGCATAAAGTTATAATAATAATTTAATGAGCTGCAGAGTAGAATCCAATTATATATGTTTCAGTTCAAGCAGTGGGTGGCCAGGTAGTGCCGTTCCAGCGCAAGCACCCTCTGTCCAGTTGGTTGTCGTCCATGTTGGTCTGCTTTGCCGGCAGCATCATCGCCAACTTCTTGATGGGAGAGCCAGTCATCACACCTTTCAAGGACTCATTGGGACTGGCCACAGCATCCATTGTGTGGTGAGAATCACTGTGTACTTTAATAAGAACAATCAGGGTTTATTACGTACTGCTACAGTACATTTCGCTTTTCTTTAACAGTGCTAACTTTACTAGTTACTAAGTGTCAGACTTGGAGAGGTATGTAGTCATAATTTTCACACTCAGCATGTATTCTCTGACAAATGAAACTGTAAAACATGTTTTATTTTTAGCTTTGTCTTTTATTCACAACTTCAAAAATAGAAAACAGTCGAACCACTGCCAGACGCGTTCATCCAAGTCTGTCAGTGCAGAAGCTCTCAGTTTTGATGTTTCCCTTTCGCCACTTTCTCCACTCTCCCATCGTAGTTTCACAGATTCCTTATCCTTTATGATGAGCTGAATTTGGGTCTTCCCAACGTCTAAACTTCTTGCAATAGACAAACAACTCTCCCCATTTTCACTTCTTTCAATCACTTTCATTCTCTCTGCCAAACTCAAAACGTTCCTCTTGCGCGACTCCATTTTGACAAGCCAGTGTAGGCGAGTAATGTCCCTTATTTGCGAACAGGAAATATCAGACCACAGCAGGCGTACACTAACATGAGAGAAAAAACGAAAGGTACAGACAACAAATTAACTGTATCTTTTAAATTGCCCTAAGACGGTCGTATAAAGGGCTTAAGGCACGGTCGCTGGTCGCATAAACGAGGTTGTCGCATACCAGAGGTCATTTATTATTGGAAGTGAATCCGTCAGAAGTTTTCAGGTCACATAATGGAGGGAGTCGTATACCAGAGAGACGGATACCGGAGGTTCCACTGTATTAACAATTTGTGGCATTTTAACATTTTTACTTTTTTACTTCGAAGTTCGAGAATAAAGCCCTTTCATTTTGTTACGTTGAAACGTGAACGAAAGTATGTCGGAAGCGCGCACGATAGATCTAATCGTTTCGTTTTGCAAAGTATTCAATAATGGTGTTTATTTACCTTTGATTTGAGTTTGCACCGTTGTTAGGAGAGGCTTTGTATAACGTTGATAATTTGCGTTAGTCGATATTATTTGAGAATCTTCTGGATATGCGTGTTTACTCTTGATAGAATTTTCCCGATACATGTCGAAGCAAGAGGTCGTTCCAGAAGGAGAAATAATAATGTATGACGTAAGTCAGTGATGACGATCTTTTATTGGATTGGTGGCAGTGCGTCATTTCTACATTGTTCGAAATTCTTCCGGAAGAGAGAGAGGTCATTTAATCGTGTGCCGAGTTGCTGTTGGAGAGTAAAGTTGTTGATAGTGATTTGGAAAGTTGCTGTGAAAGTTGTTGAGTTGAATTGAGAATTGTATGCAGTTGTTGGTGTGTGCTGAATAAAAGTGGAAAACTTCATACGTCGACTTTGTGACTTGTATGCTGTTTGGACGGGCTGTGTGAATAAACGAATCTGAGTTACACAACTATCAGGAATTCAAGCATCGGGGCTGAATCAGATACTGATAGAAAACACCAACATCGAACTGAGTGTAACATTTTGGGGGTCAAGCCGCGATTCACGCCATAGCCAAGGGTTCAACTGCTACAACAAGCGAGTCAACGTTACGAGAGGCAGTCATCGAGGGTAGCCGCCAACGAGTTGCGTCGAGAGGGGCCAACACATTGGGACTACATCACCGATAGGTTCGGGTTGACTGCAAGGGCGTGTGGTCGCTGAAGAGTTGCTTCGTGAGCGAACAACAGATCAGGACTACGTAGCTGCCGCAGGACTACGTCGAGGGACAGTCTCGGAGCTACATCGCCAGTGTTACAGAGAGCGGCGAGCGGACGTCGCGTCTACTTCAGCACAGGAGCGTATACATCAACACCAGCGTGGTGCAGCGTCGCATACGACGAGGACAGCGGGGCCTGCGTCAGCGAAGGCGACTAGTGACAAGCATCAGCGCTACTGCAGAAAGCGTGCTGTTCTAGAACAGTCTAGAAAGGTACAGCACAGTCAAGAACTTTCCAGAAAAAAAAGAACTCTACAGTCAAGAACTTTCTAGAAGAAGAACCTTCCAGAAAAGAACTTTCTTTAAAAGAACTTTCCAGAAGCATCAAGATGGCTGACTTCTGGCAGAAAGGGGTTGAACTGAATCTAAAAGGCAAGCAGCTGACGGAGTACGTCAAGTCTCAGGAGAGAATACGAGAAAGAGAATTGGAAGAGAAGCGTCTAGAAAAAGAAATAGAACTAGAACAGAAGCGTCTAGAAGTAGAAGAGCAGCGTCGCCGTGAAGAACGAGAATTAGAAGAGCAGCGTCGCCGTGAAGAACGAGAATTAGAAGAGCAGCGTCGCCGTGAAGACAGAGAATTCGAGCTGAAGCGTCTTGAGTTCCAGCTAGAAATGGCGCGTATCCAAAACAATCAGCATGCGCCACAAGTCACCAACGACCATACGGCTCCTAAATTGCCAGCTTTCGTCGACGGGAAGGACCAGATCGACAGCTATCTGGCGAGATTCGAAAGGTTCGCCGAAAGCTCTAACTGGCAACCTCAAGACTGGGCGATCATACTCAGCGCACTACTGACGGGGAAGGCGCTCGATGTCTACAGTAGACTGTCGAATAATGACGCCAAAGACTACGACGTTTTGAAAGCGGCCCTATTGCAGTGCTACAACTTTACAGAGAAGGGCTACCGTAAACGCTTCCGTGAATGCCGGCCTAAGTCAGACGAGACGCCAAAGCAGTTTGTGGAGCGCCTGTCGTCATATCTACACAAGTGGGTGGAGTTATCAGGCGAAACGAAGTCTTACGACAGTCTCCATGACCTGATCGTGAAGGAACAATTTCTCAATGCCTGTCACAAGGACCTAGCGACCCACTTAGAAGAACAAAAGCTGCAGACGCTTAAAGATGTGACTGAGGCTGCTGAAAGATATCTCATCGCTCATGGGAAAACCCTGGGGCCACCCAGCGCGACGAAACATTTTCAGAAGACTGGAAACCATGTGAACCAGATCCAGGGGAGCCAGACGAACCAGAGACAGACGGACTCCACGCCTCCTCCCAGGGAAGGGCATTCAAGAGGCTGTTTCACTTGCAACGCTACAGACCACAGAGCGGCTAACTGTCCTCAAAACAAAAGTAGCGGACAGCGGAGCAGTACGGACAATGCAGCGGCGGGCAACCGACAGAGACGTTTCTCCAATCTACGGCAAACCAGTAGATCTGACCATCAAGTGTGCGGCGGGAGCGTCATTCTTCCGAGTGAGACCGAGCGCGCAGCTACTCCCGCGGACGTGCAAGAGTGCATAACCGATGGCCAACTTCTCCTTGCCAACGGGAAATCCATCCCCGTCGTCGCCAGCGCAGCTGTGACCGTACAGAACATGCCTGTTTCCAAGGGACGCGTCGGAAATCATGAAGTGACTGTTTTAAGAGACTCTGGCTGCAGTGGGGTCATCGTCAGAGAAGACCTAATCGCTAAAGAACAGTTCACTGGCGATTCAAAATGGACACTTATGGCCGACAGCAAATGTGTGAAAGCGCCAGTTGCAAAAATTCATGTCAACACCCCTTTCTACATAGGCGAAGTCGAAGCGGTTTGCCTGAAGAAGCCGCTGTATGATTTGATGATCGGGAACATCGACGGCGCGAGACGACCTGACGACCCCGATCCAGAATGGAGTCCTGCCTCAACCCAACACGTCGAAGTTGTGGAGGAGGATCCATTGCCGTTTCCCGATGGAGACCTTACAGAGCTGCTACGGGACAATGTGGTTACTCCGGCTCAGCCCTGCCGACCAGAGATCGTCGGTGCTGTTACTACCAGGGCCCAGGCCAAGAGAGACAAGACGTCTACGCCACTGAAGGTCGCCGACAACTCTAAAGCTGCCATCGTGGACAGAGATAAGCTGATCCAGCTCCAGGAAGCTGATAGTACTTTAAACAAGTACAGGAACCGCCAAGACCACGTGACCAAAGGCAGTGGTACGGTCTATTTTGAGGTGAAGGCCAAGATCCTGTATCGAATCTTCCAGCACCCGAGGGTCAACGGAGGGAAACCACTACGTCAAGTCTTGGTACCGTTACCCCTAAGGCGCCAGGTGATGGAAGTAGCGCATGACTCAATCATGGGAGGTCACCTAGGCATCAAGAAGACGTCAGACAGAATCCAGGCGGTGTTCTACTGGCCAGGACTTCATGCGGACGTCAGCCGTTTCTGCCGATCATGTGACATTTGCCAGAAGACCATACCTCGAGGAAGGGTCCCGAAAGTACCTATGCAGAGGATGCCTTTGATCGACCGACCTTTCAAGAGGGTGGCCTTAGACTTAATCGGCGAAATAAGACCTCCGAGTGAAGAAGGTCATCGGTGGGTACTGACTTTAGTGGACTATGCGACTCGGTACCCAGAAGCAGTGCCACTGAAGAAGATTGACACTGAAACTGTAGCAGAGGCACTGGTGGACATGTTCAGTAGACTTGGAGTGCCCGAAGAAATTCTGACAGACCTCGGGACGCAGTTCGTCTCTGACTGCATGAAGGAGGTCAACAGACTGCTGAGCATCCGGCATTTGACTACGACACCCTACCATCCAATGTGCAACGGGCTTGTCGAAAAGTTCAATGCTACGCTGAAGTCCACCCTGAAGAAACTGTGCAGCGAGCAGCCCAGACAATGGCATCGCTATATCAACGCCTTACTTTTCGCCTACAGAGAAGTACCGCAGGAGTCCACCGGCTTTTCTCCGTTCGAGCTGCTGTACGGAAGAACCATCCGAGGGCCGATGCACATCCTGAAAGAACTGTGGACGAAAGAAGTAGACACCCCAGAGGTGAAGAACAGCTACCAGTACGTGTTTGAGCTACGGGAGAAGCTGGAGCAGACTCTCGAGATAGCCAGAGAAAACCTGAAGAAGTCCCAAGACTGTGGAAAGCACTACTACGATCGTAGGGCTGTGAACAGGAAGTTTAAACCTGGCAACAAAGTGCTGGTGCTGCTACCTACTGATCATAATAAGTTGCTGATGCAGTGGAAAGGCCCGTACGAAGTGGAGACCGTGGTGGGGATCAACGACTATAAGGTGAAGGTCGGCCAGCATTCCAAAATATACCACGCCAACCTCCTTAAGCTGTACGTGGAGAGGCCGCCAGAGACTGTACATGCAGCAACAGCAGCTGTGACCGACGACAGCTTTGACAGCGAAGAACTGTTGGAACTTGGAGACTTCCACAGCAAAGAAGGCATCGATGACGTTAAGCTAGGACCAGGCTTGACGGAAGGTCAAAAGTTGGAGCTCAAGGACCTTATGGGCGAATTTCCCCATAGCTTCAATGATGTCCCAGGCTCTACGACTTTGGTCGAACATGAAGTCCACACCCAGACCTGGAAGGAGCATCTGCAGACCTTGAGGGAGCCTTTCCACCGTCCCGCAGAAGCCAACCTGACCGTGAGACCCAGCAAATGCATTCTGGGAGCTGACAACGTCGACTTCATCGGATGTTCGATGGAAGAGGGAGACAACGGAGGATGCACTGACTCCAGGAAAGCCCACGAGATCACTGTCTTTGACCCTGGGCCGATGACGGCCGCAACTGACGAGAGCGTCGTTTCCTTGCGGTTGAAAGAACATTGACTGTGTGGAGAACATTGGCAATATCTAAACAGACTTGCAGATGAGAAACATTGCTCTGTGTGAATGAACTGTGAACATTGGCAATATCTAAACAGACTTGCAGATGAGAAACATTGACCTTGTGTGAATGAACTGTGAACATTGACAATATCCAGATAGACTTGAAGATGAAAACCATTGACTCTGTGTAGATAAGCTGAGCGCAATTACAGTATTCAGAAAGTCTTAAATTAGTTTCAATTGAGGACTTTGTTTGTGCATTACGTTTCAACGTTGTTGAAAGAAATTGGGTAAATTTCTTCTTGAGTGGGGGGTTATGTTACGTTGAAACGTGAACGAAAGTATGTCGGAAGCGCGCACGATAGATCTAATCGTTTCGTTTTGCAAAGTATTCAATAATGGTGTTTATTTACCTTTGATTTGAGTTTGCACCGTTGTTAGGAGAGGCTTTGTATAACGTTGATAATTTGCGTTAGTCGATATTATTTGAGAATCTTCTGGATATGCGTGTTTACTCTTGATAGAATTTTCCCGATACATGTCGAAGCAAGAGGTCGTTCCAGAAGGAGAAATAATAATGTATGACGTAAGTCAGTGATGACGATCTTTTATTGGATTGGTGGCAGTGCGTCATTTCTACATTGTTCGAAATTCTTCCGGAAGAGAGAGAGGTCATTTAATCGTGTGCCGAGTTGCTGTTGGAGAGTAAAGTTGTTGATAGTGATTTGGAAAGTTGCTGTGAAAGTTGTTGAGTTGAATTGAGAATTGTATGCAGTTGTTGGTGTGTGCTGAATAAAAGTGGAAAACTTCATACGTCGACTTTGTGACTTGTATGCTGTTTGGACGGGCTGTGTGAATAAACGAATCTGAGTTACACAACTATCAGGAATTCAAGCATCGGGGCTGAATCAGATACTGATAGAAAACACCAACATCGAACTGAGTGTAACACATTTCTTGGTGTTGAGAAATCCATTGTTCGTCATTTAATTTAGTCTGACTCATATTGAAAATTAAAAACTTTCAAGAAAAAATAATGAATAAAAATCCTTTGCGTTGCATCAGGTACGTCATCAACTACTGCCCATTTGACCTGGTGTACAAGATATCCAAGCTTCTGCCAGTAAAGTTACTGCTGTGTATGCTGAAGGAAGTTCAGCGAGCGCACAAAGTCTACCACGGCGTCATCCACACGGCCAAGATCTACCCAAATGCCTATTTCATCATCATCGTCATTGGCACCATCAAAGGTAAGAGTCAAGCTTTGATGATTTAGACACTATGAGAGAGTGTGACAGCGTTACAGGGGGATGAAGAGAAAAAGATATTAAGACATATATGTATTATGTGTGTGCACAAGTTATGTGAATTTGATATTAACTCTTAGCGTCCTATAGCGCGGTAATGTGCGCCTCACCCGTAATCCTGAAGCGCGGTAATGCGCGCCTCGTTAGTGCACCTTTTAGTCATGAAATCACAGGAAATAGGAACTCTCCAGTGCGTGAGAGAAGGTTTAGTCAACTTCCGGAAAGGTTCCCGTGTGTTTTCTGCTATCGTTTTCGCAAGTTTGACGTGGTTTTATGTACTTTTTTAACGATTTTGTTTGAGGTTTGAGTTTGCGAAATTTTCGGCCATGATGGCAGGGGATAGCTCCGACAGTAATAGTGAGTTTGGTAACCTTATTGATGAGCTTATTGCTGAAAGAGCACAAGGATTTGGTGTAGACAACCAGAGTGAGTTTTCTTGTCTGTGTTGACTGTCTATGCACACATTTACATGCAATCCACACTGTCTTGTTGTTCTTTTATTAACATAGTCCATAAAATACCTGTAATTATGAATTAATTATAAGATTCCAACAGGTAAAAATAGTACTAAAGTCAAAATGGTTCTTTGGGTACATAGAATAACCATTTTGTAAACATATCCTAAAATATGAAGTTAATGTGACAATAAATAAATTTTTTGCAATTTTTTCAAATTCATAACCCAATTTATTGCAATAAACTTAAAATCCTTACAGGATATAGGTGCAAATGTACAGAAAACCTTATAGGACGGTAAGAGTTAACTTAACCCTTTGTGATTGTTAATGCTTGAGCGTTTTTGCATTGCTGGCCTTAGAAGAGTTAAAATTTGGTAACTGAAAATGAGGGATTTCTGTTTTCGTGCAGAATTTAGAAACTTGCTCCAGTTTGAACTTGAATTTTTGATGCTGTAGTGCTTGATTGAAGAAAACGACAACTGCTTAGCTTATGAAAGATTTCAGTTGTTTACAGGTGGTGTCTTTGTCTTTTAGGAAACGGAAGTGGAATAATGAAGAATTTTGAACGTTTGGTGCGAGGCGTTTGGTCTCCTGGCAGTAATGAGATTCTGCAACCCACATTGTAAGTAACTGTCACCGTGTTGAATTTAAAATGTTGAGATTATTTTTCTTCCAAATTCCATGTAGCAGGAGTCAAAATCTTTCGCGGATGCAAGGAAATTCGCGTGAAGTATAGAATTTCCTCGTTAAAAAAGTGCTTTCCGCGGAAATAAAATTCCTCAAGAAAGAGAAAAACAAATAGCTTATACAGAAATGGTTGCGATTCTTAAACAGCACAAGCCCATAAGTGGTCAGATTCTCGATCATATATTTTCTTTTCCAAGATGGCATCTCGTTATGCATCTCGTTATGCATCGCTCATTGTAGCTCACTGCTAAACTTGTGACAATTCAGGAGTGAAAAAAAGTGGCGATGGTAGTGGTGCCAAAAATCTTGTCCAGAGCATCATTGTCTGCTGCCAAAAAGGATAAAGACAGAGAAACAGGGAAGCCCAGAAGTCAGTCTCTTGGTGTCACTGCCAAGAAATTGACCACCAAAGGAAAGGCAACTGAGGACATCCTGGAAGAAGTTAGGCAAACCAGAAATAAACATCACTGCAGCCACACACCTTTGACTACTGCAGACGACCATGGCTGTAGTGACGCGAAGAGCACCCCTGTATCCACAAACTGCAACATGAAAATTAAGAAACCGTGATCGATCGATAGGGAGTTTTTTCAACCCCATTTTGAAGAACTAGATTAACAGGTTGGGGAAGGAAAGAATATTTCTGCAGCTTGTTTGATTAAAAGTAAAATTGTACTTTTCTTAAACATTTAAAAGACAATGTCTCTGACTTATTCAAATAATGCTAAGAATGCGAGAGATTGCATAGATTTTATTGGTGATTTCATATTTTCCTCTTTTTTTTTTTACGAACAGCTGTTTGGACCCTTTATGTAGAATTGTAATCCAAGGGAGAGCAGAGGATGGAGTGGGATTAGGGTGGGGTTGGGGTGAGTTGTTTGATTGACATAAGGTTGAATGCCTGTCTGCTGGTTTTGAAAATGTTTTCTGTGAAGTTACTCTATTCATATTTTAATCGTGCTAGCATTGGTTGGTGCTGTCTTACTAGTGGAAATATATTTGTTTGTTTAATAGTTTATAAATACAATAATGTAAATTTATTCTCAATTTAGCCTTTCGAAAGCTTGCTGTTCTTTTGAGTGTGTGCTTGATTGATAGCACGTTGGTATGGACTGTAACGGTGTTCCTATGCCCAACAGTGTGACGAAGGCTTGCTTGCTTGCCTCAATCGTGTTCCTGTGTGAGCGCCTGGGCTACATCGCCGTGCCTCATGCCTTCATCTACTTCGGCGTCGTCATCTTTTTCGTCTATTTCAAGTTGTCCTCCATCCTGCTGGGCATTGTCGACCCCTTCGTGCCGCTGGAGAACCTGTTCTGCTCTGTCTTCATGGGCGGGATGTGGGACGCCATGCGTCGTGCCGTCAAGCCAGAGCCCGCCAAGGAGGAGGACAAGGATGGCATCCTGAGGAATGATGTCATCAAGAGCAAGGAGGAGAAGAAGAAAGAGTAAAGAAGGAAGAAAAATACTAGGTACGATGACACGTGTGCGAAAATGAGTGGAGACAATCCTGTATTGACTGCCCTATATGTGCTAACACACCATGAATATGTTTTGAAGCTTGAATGCTACCAGAGGGTGTGGATGCACAGTGGTAAGATCCCCTCCTTCAAAATGTTTGGTGAGGGGATGTCTATTATTATGTGATGCTGACTGGTAGATTTCGTATTTCCCAGGCATATTATACCTGACCTTGGCAGGTGGCATGAAGTGCTGTAAAGGGTTTGGAAGAAATGATGAAAATAAGAGGATACATGTTTGAGAGTGAATGTAAGCAGTTCTTTTATATGTGATTTGCTCTTACTGCACAGTCTCCTGCACTGCACTGGCACCCAGCAAGTGACGTAAAAGCAACATAGTACTAGCAGTCTGTAGAACATGACTTGAACTTTAAGCAGTTCAACAATTGATCTAGCAGTGTGTAGATCATGATTTGAACTTCAGCATGTTACAAAAAAAAGATTGCTTTTGATCATTTGTTTGAATGATAGTAGGTTTTTGGTCGCGTTAGGTGGCCTTTTTGTCTCGGTGCATAATTTATAAACTTTCTTTCTTCTTTAAACAGTAGTAGCAGAAATACTGTTCTTACCTTAATTTATAAACTTTCTTTCTTCTTTAAACAGTAGTAGCAGAAATACTGTTCTTACCTGGATATCTGTTCTATTTCAATGTACAACGGTGCAATTGGGTTCGATAAGTTGGGGTGAAGCCTCAGCCGTCCCCTGCGTGGGATGTCTTTATTGTAAAGTGACTGGCTGGTGGAGAGCTTTCGGTTTTACCACTAGGGTTGTTTCAGCAGATCTTTTATGCAGATCGGGGGTTGTCCAGTCCTGATTTGGCTCGGAAGAGTCCACTGGACCTAAAGCAATAATAATGTAATGTAATGTAACGGTGCAATTTTGTAAGTTGTGTGTGTGACTTGGGAGTCTGTGTTTATATGTACACGTGCATGTAAAGGGGTTGCAGGGGAGTGATTAAAAGAGAAGGAAAATCTTTCAAATGTTAGCTGTCTCATCTGCCTTTTGTTTTCCCTTTCTCTGTTGTTGATCTTTTTAAACAAAACAAAAAAATGTACACATCTTGTAAAAGACAGCCAATAAATTTTAAAATAATAATGTGCAACTGAGTCAGGTGGTGTGTTTTTTATTATACAAAACCATCAGATCTGAATCAATAGATAATGATCTCAATTTCTCTTTTTATAATTAATTTATTTTAAATTGATTTACCAAACCTTTGTGTTTTTACCTACAGTCAACTGCTTTTTCGTTTTCGAACGTAGTCACTTAAAACCAGTTTTGCACATAGATCCGTTAACAAAGTTTAGACTATCACTATGGAATGGAAACTTATTTTTTGTTTGTACATGTTTGTTACACCGTCCTTTTGGACTGTAGCAGAAATAATGTAATGATTTGTATCTGTTGGTATTACTATTACTCCCAACAGTAGCATAGTCAATGGAACTCAAAAATACACCATAATTATTAGTCAAAAATAAAAAAACAGCATTAAAAAAAAATTCTCGCAGAAAATGTGTATTTGGGTAATAATTGAAAGTTTGAGAGACCATTGCATTATAGCACATTGGACATTTAAAATAAATTGTATGGTGGTGCTTGTTGCGAATGTCTATTATTTTTAGCACTAGCTCATGTTGTTTGGCAGTTTACCTTATCGATATTTTTCAGTGAGCGGCCAAGTACTAACTTATCACTTTAATTTTTCTGGGGTAGGTAGCACATGGCTTAACATGCTATTTCAGAAGTAGTCCGTTTTCGTTGTATTTAGTTTCCTGTGTTCTTCGTTTCTATCTTTTTCGTTTAAGTGTACTTTACTGATTTTACTTGCATTTTGTTTTCATTTTAATTTTGAAGTATAAACACACACTCTTGCAACAATTTATTAGGAAGGACATCATTTTGTTTTTTAAACAGAAAACTAGACTAGCCAAGTTACTTTTATTCTTATGTATTCTTTTAGTTTTGTTTTCTTTTTTTCGTTTCATCTTCTTAGAGAAAATCATTTAGGTTTGTACATAAAATGAATTCTGTATTACTGAATACAGTTTCAGGTGTTAACAATATGCAGGAATTTTGATCTTTTTATTTTACGTGCCATACTTTATAAATGACTTAAAAAACGGCACAGCATACTTGGAAAATAAAACCACATTCCCCAACCCTGTACTGGTTTTGCCTGGATTTTTGTAGTGGCAGTTTTTGCCTGTTCATTTTTTTTTTTTTTTTAATATCTATAACATTTTTATTGATGTGTTTTCTATTTTGGAGATTTTAGTGTGTATATTTTCTACTTATTATATTATTAATCAATATGTGTTTTTTTTCTTCTGTTTATAGTAATTATAATTATATAGATTTTGCAATCAAAGTAATCCGTGAGAAGTGTAAATGCTGTAAATATTCCACTTTGACCTACTGTTTTGCAAATGATTTATTTGTAAGGTCATTTCCTACAGTTTAAGGAAAAGAGTCAAAATGTAGTCAGCTGTCATGGGAGAAAAGGCGCTTGTTTAGTATTGTCATTCTGCTTGTCCGTTATCTTTTCAATAAATAATGTGTAATAAATTTTAGGGTGACAATTAGTTTACATTTGCAAGTTTATTTAAAGGCTGGAATCAGATTCTGGCATACATTGCTTTGCAGCCAAGGTGATTGTACAAGAAAATGGGTAGATTGGTTGTTCACTGAATGTGTTCTGTGTTTGATTGTGTCTAGTTATTTTTCTGACAGTTGTTGTCACTGGTAGGGATCGAAGAGAGTTATTTTATAGAAAATTGTTTTGTTGTTAAATGTTTTTATTATTTATTCATCTTGTGGTTTCTTTAGTCTAGTGTTGTTAAAGTGTGACTGCTTTTAAAAAGTGCTTTATTGTTTCCTTTTTCTATTTTTTTTCTTCTTCTCCTCCTTGCATTGCCAACTGGATGAATTGAAAAGCCTGTTTTATTGTCATACCCAAGAACGTCAGCTGAACTGTTCAGACTGGAAAAAGTGAACTGATAGAGGTAGTGGTTTTTATGGCATGCTCAAATAAAAATTGAATTTAGGACTTTGTGTCACGTTACTGCCAAACCTTGAGAATAAACCTCGGTTGAATCAAGTGGCAGACGTAGTGGAAATATACTTCTGTGTTCACAACTTTTTTAATGGTGTGGTTCGCGATTAATGAAAAAGGGTATTGTACAGGAGTAAAAGCTTCAAACTAATGCTCATGAGCTGCTTGCATTTTTCTGGTGCTTGTGTGTGATCTCTTATAGTGGTGTTGCTGTGGTTTTTCCCTCTTTTAAGGTGTTTGTAGTTTGTTGATAGGCCTCATAGTCTTTGAATTAAATGCCTTACTAAGTTACTTCATGATAATAACATATAGTGTCAATTTTGCACGCATCTTTTTTTTTAATCTGGGAACTGTATTGATTGCTTAAAACTATCACTATCTCATTTTCTGTTTCGAATGCTTGAGTTATTCTGTCACAGAGCAGAACGTTGGATTTAGTTTTATGAAATGAAGTTGTGGGCGTTCGCAACAGATATGTGTGGGCAAAAGGTCAGCAGGAGTTTGTTCCGTTGGGGATACCGAAAGCCTGATTCTTTCAGCGTGAATATTTTGCTCAGTATGTTCTATGTTAATTGATTTGCGTGGATGATATTTTAGCGGATTGACAATTGGGAAGTTTGTGGACTGACATTTTGGGAAGTAAAATACTTGAAATAATGCTCCTCAAAATACTGGAAATAATTTATTCTTCGTCTAGTATTAGTTTCGAAAGGAAACAACAATTCTAGTCATTTTGTTTCCTGTTGCTGACACAACCAAACTTGTAAATTGAAAAATCTTTGGTGGTTGATACATATAAACTAAACTCTCATGCACATGGTTTCTTCAATCAAACTATTTCGTTGTAACACAAACTTACTTTTAAAATGCAACATCTTTTGTGGTTGATGAACAAATCTGTTGCAACTTTTTTGTTGCAATCAAAATCCTATTTAGTCACACATCTACAAGCTTCTTTTCTAATTGTTACTGTAAATCAAAGTTGTCATGTAACATATGTTTGCTTGGTCGTTATAACTAAGTTTCCGTGTTATTTTCTCTGTTCTCTTTTTTTTGAAAAAAAAACTCCAATCAAGCGATTTACTTTAAAGCTTGTATTGCAACTTAATTTTAATTTTTTTCCCCTGTAATTTTTTAATTTTCATACACCTATTTTTGTCCAGCTTAGATTATTGTTTAACTAATTTTTTTTTCAATAGTTTTTTTCTTTGTTAGTTTTTTTTAAACATGTTATTTAGTTTAGATTACATTTCCAATAGTTGTATATACCTAAACAGGGCAACGCAGTTTGTTTTTGATGTTATTGTTGTGTATGTTTTGTGAATAATGCGTTCAAAATGGAGCAAAAGAATGAGTGAACTGAAGAATTCAGGATTTTCCTCATTTCCATATCAGATTTATCCTGTTTTTTAACAGTATTGTTTTGTTTGTGGCAGAATTATGCAGTTACTTGGCTGTTTTTGCACCCAGTACCCTGTTCCAGATTTTATCATACTTTTTTTGTTTTTCTTTTCCACTTTTTTTTTTATCCCTGTGTTTAAAATGACCCTGGTTGTGGAGAGTTTATTATTATTTGTAGTCAAGTAATAAAGACAAGAAAAATCAAATGTGTTTTATTGGACCACTGTTTTAACCTTCAATGTAACACCCAAAATCAGTCACCAACCTCTGTGATCCAAAACAAAGTAACTTCACTGTTTGTCACATTATGTTACGAATGCACCAATAATAGTCACACATTCAAACGCCATCATTTTCATCATTTATTATATATATTTCCCCATTAAAAACTCGTGAAAACTGTGGTATAAAAAAATAGAGCTATTAATATTGTGTCCCACTCTTTTGAAGTTTACATGAAACAAAGTCTTCAAACAGAACAGTGGGAGAGATCACGAGTCATAACTTAAAGACATCACTGATATGTCAAGTATGTTGTGACAGTGAAGATATTGAAGATATTGCACTTCAGGAGTACATCTGAATTATATAAAACACACTCGTACACAAACACTCAAATCATTATCTCTGCTGAAAGGGTTGATCACAAAAATTACACAATGAGATCCTGAAAAATATTAATGGCAAAACATATTTCAGACTAAATTTGGGTGTGGTCTTTTTCGTTTATATCGGCTGAAAATAAAAGAGTGATGGACATGAGTGGACATGTCATAATGAGCTAAAACAAGTCGCACAAACACAAAAGTGTATGACTTAACAGTGCATACAAAATATTTATCCAAAATAACAATTGGTAAGTCCTTTTTATGACGTTTAAATCAATTCCCAATTCAGCTGATATATGGTGAGTACGTTTTGTGATCAAGTCCAGTAAATTTCTCAGTCAGTTCAGTCACAAAGATAAAAATACATGTATTGACGATCAGATGAGGAGCAGTGGTGAGGAGCCTCTTCATCGCTAATACACGTCCCACTTAAAAAACAACAACAACCAGATGAGCATTCTATTTTTTCTAACACGTTCTTACACAGCATTAAAGGTGCTGTTCACCATTGATCATAGCATCTCATCTCTTCTGCTTTCAAAGCCCTTGACTGTGCATTCATGTGCAGAAACCCCAATAGGAGGTTGGAAGAACTACAAAAAGCTAAATGTAGTCTTAAGTCTGATGCATTTGCTTGCGAAACAATTTAAGCTTTCTTCTAACTTGAAAAATAAAAGCAGCACTAAAAAGTGATATGTTGTCGAAACATACAAGAATATTGCAGTGTAGTAGGTCCCTTGGATCCATGTTCATGTGTAGAAATCCAAAGAGATTGAAAGAACTACAAAAAAAAGCTAAATGCATTCTAAGTCGGTCTACTGCATATGCTTGCAAAATAAGTTAAGCTTTCTTCTAACATGACACACGTCAGCAGCACCAAAAAAGTGATGTGTTGTCAAAACATCAAGCAAGAATATTGCAGTAAGGTCCTTGGATCCCTGGCGGGCATAAGCACACAACGGTATTATCACTATATTGCTGACATAGGCCAAAGTTGCAAGGGTTCTGGGTGCAGTTCATCACTTGCAAGTTGCAAAACTCACCCTGGAAACAAAATAATATGGAATTAGTTATACTGACTGCTTTAATTTATTATGAACCTATCATGAAAAGTGTAGCTTTGTCAAAGATTCTGCAAAATATCTCTATCAAACCTGAAATTGTGGTACAAACTGATAGACTATTATGATTTTTTTATCCAAACTGAATTAAATTGTGTTGTCTGTTAGGCAAAGGAAGCTCCCTACATGCACAATTTAGAAGCAAAACCATGAGAAAGAATGTGATGAAAGAACAAGGGTTGCAGCTTAGTAGAGCCTAGCAATCTGTCAGAGGCAGGATGCTATATAGAGCTAATACTGTTCTGATCTTTGACTGCTCTGAGATAATACTGGTCTTCATGACCTTTTGCCACCAAAAAAGAATTCAGAACTTTGCAAGTTTTCTGGGCATACTCTCTTTGGCTATGACTGGCAAAGATGATAACAACATAACCATTTATTTTTCATGACATAAGGCCAAATAGTCTTACAGCAAATCCCTGCAGGCAACGACACACCGCTTTCCCTGCTTCACTTGTGCATATTCCACCATTTAGACATGGGTTGTTCATGCACACCTGACCTGTCAACACACAGATGTACATATTTTCATTGGTAATAATAAATATAGATGAAGCAATAATCATTAACAACAAATGTATGAATTGTATTGTATAGTGCTTATATTTTATTGTGTTTTCTTAGGTACGATAAAGAAAAGATTCTGATTCTGATTTAAGTATTGTGGAATAATTCCCAAATGTGTGTATCTGTATTTGGCTTGGTCTTGATTTGGTTGGATAATAATACTGATTATAATACTGGTAGCTATATAGACTATGGGTTTTACTTCCAAATCAGGTTCAGTGCTGTGATCTGTAATCAACACACATGTTCACATGCAAGACACATTCATACATACATATTACAAAACTCCAGTCTAACCTCTTGGCAATTGACAGAAGATTCCCTCATACTCATTGGCACATTGACAATAAGCTCCGTACTCATCTGTGTAACAGTCCCCACGCCCTGAACATACCTCTGGGGAACATGTCTGCACAATGGTTTCACACATTTTTCCTGTGGAACAACGAATCAACAAATAAATTAGATTTATAGAGAGGGTTGCTGAAAGCCAGAATATTCAACACATCTTCCATACTATTGTTTGACCTAGCCCAAGTCTGCATTCTTAGAGAAATCCTACTATCCCAGTCACGGCATTCACACAAAATAAATATAAAAACATCAGGGTCACGTCACTTAGATCTGGCAGAGTGGGGAATGGCCTACACCATGGACCCAGTCGCTTGTCATCACTCTTCCCAAAAAAGGTAACCTTCAGGAGTGTGAAAATTACCGCACCATCAGCCTCATCAGCCATCCCAGCAAGGTCCTCCTGAAAATAATACTCAACAGGTTGAAACCACAAGCTGAACAAATCATAGCTGAAGAACAAGCAGGATTCATGGCAGGGCGAAGTACCACTGAACAGATTTTCAACCTCAGAATAATCTGTGAGAAATACCTACAGCACCAACAACATCTATATCATGTGTTCATAGACTTCAAGAAGGCATTTGACCGAGTCTGGCATGCAGCTCTATGGGCAACCATGAAAGTGTACAACATCAGCCCTAAAATTATAGAAGTCATCAAAAGCCTGTATGACAAGGCTACCAGTGCAGTCCTCCATAACAGCGTCATCGGGAACTGGTTCAGAACAACAATCGGTGTGCGTCAAGGATGCCTACTCTCTCCAACACTCTTCAACATCTTCCTAGAGCGCATCATGTCAGATGCTCTTGCAGATCACGAAGGCACAGTCAGCATAGGGGGCAGAGCAATCTCCAATCTTCGTTTTGCGGATGATATTGATGGATTGGCTGGAGAGGAACAAGAACTTGAACAGCTTGTACAGAGGCTTGACACCACCTCCAGAGCTTATGGAATGGAAATAAGTGCAGAGAAGACCAAAATGATGACCAACAACACCAATGGCATCAACACGGACATCAAAGTACAAGGCCAATCCCTCAACACAGTGCACAGCTTCAAATATTTAGGAGCCATTGTGTCAGACAATGGGTCTCGACAGGAAGTCCTCTCCAGGATCGCACAAACAACTGCTGCCCTGACAAGGTTGAAGCCCATTTGGAAAGACAGAACCATCAGTCTACATTCCAAAGTAAGACTGCTGCGCTCTCTGGTCATCTCCATCTTCCTATATGCTTGCGAAGCATGGACCCTCACAGCAGATCTCCAACGAAGAATACAAAGCATGGAGATGAGGTGCTACAGAAGACTTCTGTGCATTTCCTATACCCAACACATCACCAACGTTGAAGTCCGACAGACCATCACACAAGCCATTGGACAACACGATGACCTGCTCACAGTGGTGAAGAAACGGAAACTCCGATGGTATGGCCACGTCACCAGATCATTAGGCCTTGCAAAGACCATTCTGCAAGGCACAGTGCAAGGAGGTAGAAGAAGGGGGAGACCGAAAAAGAGGTGGGAGGACAACATTCGAGAATGGACTGGTTTGACACTGAGCGAAGCCATGAGGGCTGCTGAGGACAGAGAAAGATGGAGTATGCTGGTTAAGCGATCATCTGTGGTGCCCCTACGACCTTCGGGTTATGGGACAGGATAGGATAGGATAGGATCACGTTACTGCGCAGCAGGAACAGGAATGGCCATCCAACTACAAACCACACTCGCTGCACCACTCAAGCTGCGGAGGGCCAGAGTACCGTTAGTTGAAACGAACAATCAGGCTCAGGAACAGTCCAAAGCAAAAATCTCTGAAATCCGGCCGGAGTCCAGGGGCCACCGTAAGGCCCCTGGTCAAGTCCAGGGGCAAAGCCCCGGTGGGGGGAAAGAAGCTGAACGACGTTTCATAGCAAGTAAAACCAAAAAAGAATGCTTTTTGTGAGAGATAATTGTGGATGTTTTTCATAATATTCATCATGTGTTCATAAGGACATTATCATCAATGCCAGGTTTATTTATTTTTCTAAAACAATTACCAACACTCTGTTCCGAGTCGCCGACTTTCTTTTCAAGCCATTCCCATTTCCACTTAATTTGTTGTTGATTTCCCCTTCTTCAAAAGGGTCTCCGCAGTTAATAATACGTGAAACACATGACATATAGTGATTATAAACTAACAATGGCGGACAGTGACAAAGGACTGAACTTCACGTGAACCGCCAAACGTTCAACATCACCTTCGCCCGCTGTAGTCAAGTGATGCTAGTAAGCCTTATTGGGCAGTGAATTTGATGTAACAATAGTGGGCGCAGGCGGCACTTTTAGTGATGAGAAAAAAAAAAGCTGGAAACGGACATGGATCGAGTCTTGGACTTGGACAGATTGCGTTTTGTTATTATTTTTTTTCTCGGAGCAATTTTTTTTCTCGGACTTCTATTTATATTTCTCGGGGTGACGGTACCTTTTCTCGGAAAATCGCGGATCCGAGTAGAGTTCCCCAGCCTGAACAATAAAAACATGAAACTCATAATGGAATTAGTTTGAAACTAAACAACATGAAACTCATAATGGAACTAATGTGGAGCTAAAAGAGTTCCACAGCTGCCTCATATTGTAAAATATAAAATGTTTTAAAATTTGTTATTCAATAATTTAATAATTTATGTTTAAAAAAAAATTTTAATCTCTTTTTGGGGGCATTCAGTTATTATACATTTCTACCACTACTGAAAACAAGCACTACTACTACTAAAACGACTAGAACTACTACTGCGCTTTTGCCTTTTGCTAATGCTATTGTGTAATCAGTTCCATTTCTAATACTATTTCATACCGGTGTATGGAGGGCTACAGGAGCAGGTGAAATCAGTAAGAGATGCCAAGCAGGTACCTCCATGCTGACATGGTGCACTGTTGCATGCTCCAATCAGTGTTTCGCACGACTGTCCTGTTACACAGAAACAAATGACACACGTGTATAAATGCCAAGGGCACGCACTCACCGATGATCACACACGTACGCATGCATACCCATTCACAAACACACATGCCAATACAGTCTATGTCTAGTCTATCTTGCAGAATATTTTAGTTTGCATGCATGGATCGGTTCTTTCAAAACCATTTTTAAATGCCAAACTGGATCTCACATATTTTGGTATCTAACCATCAGAAGCTCATATATGCTTTTTTTGCAAAAGGAGAATTACGTAACTCGGGTAGAAAAGAGAAGTACAGAAACGGAAGCACTCTATTTAAATCTCTGAGTAGTAATCAACCTCCCACTTCCATCCCCCATCACAAAATGCAGTCTGTAACAGAAAAGTCATGACACCTAGCAAACAATTAAAAGCAAAAAAAAAAGTTATTTTATTTTATTTATTTAATTATTCTTATTTATAGCGCTTTTGCAGATCAAGAGCTGCTCAAGGCACTGGCTGATACAGGATCTAACTCAAGCCACTGGCTGATACAGGATCTAACTCAAGGCACTGGCTGATACAGGATCTAACTCAAGGCACTGGCTGATACAGGATCTAACTCAAGGCACTGGCTGATACAGGATCTAACTCAAGCCACTGGCTGATACAGGATCTAACTCAAGGCACTGGCTGATACAGGATCTAACTCAAGGCACTGGCTGATACAGGATCTAACTCAAGCCGCCTGATGCGCCCACTTGCAGCCTCTGGGTGCATCGTCTGACACCATGCAAACAACTGGGCACAATCCTGGGGGTGAAGGGACCTAGTGCTTGCTGGGTGTATCTGTGTAGCTGGCATTCGCCCATCTACAACATGAGCGCACATCACGATCTTTAAAGTCCTTGTGATGGATTGTGTGCCTGCACACACTAAACCTTGGTTTATACTCTCATCTGAAAGAGTAGGAGCGCAGTGTCTCAGGGTTAGGTTATTTTATTATCGTTATTATTATTTGTCTAGTCTATCTTGCAGAATATTTTAGTTTGCATGCATGGATCGGTTCTTTCAAAACCATTTTTAAATGCCAAACTGGATCTCACATATTTTGGTATCTAACCATCAGAAGCTCATATATGCTTTTTTTGCAAAAGGAGAATTACGTAACTCGGGTAGAAAAGAGAAGTACAGAAACGGAAGCACTCTATTTAAATCTCTGAGTAGTAATCAACCTCCCACTTCCATCCCCCATCACAAAATGCAGTCTGTAACAGAAAAGTCATGACACCTAGCAAACAATTAAAAGCAAAAAAAAAAGTTATTTTATTTTATTTATTTAATTATTCTTATTTATAGCGCTTTTGCAGATCAAGAGCTGCTCAAGGCACTGGCTGATACAGGATCTAACTCAAGGCACTGGCTGATACAGGATCTAACTCAAGGCACTGGCTGATACAGGATCTAACTCAAGCCACTGGCTGATACAGGATCTAACTCAAGCCACTGGCTGATACAGGATCTAACTCAAGGCACTGGCTGATACAGGATCTAACTCAAGCCACTGGCTGATACAGGATCTAACTCAAGGCACTGGCTGATACAGGATCTAACTCAAGCCACTGGCTGATACAGGATCTAACTCAAGACACTGGCTGATACAGGATCTAACTCAAGGCACTGGCTGATACAGGATCTAACTCAAGGCAGTGGCTGATACAGGATCTAACTCAAGGCACTGGCTGATACAGGATCTAACTCAAGGCACTGGCTAATACAGGATCTAACTCAAGCCACTGGCTGATACAGGATCTAACTCAAGGCACTGGCTGATACAGGATCTAACTCAAGCCACTGGCTGATACAGGATCTAACTCAAGGCACTGGCTAATACAGGATCTAACTCAAGCCGCCTGATGCGCCCACTTGCAGCCTCTGGGTGCATCGTCTGACACCATGCAAACAACTGGGCACAATCCTGGGGGTGAAGGGACCTAGTGCTTGCTGGGTGTATCTGTGTAGCTGGCACTCGCCCATCTACAACATGAGCGCACATCACGATCTTTAAAGTCCTTGTGATGGATTGTGTGGCTGCACACACTAAACCTTGGTTTATACTCTCATTTGAAAGAGTAGGAGCGCAGTGTCTCAGGGTTAGGTTATTTTATTATCGTTATTATTATTTTTTTTAAATTATGTATTTATTATAAAACAAATGCAAGTCTACCTGTATACAGTGGTGGACAGTTGCATTGGAACCCTCCTAGAAAGTCAACGCAAGTGGCTCCATTTTGACACGGTGCGCTATCGCACAGCAACACTTGTTCAAAACATGTCGTGCCCTTCAACCCTGGTGGACAGTAGCAGGTATAACCTCTGCCCACTAGGTCTACGCAGGTTGCCATGGGGTGGCAGGGTTTGAAATAACAGGCAGGGAGGGTGGTTTCACACAGGATTCCTGTGAAGTTATTAGGACATGTGCACGAGAAAGTGGACCCCACGTTCTGACAGGCACCACCGTTCCTGCAGGGCTGAGACAAGCAGGCGATTTCTGCTATTTGACACTGGCCACCTGTTAACACAAAGGCAAACATCCAAAATACATGCAGAGAGTACCACACTGATACCTTTCTCAGTTACCTGTTTTTTATGTGTGTAAGAGTGCGTCTGTGAGTTGTAATTTGTGGGGGTGTGCATGAGTTATTGTATGTAAGAGATGTTAGACTTAAGTCTAAAATCACGAATTATGTAAAGATGTAAAATGAAATAAATAAACTGTATTGCGCACTAAAGCTATTAAATCCAGTTACTGCAGAAATCAGACTAATTTTGTTTTCACAGTTGAATCATTTATATTGTGACTCTTAGGGCCCAATGCATAGCGGTAGACTTCACACTAGTTCGCAAGTTACGAACTTTGAGAGATAGTTCGTAATGCATGAGCCAGTAGGCCGCACCTAAGTTACCAACTACCGTAGTCTACATCGGAAGTTTAGTTTGTGCCAACATTAATATGTTTCTACAGACTGGTTCTTAGTCACTTGCAACATTTTTTTGTAAATGCCCGTGTTCATGAGAACCTGATTTCCTTCTTCTTCTTCTTCTTCTTCTTCTTCTTCTTCTTCTTCTTCTTCTTCTTCTTCTTCTTCTTCTTCTTCTTCTTCAGGGTACTGTGGATAAATGTCAGTGTTCATGAGAACCTGATTTCCTTCTTCTTCTTCAGGGTACTGTGGATACTCCGGCTGCGCGAAGAAAACCTCCACAAATTTTGAGGAGTGAGCGACCCGATCAAGGTTTAAAACAGCTGCATAAGTGTGTAGAAGGTTTAAAACTTTGTACAGAGTTGATATGGGGACACTTCTCAATGCTGGGAGAGTGGGTGTGTTGAATGCTTCGTCAGTGAGTGAGTTCCACACTCTGGTTGCTGAGGGGAAAAGGGAATGCAGGTAGGTCCATTCTGCAGTGTGGGAATTGTAACTTTTGTTGGTGTCCTTTGGTGAAGCAGGTAGCAAGCAGGCTTACACAACCCAAAGGGGGGAACTATATCAACAAGGCCATGCAGAATCTACCATGGAACATTGGCTGAAGCCGTCTTAATCCACAACTCGAACTGGAGCAGCTACTATACAGACGAACGGTCGACAGGGAATGCATGATGTATGAGTTGTGCGGCCATCTCAGAGGCGCTTAAATGCTGTATGGCTGAAGTTGTTCAGGATCCTGCGTGCAACAGCCTCAAGGGTAGTCTTCATGTGTCGCTGGTGTGGGTCCAATACCACTGAGGCATAGCCTAGGACTGGTCACACTGTAGCATTGAACCTGGACGGTTTTGGGACATCCCTTGACGGCTTGAGGTTCTTGCATGCAAACGCGCAGGATCTGTTAGCTTTGGCTGCTAATGCTTCTACATGCCTGTCCCAGTGTAGGTTTTCAGTTAGTTCCAATCCTTGGCGCTCTTGACATTCGCCAGTTTCTGCCCAAGGAGGGAATATGATGCATGGACTCGATGTTAGTGTTGGTTCGTGATGGACAGGACTTGGCATTTGTCTACCTTGAAAGACATCTGCCACTTCGCCTCCCATTCTTCCAATCTGTGGAGATCTTCTTGGAGGGTGTCATCAGCAAAGAGCCTGACTTTCCCTTTGATCCTGTCTGCGGGTACAGATTTGAACAGCGATGGTGGAAAATTGGGAATGCCACAATGAAAGCATTCCCAGGGCGTTAAAGTGGTGTGGGCAAAGTAGATAGTATTACTCATCTGTATGCATTTGGTGTGGTACCATCATTCACAGGTGTTGCATGCGATGCCGCGGTCCGTGTATCTAACATGTTTACAGCATTCTCCAGACGAAGATGCTAAATACTGAGCTTTTTAACAGGCAAGCTTCAAAGAGGTGGGAATTTGAAGGATGAGTTAAGTTAAAATTCAAACAAAGAGGATTACTTTTTGTCTGTGCACCAACATAGAAGAATGTATGCCTCAGCTTAACATTTCTACACCAACCCTTGTTTGTACCTCTGAAAGGTATGATGAAATTGTTGATAAAATTAAGATATAAAATTAATACAAATATTGCACAATTTTCTATTAAAATACACAAATACTGAATGTTTTGTTTGTTTAATCGAAATACAGTATATTTGGTTATTGAGTAAGTGGCAGAGAAAGCCCCCATTCGCCATCATAATTCTTCTCTCTCCGTTCTCCATCATTATTCTCTCCTCCCTTCCCCCTTTTCCCTTCCTTGATTATATTTTTATGTTCACAGTATTAGGGACAAAAACTCAGCAAACAGATCTTGAAGAAAGGATGGAAGATTCAGTGTAATGACACTCGATAATTTATCAGACGCAGGGTGGAATAAGTGTTATAAATCTATGAGAAACCACCAACTAACAACTAAATAGATATATATGATAACTCACCAGTGAAGCCAGGGTAGCAGACACACTGAGTGATGGTTCCTTGCTGCACACAATACCCGTTAATACAGTTTTGTGGGGTACAGGCAGGGATGTGGGTCTGGCAGGTTCTGCCTGTGTAGTTAGGCCGACATTCACACGTGTAGTTTCCTGCCTGGTTGACACAGCTGCCGTTGTTAACACAGGGTTGCAACGCGCATGGTAAGGCAAGTTCGCAGTTAGTACCCACGTAGTTCAGTTTGCACTGACAGGTGTAGGACTCGCCTGTGGACTGACAAATTCCACCGTTCTTACACGGGCTGCTGCCACATGGAACGTAAGTCTGACACAAGTCGCCAACAGCCGTTATGGGACAGTCACAGATGAAGGTTGCTCCCATTGACCTACATGTTCCACCATTTTGACATGGCTGACTCAGGCATGGCTGAAGTGATGCTTCACATCGCTCTCCTGTTGAAAATACCCAAACATACATGAAATTAATGAGATGTCCAAGTCATCTCTTAGCATAAATGAGACATTTTATAAGTTGTACTTCAGATGCACTTTAAAAATGAATTATGTAGCTACTATAAAAGAACAATATGACTTTATTGTTGGTCATCATTTGCAATGATGTCGTTTTCGTCGGCAAATTGGCCATTCACTGATAAAATTCCAAAATGCCCGAAAGAGTCATGTTCTGATCGGCCCACTGTCCTAAGATTTTATGCCTCAATTGGCCACCCTTTGTCCATTTTTGTTTGCTTGCCTCATGTCTGTTTTGTTGTTATTGCTTCTGGCCATATTAATTTCCTATCGATAAATAAAGGTGTTATGAGTTATTGTCGAACATCACGTATCGGTAGCGCCAAGCAGATGACACATGTATCAGCAGAGAGTTAGAGTAACTCCACTTGTTGCGAACGGCGTGCTTCCGGCAATAACACTTTTCGTTTTCGAAATGCTGCCAAAAAAGAAGCCGAAACTTATTTGAAAACATCTGAAAACCAGGACATGCTCTTGAGAGTCAAGCTGCCTCAGGGAAGCATTGACCCCTACAAAGCACTGTCTGTGTGGGAGAAGGTTAAACTCAGAAAGGTTTAAAGTGTAAACCTAGAAGCCTGTCTTCAGAGATTGAGGGACATGACTAGTCATGTCAGGTGTCATGCCAGTACATTTTATAATGTTTTTTTTTTTTTTAAAATGTGTTTGCGTCAGGGATTGACCTCAGTTCACAGTTCAGTTGAAGAGTTTATTAGTCATTTATTCTAGTCATTTCATCAAGTTTTATATTGTTTTGTTGTTAATAAATGTAAACAAAACTTTTTTAGTCAATGTTCTTTGTGCAATATTAGTTGCAACATTTTTGTAAGTCAAAATGATGGCCGAAAGATTTTCAAAATGTCCTAAAGGTTTGTGACTGAATCGGCCAAATGGCCTATGCTGAAAATTTCTACCAACATCACTGCATTTGTTGGTCCAACAATATTGATGACGAAAATGATGACCAACAACACCAATGGCATCAACATGGACATCAAAGTCCAAGACCAATCCCTCAACACAGTGCATAGCTTCAAATATTTAGGAGCCATTGAATCAAACAATGGGTCTCGACAGGAAATCCTCTCCAGGATCGCACAAACAACTGCTGCCCTGACCATCAGTCTACACTCCAAGGTAAGGCTGCTGTGTTCCCTTCTCATCTCAATCTTCACAGCAGACCTACAACTAAGAATACAAAGCATGGAGATGAGGTGCTGCAGAAGACTTCTGGGCATTTCCTATACCCAGCACATCACCAACGACGAAGTCCGACAGACCATCACACAAGCCACTGGACAACACGCGATGACATGCTCACAATGGTGAAGAAACAGAAACCCTGATGGTATGGTCACATAATCAGAGCATCAGGCCTTGCGAAGACCATCCTGCAAGGAACAGTGCAAGGAGGCAGAAGAAGAGGGAGACAGAAAAAGAGGTGGGAGGACAACATTCGAGAATGGACTGGCTTGACACTGAGCGAAGCCATATGAGGGTTGCTTAAGGACAGAGAAATATGGAGTGCACTGGTTAAACGATTATCTGTAGTGCCCTAACGACTTTCGAGTTACGGGATAGGATAGGATAGGATGACTTTATAATACTCACCAGTAAATGCGATGGGACACTGACACTGGAAGCTGTAGCCAACGTTACTGCACCGTCCACCGTTCTGACAGGGCAGTGCGCCACAAGGGTTGAACAACTCACACCTGGGACCGGAATACAGGTTGGGACAAGCACAGGTGTAGGAGGTACCCAGCATTGCACAGGTGCCATTGTTAAAACATGGTGTGCTCAGGCATGGGGAGAACTGGTCACAGTTTTTGCCTGTAATGAAATACAACTTTATTGACACTGGTAAATTGGTTATTGGGTACCATACTTTATTGACTGCAAGGCGATACACATTTTATAAGCTGCACCCCCCCCCCCCCACCCACCCAGAATTTTAATAAAAATTTGACTTCTTCCATACATAAGGCACTGCATATTATAAGATGCATAAGAAAATGATTAACGTATTAGAGGGAGTGATCTGAAGTGAAATGTTATAATTTGTTATGATGTTCGCACCTGACTGTAAACAGACATGGAATAACATCACTGAATTGAACTAAATTGAGCCAACTTGAATTGAACTGAATTGAAAGGAATGGAATGACCTGAAAAGCCGGGTGCACAGCTGCAAAGGTAGTTAGTGCTGTTGATGTTGCTGCACACCCCGTTGACACAGGGGAACAGCGTGACACAAGGCAGGGTAGTGCTGCACCGTTCGCCCGTCAGTCCTGGCTGGCACAGACACCTGAAAGTGGAATTATCCACGTTGACGCACGGGGAGTTGAACCAACACGGGCTGCTGGAGCAGGGCAGGGAGGTCTGACAAAGATCGCCCGTGTGGTCCATGAGACAGCGACAGTAGAAACCGCTCGCGGTGCTGTCAGAGTTGATGCACACCCCATTGTTCAGGCAGGGGTTGCTGTCACAGCCCATCTTCAGCTCGCAGCGTTTACCTTTGAAGTCGGGCGTGCAGATACAGGTGAAGTCAGTGGTGCCATTGTTGGAGCACATCCCTCCATTCACGCATGGCTGCTTGTGGCAGGGAAACTCAATCTCACACCTCGCTCCTGTGTAGCCTTCAGCGCATGCACATTGAAACTCTGTCACCGACAGGTCTGTGCAGTTACCGCCATTGAGACAGGGTGCGGCCTGGCAGGGCATGGGCATTTCACAGTACGGGCCTGTGTGTGTGGGTGGGCATGCACATACGACACCTTGCAGTGACTGAGAGCAGGTGCCTCCATTGTAGCAGCTTGTCGCGACACACTGTTCTGGATACTGACAGTACTGGCCAAAGCCTACACCACCACAGTTGCAACTGTAGCTGGATCCTTCCTGGATGCACGTCGCTCCATGAAAACAGGGCTGGCTGGCGCAGGGCAGTGGCAGGGAACAGCCCACTCCAGTAAAGTTGACAGGGCATGTACAGAGATAGCCTGCATCATTCTGAGTGCACAGACCTCCGTTCTGACATGGCCGCTGAGCGCACGGACCTATCACTTGTTCACAATGGTCACCTAACACAAAAAAATAAAAACACAAAACCAAATAAATAAATATAGAAAATAAATAATTTTAAAACTAAATAACTTTACCCCCAAAATCATGAAACAATAAGACGATGATGGTGATGATCATATTCAGAATTATTTCAATAAAAATACATTAAATCAACAAGTGCTGCTTTTATGTTTTGTATTAGCAGCCCCTAAATTGGGATAACTTTGACAATTTTGAGGAGAGTGGAAAAGGGAGTGGGGGTGGGAGGGGAGAGGGTGAAAAGAAAAATGGAGGGAGAATGGGAAGATAGCTTACAAACCTGAACCTTAATTGGTTACACCAGCATGGCAGGAACTAAAAATACCAGTCTTTCTCGAGCTTCCTAACAGCAGGTAGTAGCATATGTACTAAGATTGGAAATACTACTTGATGAAGCCTAAATCTACAACTGTAGATGAATCAATACAAGGATCACTGGAACTTAACACCGGTCATTATTACTCACCGGTGAAGCCGTTGGAACAAAAACACTGGTATTGTCCTTCAGCAATGTTGGGCCAGCAACCTGCCTTGCCCTTGGTGCAACAATAAGCGCCATTCTGGCATGGGTTGGGGTCACATGGGTCAAAGGTCACACTCTGCTCGCAATTTGCCCCTGAGAAGTGAGGGGGGCACTGACACGTATAACTGTTCACTCCATCAATGCAGGTACCTACCGAATCAGACAGTTTTTGTAATCGTATTTATAATAGTATAATAATAAAATACGCAAGCATATACAAGGTCTGAGGGCATAGGTGCCACAGTGTAGCATCATCGGACACAACAGCAACAGCAAAAAAGCTATACATGTCCATTTTGACCCCCCCAAAAAATAATGTCGCTCTCTGAAGTTTATTTCGCAGTAGCAAATAACCTTGCACAAACACACACAAGTGACCAAGGTAGCGAAGAAAACATGTATAATAGACTTGACTTGAAACCATGTATATTAGACTTGACTTGAAAAAGAAGAAAAAAAAATCTATGAAAGAAAACAACAACACAAATTAAGTTAAAAAACAAACAAGTAAAAAAGTAATGATGATTTCTCACCTCCATTTTGACAAGGAAAAACAGCACACTCATTGATGTTTATTTCACACTGTTGACCACTGTAGCCTTCCATACACACACAGGTCGGAGTGGTGAAGGGGAGGACAGCAGGCATACATATCCCATAGTTCTTGCATGGGTCATAGGTCGCTGAAGAATAACAGTTTTGTACATTTACGTATTGGTATAGAACACACTCACAGATAAGGAAAGATGTAGTACTCAATTCAATGAATCTTGTTATTACGTTTTGTTGTTGTGTGTATGTGTTATTTTCTTCTTTGTATTTAAATTTAAAAAAAGGACAATGGTGAAAGAAAAGAAGAGAGAAAAATTTTTTTTTTTTGGGGGGGGGGGGGGGGAAACTATTGTAACATTATGAGATAACTAATAGATGCACCTCGTACACACAGTTGCTGGCGCTCACAGTAACGACCTGCTCGGCTTGTAGGACACAGGCATGTGAATGTTCCTCCATCGTGAATGCATTCTCCTCCAAACAGGCATGGTCTTGAATCACAAAGATTCACCTCCGTCTCACATCGCATGCCTGTTAATGGGAACACAAATCAAATGTGAAATGAATAGCTTACATATATACGCTATAGCTTTTAGATATGTATGGAAAACTGCCACAACAGCATCTAATAAAATCTTCATTCAAGTCCAATGTGACAACCATCAGCATGTATTAATGACATTTACTACATTCACAACCTTCCCCAATATATGTCCCGTAGATGTGGAATGCCCTTCCAATACAACTCAGAAAATCAGATACATAAATATTAGATAAAATTCAGAAGCATCCAGGGATGGAATGAGCCCTTTCAGTTTTGGGTTGATGTATGCAGCAATAAACCGAAAATGGGGGCAAAATATAATTCAAGAAAGGATCCAAGCCCATTCTCTCAAAACGTCCCTAACTATACAGGCAAAACATTTGGATTAAAAGAGAATCACTATCTTGAACACTCTTCAATGCTGATAAAGAATTCTAAATGCTCACCAGTAAATCCATGGGCACATTTGCAGGTGTATTGTTCACCAACATTTGTGCAGGTAGCGCCGTTCTGACAGGGAGAACTGCCACAAGGAGGTATCTTAGTTTCACACCTCCCACCTGTGGTGAAAAGGGAAACAGGTAATTTTCTAAATACATTGTGTATATATCAAGGTCTAGTTTGCGCATGCACGCATTCCACCACATGGACTTTAAAGATCCTGACGCTCATGTCCAAGAAAGACCAATACACCTGGCATTCACAACAGGTTCTGTCCCTTCCTGCCCCCTGTGTCCTGACTGGTACTGCTCTTGAACTGTGGCTGCCATGCTTTTGCTGAGAAGGCAGCCTACATTTCACCTGCATTTGTGACGAATAAAAGGTAACAAATATTTCTAAAATAAAATAAAATAAAGTATAATTGTGAGGAAGATTGGAACACCCAAGTAGAAGTAAAAACACGAAAGACTTCAGTTAAAGGGTATCTGAGGTCAAAATCAAACTTGTGAGAAAAAAAAGAAAAAAAAGAAAAGAGTAATTCATGACTATATTTGTTTATATAAAAAAACTTTTAGTGTGTGTGTGTATGATATCTCTAGTCAATCAAGTAGATACATTAATACAACATTCATGCACTCGTACATCTTTGTATGCACACACAAATGCAAGGATAAAATCTATTTTTTAACTCACCTGTGTATCCTACAGCACACTGGCAGATGAAAGCAGATCCACCAGTAGCCTACAAAGAAAGGTCACAAGTCAAAAGCAGCATGGGTGCATGGCCACTTACTCCGAAATGTTGATAATTAATATTTTCAGGAATATTTTCAGCGCAGAGCTAAAGGCAAGAGGGATACTTTGTATGCTCATTAGTCAATGGTTTTGATGACGTCAGACCAACCCTAACTCCAAATACTAACCATAAAACTAAGTTAGTATATGATTTGAGTCGGGACATTATTTTCTTTAAGGGGTAAAAGGGGGAAATATTTACTGGTGGATCTGCAATACAAAACTCACCTGACAGGTAGCACCATTGTAACAAGGGTTTGTGAGACACGGTTGACTCAGTACTGAACAATTCTGGCCACTATAGCCTACAGACACATACAGAGATTTAAAAAAAAAATTGCTATATATCTGTATAAATACATCTAAAAATAACATGAAAATTAATTTAAATATGAATATGACTATATAATAATTCAAATATGAATATGAATACTTCATAATTATGTAATAAAGTTTACTTTACCTGAGCGAAATTGCGAAATCTAAACATAATTTTTATTTCTGAAAGTTTACTGATTATCTGTCTGGAAAAAACAAAAACAGACACATGCATGCTTACGTGCATTTAAACAATAATACAATACAAACAAAATGCACATCATTGGAATTGACAACGAATTGTGCCGTAATTGAAGAGGAAAATAATTATCATTTTGCAAAAATAAAAATTATCTTAGAACATAATTATTATTTATATACATTTCTACTGCAGACATTCCTTCATTCCAAAGAAAGATTTTCCAAAAATGAAAATCATCTATATTGACTAGCTTCCTAACTAAACCTCAGCTACTTCACAGCAATACTATATTATCTGTATATAGTTAAATAGCTAAGATAGTTATATTTCTAGTATCTTTGTTTATATCAAACCAATAGACCTTTTGCCGCTAATTCCCTTGATATCTTCACGCGCGAAAAAATTCAGTCCCTGGGGCTGAAACGGTGCCCTGTCTATGTTAAGCCTGTATGTGTGTGCACCTTGTTGGCATTACAGGAGCTTGTGCATAGTATCATATTCACTCATAATGTTATATAAAATACCTTTTTGACAAACAAGTACCCTGCTGTTTCGATAAGAACGCTGTCTCTTTGTTCAAATATACTTTATTCAAACAAAGAGACAGCGTTCTTATCGATGACCACGATTAGATAAATGAGGTGAAGCGTAAATAAAGAGCGCAAATGCTTTCTTCAGCCATTTGGTAGAGTTTGTAAGAGTAACGTCCCTTGACTAGAACTGTCTGTTTGCACGAATAGATCGTAATCCGTTATCTCCCCCCAAGTCTTTTGACATAGGTACTAAAGACTAATGATGAATGAAAGGTAAAGATGGCGTTAGGGAATGTAGTCAGCAAGCCATTTTGGTGCGCAAATAGTACGACTGGAGCGTCTGGGTTGGTCGCGGGAACTCCCTGGCTCAGCTCTTGATGAGGCAGTGGGGGTGGTGTTACTGTGTTCTCCAGTCTGCGGAACGGCTGGGGTATTGTTGGGCTGCAGTCTGATCCTTGGCGTGGTGGTGCGTTGCCCAAGGAGTTTTTGGGATGGGCGTTTAGGAGTGGCGAGAACGCTCTGGCGTATAACCGCCTTGGCCTTGGGTGACGGCTGGGGTGTGGGAGGTGTTGGGCTTATAGAACTGTCTGTTTGCACGAATAGATCGTAATCCGTTACTGTTGATTTATAAATGTCTAATTGTTGTATATGAAGAGTCTGTGTGTGTTTTCTCCACTATCAACTCTATCACCTGCATGCATGCACTTTTGAAACTAAAGTGGAAAGAGAGAAAGAGAGAGAGAGAGAGAGAGAGAGAGAGAGAGAGAGAGAGAGAGAGAGAGAGAGAGAGAGAGAGAGAGAGATTAAATAAAATTGAATGATCTGTTCTTAAGGTATTGTGTTTACCTTAGTGTTTTACACATGCGCTTGAGACAGTAGGGTCAAGATAAATAAAGTAAACTCATTACATGCAAGGTTCATCTTTATGCAGTGAGTCAAGTGTGGAAACGCCATAACAACAATGTTTATTCAAAATTTCTTCCTCAAATATTCATTGTGTCTACTCAGAAATGCCCGACCAGCAATGGCTTGCCAGCGGTTGCATAAGGCTACGTAACCTGAAACTGGCCGCGCCCAATGCTTGTTTGTTCAGTAGGCTACAGCTCTTGTGTTGTGGCATAATGCTTGACCTTGGGGCCAAGTTCAAGGTCTTTTTAGAGGAAACCGGCCTATGCTTGATAAGAATTTGATTAGACCTAACACAAATGTTATATTGAAGACAGATATTTTTAAGGCGTGTAGTCCTTCACTCAAGAAGGCGTTTGACCGAGTCTGGCATGCAGCTCTATGGGCAACAATGAAAGTGTACAACATCAGCCCTAAAATTATTGAAGTCATCAAAAGCCTGTATGACAAGGCTACCAGTGCAGTCCTCCACAACAGAGCCATCGGGAAGTGGTTCAGAACAACAATCGGTGTGCGTCAAGGATGCCTACTCTCTCCAACACTCTTCAACATCTTCCTAGAGCGCATCATGTCGGATGCTCTTGCAGACCATGAAGGCACAGTCAGCATAGGGGGTAGAGCAATCTCCAATCTTCGTTTTGCAGATGACATTGATGGATTGGCTGGAGAGGAACAAGAACTTGAACAGCTGGTACAGAGGCTTGACACCACCTCCAAAGCCTATGGAATGGAAATAAGTGCAGAGAAGACCAAAATGATGACCAACAACACCAATGGCATCAATACGGACATCAAAGTCCAAGGCCAATCCCTCGACACAGTGCATAGCTTCAAATATTTAGGAGCCATTGTATCAGACAATGGGTCCCGACAGGAAGTCCTCTCCAGGATCGCACAAACAACTGCTGCCCTGACAAGGTTGAAGCCCATTTGGAAAGACAGGACCATCAGTCTACATTCCAAAGTAAGACTGCTGCGCTCCCTTGTCATCTCCATCTTCCTATATGCTTGCGAAGCATGGACCCTCACAGCAGATCTCCAACGAAGAATACAAAGCATGGAGATGAGGTGCTACAGAAGACTTCTGGGCATTTCCTATACCCAACACATCACCAACGACGAAGTCCGACAGACCATCACACAAGCCATTGGACAACACGATGACCTGCTAACAGTGGTGAAGAAACGGAAACTTCGGTGGTATGGCCACGTCACCAGATCATCAGGCCTTGCAAAGACTATTCTGCAAGGCACAGTGCAAGGAGGTAGAAGAAGAGGGAGACCGAAAAAGAGGTGGGAGGACAACATTCGAGAATGGACTGGTTTGACACTGAGCGAAGCCATCAGGGCTGCTGAGGACAGAGAAAGATGGAGTATGCTGGTTAAACGATCATCTGTGGTGCCCCTACGACCTTCGGGTTACGGGACAGGATAGGATAGGATAGTCCTTCACTCTTACTGCTGCCGCTACTACTACTGTTATACTGCTATTTATTTAATTATTCGTATATAGCGCTTTTCTAGCTCAAGAGCTGCTCAAGGAGCTGGCCAATACAGGATCTAACTCAAGCCACCAGAGTCACCCACTTGCAACATTTGGGAGCATAGTCTGATGCCCAGACAACTGAGCACAATCCTGGGTGACCTGGGATTGGGAGAAGACAGCTAGTGCATGCTGGGTGTATTTGTGGAGCCGGCACTCATGTGCCTGTCTAGGACTTGAGCGTAAGGATCTTTAAAGTCCATGGGATGGAATGCGCAAGTGCACAGACTAGACCTTGGTTTATACTCTCATACTACTATTACCACCACCTCCACAGCCTGAATGACAGGCTAAGTGACTGATTGGTTTACCTGGTGCACAATTGCAGTTATAGCCTCCCAGCCACAGGGGTGTACACACACCTTGGACACATGGTTTTATGGCACAACCAGTGAAGTCATCTGTGGGTACAAAATGAAGACACCAATCATATTGGTTGAAAACATTTATATATAGTTCCTTTATTGCAGGGAACAATTCATTCATTCAAAAGAATACAGCAAACTTTTTTCAGTATTTCTGCCTTTAATTTTATATATTGATATAAGTCTTTGTGCTTTTAAGGGCTTCGTTGATCAGGTTACATAGATTCCAAGTGAAATCAGTCAACTGAAAATGATTGTATAGTATTTTCATGTCTTCAAAATTATTATCTTGTTTCAAATTATCTTCTTATAATTATATAAATATAAACATTTCCTTCAAAAAGCTGATAAGCTGAAAGCTTCAAAAGAAGTAACAATAATCTCCCCATGTTATTTTAAAGTCAATAAAGCATATATAAAGAATCTAATTGGTTAGAGTTTGGGTTAGCTAATTTGTTGCTTTACCCTAGTCTTAACTCTAATCTATCTATCTATAAGTTTAAAATTTGAGTCCCCGGACACGGATGCGTTTAGGGGACTGGGATTAAGATGGATCAACAGGAGAGGGGCCCGAGGTGGGGCAGGGAATAAAATAAAAGTAAAAACCTACAACATCCTAAAATGGGGGGAGGATTAAAAAAATTTTTTTTTTTTTTAAAAAGAAAGGGCGAGAAAATCGAATTAAAACGGTGTTCTAAGGATAAGACTGTTCTAAAGGAAAGTGGGTAAATTAAAATAATGGCCCGAAGGCCGTGCCCGTTAGGAATAGACTGACGGGACAAGGGAAGACAGAGCAAAATACCCTATTAAAACACATACATCAGGGAAGGGTAAAACTGCTGATATGATTAAAAACTATTATAACCAGGAATATAAATATTTTGTCGATAAAAGCAAAGGGTATAAACAGGAGATACAAAACGAAGGTAATAAAACGGCCTAGTAACCACAGGGGAGACATCCCGCGGAGTAAAGCCAAACGGGGTGGCTCCCGATGTGGGCCATCGGAGGACCATAGCAAAGTAAAAACTGCGTAAATAATAAACTAAAATGTATCTACAGCACAAAGGCTATTAAAAGGCCTAGTAACCACGGGGTAGGCGCCCCACGGCAACACGACCATAAGGGGGACTCCCAGCGTGGGCCATCGGAAGGCCAAAGACGGGACTAAAACTAAATAAAAAGAATTAAAAAAATATGTACAGCACAATGGTTATAGGGCCTAGCAACCACAAATGTGAGTGCCCCGCGGCGCCAGGGGCCATGAGGGGGAAACTAACATTGTGGGCCATCGGAGGGCCAAAGCAAAACATAAAACATGTGTTAATAAAATAATATGTACAGCACAAAGGCTATAAAAAGGCCTAGCAGCCACAACTGGGGGCACCCCACAGCACCAGGGCCATAAAGGGAAGGCCCGCCAGGGTGGGCCATCGGAAGGCCATAGCAGATTAATAGCTCCTATGGAGGCATCTTCCGTCCCATGTTGTTTTCTTTGGCTTTTCTGATGGTATCTATCTATCTATCTATCTATATAGAGAGAGATAGATATAGATATAACCCTAACCAGAAGTCAAATTCTAATTAATTTTCTTCTAATGATGACACGATTTTTCATAGACTGATACCATCAGTGATAGAGTGCTGATCATCTTGATATTAGCTGATATCTATACTTTTTTGTTGTTGTTTGTTTGTTTTATTTGTTTTTATTTTTAATTTTGTACAGATTCAGCAACATCCAGATAGAAATAAATATTCATTTGAACTCACCAAGCTGCTGAGCCTGACCAAGATGGATGAGGAAACTGAAGCTCATAGCTGCCACAGCAAAAATGGCTGTCACACTACATCTACATTTTCTCTTGCCTGCAGCCCTCATCATGCACATGGAGGCAGTGGAGAATATCTCACATGACATCCTTCATACTCCTCAGATCTCCTGACACAAACCTGCAACAACAAATACAATGACTTTCAGATCCAGAGAAAATTATCCACTGTAAAGGCAGTTACACTAAAAGACACCTCCTATAAAATAATTTTGATAACCTTAGATTAGATAATTATTAGAACACCAAGCAGCTTACTGTTAAATATATTACATATAATATACTGAAACACAGTGTAGGCAAATCCAGCATCACACACAAAATCCCAGCAACTCTGTTATATAAACAATGGTCAAAGAAAAATAACCCACAGAAAAGCAGTATTCACATACATGCACATGTTCATATTCACTGTATTTTAGATGTACTTGTCATGAAAATGTAAGGTGGGTGTGGTTACATGCAATGTGGATGTCGAAACTAAAGTGTTCATCACATGTGATCATATTTGCGCAATAAGAACTTAATTTATTGATCTGCAGATGATTAATTGACGCATAAAAAATCGGATCAATACCTAGCGGTGCAACTCCCATATAGAGGCAACAGCTGGACATATTTGAGTAAAACTAATCAATATACAGTAATACATCCTTACTTTGCACATATGAAATTTGATTAACAGAATGCTGTCGTACTAATTATGTAAGATATGATATCATACGAATGGAAAGAATCCCATTCGTTAGAGTTCGTTAGCTTTAACTATAATTCTAACCCTATTCCCTATAGCCTTGACTATAGTATATAATGTAGAGCCCTAGAATCCTGAGTTCTGGCATACACCAGAGAACGTGGATAAATAACCATAACACAAAGTCAAATCCTAACATTCTTGTTTGATGTCATGATTTTTCATAGAATGATGATCTTGTTGTCTCGTCAATTCTGCTAGGCTTGAAACTGTTCAATGTCGGCTCATCTACCACCGCAGAGGCCTACTCAAAAATGTTGTTGACAATAGCGACCATAGAGTAGCGTCCCTTGAACATGTGGCTGGTGTGCTTGTGGAAATCATGGCAGCATTCAGGAGATTGCCTGTAGTAGTTGTTTTGGGAGCTACTGGGACTGGAAAATCAAAGCTAGCCATAGAATTAGGACGTCACTTCAATGGAGAAATCATCAGCGCAGATTCTATGCAGGTGCATGTGCAGTATTAAGACAGACGAGAAGTGTAACTGTAAATAATCTGATTCTTTATCTTACACTTTACAATTACAGTTAACTTCTTCGATCAGTTCTTGTCTGTTCACTCTTGACTCTTATTATATATAAACTTTTGATACGATATAAAAAGTGTCTTAAAATCGAAAGTGTCAAAAAGTAAAGAGAAAGTTCATGAATTGAAATTAGACAATAGATTATATTAATACACTCTGGGAATATTTCAATTAATCATTTACAAGAGAGTGTAGGCAGGTGTACGTGCTTGTGTTTTTCATAGTTTAACTGCATTTTGTACATATGTATATTATGTATCTTTTGTCCAGTTTTGTCAGTTTATCTCATATGCCTGAGTGTGACAAACCAGTGCTGACCTCCATTCTTGATGAGATACAAATAACCGAGGCGGAAGTATGCAAGAAACTAAAAAACCTAAATCCTAGCAAATCACCTGGTCCGGATGGCTTTCATCCTAGGT
Source organism: Oncomelania hupensis (assembly GCA_036898135.1). Lineage (NCBI taxonomy): Eukaryota > Metazoa > Mollusca > Gastropoda > Littorinimorpha > Pomatiopsidae > Oncomelania > Oncomelania hupensis. Next base: position 35,640,029 of record CM072516.1, on the reverse strand, counting down.
TGTTAAAGGAAACAGCAGAAATACTGGCCGGACCATTAAAAGTAATATTTGAAAAATCTGTTGGGGATGGCAAGTTACCACAAGTTTGGAAAGAAGCACAAGTGACACCTCTGTTCAAAAAGGGTGAGAAAAGTGAACCCAGTAATTACAGACCAGTGAGTCTTACCAGCATAGTTTGCAAGGTGCTAGAGGCTATTATCAGGGATAAGGTCGTTGAACACTTGGACAAGAATAAACTTTTGTCAGATTGCCAACACGGTTTTGTCTCAGGTAGATCATGCTCTACGAATCTGCTGGCTTGTTTGGAGGATTGGACACGGGCTCTGAACGAGGGGGCTGAGGTTGATGCGGTGTACTTGGATCTGGCAAAGGCGTTTGATTCTGTGCCTCACATGAGGCTTTTGCATAAGATAGAGACACTGGGCATCCAGGGAAAAGGACTGTCATGGATCAAGGACTTCCTAGTAGGTAGAAAACAAAGAGTTTGTGTGAATGGGCACTTGTCAGGCTGGGCATCAGTTAAGAGCGGAGTCCCGCAGGGAAGTGTTTTAGGCCCGATTCTATTCGTAATGTTCATCAACGATCTTCCTGATGCAGTCAAAAACATGTGTCAGATGTTTGCTGACGATACCAAGGTTTACTCCAGGATGGATAGTGCACAGGATTGTACAGCTCTCCAAGATGACCTCGATAGACTAGTGGACTGGGCAGACACCTGGCAGCTCCGATTTAACGCAGAGAAATGTTGTGTACTCCACTTGGGTGGGAAGAATAAACAACCCAGGAGCTATGAAATGCGTAAGCATGGCAGTGGGGAGAGGATAGTGCTCAAGTCATCTGATCTTGAAAGGGACCTGGGGGTGCACATAGATAGCGAGCTGAAGTTCTCACGACACGTAGAAATCCAAGTGAATAAGGCGAATCAGATCCTGGGCCTTATCCGGAGGTCGTTTGAGTATTTGGACTGTGGGTCGATGAGAACGCTGTTCACGGCCTTGGTTCGTCCTCACCTCGAGTTCAGTAATGTTGTATGGCACCCACATCTTCAAAAGGATATAAAACTGATAGAAGGCGTGCAGAGAAGAGCGACTAAAGTTGTCAGTGGTCTGAAAGATTTGCCTTATGAGCAGAGACTAGCCAAAATGAAAATACCAAGTATGGCTTACAGAAGAGTGAGAGGAGATCTAATTGAAACGTATAAGCACACACATGACCTGTATAAGACCACAGCCAGCTTGTTCACTCTAGACAAGGATAGCCACACCAGAGGTCACAGCTTTAAACTCGTGAAGCCCAGATGTAACTCGAAACTGAGGCAATCCTTCTTCTCACAACGAGTGATCGAGAGATGGAACAATCTGCCTGCAGGCGTTGTGGAAGCACCGACAGTGAACGCCTTCAAAAATAGACTAGATGAACATATGCACGAACACATTCATAGTTTAGAAGAGCCTCCCACAGTTGTTAGATCTGATCAAAAGATCAGTAGCCTCCGCACAAACAAAAAACAAAAAGTTTTTAGTTTAGGCCCCGGTCAAAAGACCGGGTTTGCTGACCTAGTGGAGAAATATTGACAACAGACTCAGCGACAGGCCACAGAAGCCTAACGCTACGCCGATGCTACTATACTATACTATACTATACTATACTATACTATACTATACTATACTTGTCTTCCCATTCCCCCAACCCCTTGCGCGCCTTGATCCTTAGGCTAAGGCGCCTTACAAATTACGAACATTATTATTATTATTATTATAAGTCCTTATGAGTCACTTTTTCTTTACATGCATTTATCAACTAAATTTTATAATTCTGGGCATTGAAAACATTAGCGGCTTATAGCCCAAACACATTCAAATATCAGGGTATCATATGTCTCTGAATGCACTCAGTGTAGTCAAACCAATCAGATACATGTATAAATATATTTATTAGATTTTGTTATGTTATAGTGTTTTATGAGCAGATGTACAAAAGCCTTGATATCATCACCAACAAGGTGACAGCAGAGGAGCAGGCGCAATGTCCACATCATCTGTTGAGCGTTCTGAATCCGCTCAGCCCAAATAACACTGTTGTCAACTTCAGGGATATGGCGGTTCCCATTGTATCCTTTTGAATTATGCTTACAAGTTACAGGTGCTGGAACACAAAGGTCACAGGCCTATAGTGTATCTTGCTCTTTTGGCATGTTTTCGCAGTGGCTCGCCAGTTGAACATCTTGCCTGAGGCCAAAGGAGCGCACTGGGGATGGTTCAAGATTATACTTTATAGTTTTATAGATTGATTCATGTAGCTTTCTGTACACCTTACCCCACATCTTCAATGTAATCTCTCTCTCTCTCTCTCTCTCTCTCTCTCTCTCTCTCTCTCTCTCTCTCTCTCTCTCTCTCTCTCTCTCTCTCTCTAACTCATGAATGCATTAAGAACTCTGTTTTTGATCATTTTGTTTCTGTTATGAGCATTTTAAAACCACTTTATGGCTGCATTTATGGAAAAGCAGGTGAAATTTGGGTATTAGTTACATGTTGATTATGATTTTTTTTATTTCCTTACCTGATTCAGATTGATAGCCTTTTGGATTCAAGCAAGGTTCCTATCATTGTAGGAGGCACAAATTACTACATTGAAGCCTTACTTTGGAATTTTCTCATTGATGCACAGGTTTGTGAAAATAGTAAAAAGTTTTGTATTATTATTCACATTGTCATTGTGTATCTTTAATGGTTTTGGAATTATATTCATGTTTGTTTATCATTGCACATTTGGGCATAAATAAGATATAATGGCTAGGAAAAAGATGTACATTTGATGAACATTTAAACATATTACATGGCAGGTTATGATTTGCAAATCTGAAAATCACTTTAAATTAATTAATCTGTTAATTTATAATTCAATTTTGTGAATTTAAATTTCCTTGAGAAATTAATTTATTATGTTGGGAACGTGCAGTTGAAATGCTTCATGGCCATATATTTAAATGTTGGTAATATTTTCATATTTTGATTATAATTATATTTTATTTCAACTACCTTAATTATTTTATTGTTATTTTAATTATAATGTTATATTATAATGATATATTTAAATGTGTGTGATAATTATAATTATATTTTGTGCAGACCGTGAAGATGGCTAGTCATGTAAAAAGGGATAATCATCATGATGGGACGAAAAATACAGCAGCAAATATTTCATCACAACAGCTAGGTAGCCTAGACCACCAAGAACAATGGAGTGACATGCAAAGTCCAACCTGGGAGAAGAAGATTGCTTCATTTGAGCAGGTTTCAGACAGTTCCAGTCTTCAATCATCCAAACAAATTCCAGCTGGAGAACTGAACTGGAGAAAAGTAACAGAAAATGTTTCAGCCGAATCAGATCTAAAACCAGTTTTGGTTAAGGAATCCCAAACCAGATTGGAACCAACGTCAGAATCTTACTCCAGTGCCGTAGAATTAGAAAATAATGTATCATTGACATCAAGCGTGTCTGCTATGAAATCTGCCACAGAGTCACAGAACATCAGTGAATCAAGACAGAAGAAGGAAGGAAAGTTTGCCAGTTTTGAATCTGTCCAGCTGCACCAATTGCTGGAAAAAGTTGACCCAGAAACAGCACACAGGCTACATCCGCAGAACAGGAGGAAAGTTGTAAGGTATGGTAAATTGTAATTGTGTCTATGTTTGTGTATATATGTGTGTGTGTGTGCATTGTGTGAGTGTGTGTAAATTAGTTACTCTAAATGTATGATATATATGTGTGAGTGTGTTAGTGTATGGGAATGAGTCACTGTGTATGTTTGCATAAATGTTTGTGTACACACATTCATGCACATGTTGTATGCGTGTAAATGGGTAAGTGCTTGTTTTTACCTGTATTGACAACATTAACATTTCTAAACAATCGAATAAATAAACATAATTACTAATGAGAATCACAATTTTCTTTTGATGGATTATATTTGCTGAGCTACAAAAATGAGGGTGGGTAATTATCATTTATTGATGATGATTGTTTGATTTCTGTCACATTCAGGGCTTTACAAGTGTATGATGAGTATGGAGTACCGATGAGTCAAGTACACAAAGCACAACACAGTAAGGGAAACACACCAGGCCTTAGCGGTGCTCTGAGATATGACCACTGCTGCATCTTCTGGCTTCAGGCTGAGCAAGCTGGTACATTAATCCACAATGGATTTTTTTTCTCTTGCAACATTCTGAGCTAATTCCCATAGCACTAGAGTTGGGCAGAGGTGGATTGGAAGGGGTAAAAGGAGGACGGGAGTGGAGGTTGACATTCTCTTAGCAAGCAAGATTCAAACTAACTTTGCAAAGTATAAGGCTAGGGTTGGGCAGAGGGACTCAACGTAGTTTGGTTTAAGAGTTGTCACCCAAGAAATAGGTTCATGCTGCAGAATTGGATTGACTAGAACGTGTAGAAATAACATGGTACTTTATTTTATCTATCTATCTCTCTGTCTCTGTTTCTTTGTCATTCTTTCTGTCTGTCTGTCTGTCTGTCTGTCTCTGTCACTAGCCTTTATGACTACTAATATAGGATCTGTGAAGCTGAAATGTGTGATGTTGTTGCTCTTTTAACAGTGCTGGATGAACGACTAGACAAGAGAGTGGAGGACATGATGAAGAATGGATTGATGTCGGAGCTTCACGATCTTCACCTGCATTATCTTCACAGTGTGGCCTCTCAGAATGGGTTAGATTTTGAAAACTTTAGAGCTAACGATGCTATTGTAAATAAATCCAATAAAACTGTTGTATGTATCTTAAACTCTCGTCTCCCAACACCATCATCATTCCTTCTTTTCCGATTCAGACCACCGCCATCACACCGCACGCCCCCAAACCCCATCACTCCTTATCTACTCGCCTCCTCCCTCTCCCTCCCTTGTCTTATATTTTACTTGTAAATATTCTTTTTCATGTTTGTATTATGTCTTTGCATAATTCTTTAGTATCTTGTATTTGTTTCACTTCTTTTCATATGTATTTCGATGTTAACGTTAAGTATAAATGCGTGAGAACTGCGCTTTGAACTGATGTTGTTAGGAAAAAGGCGCTATATAAATAACCTTATTATTATTATTATTATTATTATTATTATTATTATTATTATTATTATTATTATTATTATTACATAGAAGGAAAGAAACATACAATAAGAGGAAATAATTATTGTTCATTGTATAAGTGGTTGAAATTGAGGAACGAAATGGAGCAGAAACAAATCACTCTAATCAGCTGCAGTGTAGTGCCACCCAGGAAAGCATGCAAATACCAGCAGAAATGTTAAATAAAATTGACAATTATTTATTTCCTTATTTAGGAAACCAGATTACACATTGGGCATCTTCCAAAGTATTGGCTTCAAGGAATTTCATGACTACCTGGTTCTCTCCACTGAAGAGAGGGACTCCCCAGAGGGTCAAAAGCTGTTTCAGCAAGGTAAGATGGAAAGGTTTTTACAAATTCATAGTTACATGCACAAGTTTCATATAGATCTATGTGTATACACATTTAGATTGCACACCTCAACCCCTTTTCACAATGTAGTTTTCACAATGTAATTGTAGTTCAGTTGCACAGCTTTACTGGCCGTGCATGCTTGTTCACTTCTTTCTGCATGTCCAGAATTCAAAGTCCCCTATACGCACCTGTGTCCGGGGACGGTAATCTACCCACTGAACTGAATTGAACTGTCCAGAATGCTACGTGATTCTGAACCCAATTTAACAATGTGCAAATACTTTTAAAATGCCAGATTCACACTAACAGATGACAGTGTTCTTATATGTTTAGTTTCTTTATGTTTTAAAAAATCTAATATTTGTTAAATTTGAATCTAAACACCGTTTTCTGAGCATTTTAAACAATCGTCTGTTACAGTCAGTGCATAAATTAACCCCCTTGATATACATAATAGCAGTACTAATAGTGGTATCTATGGAGAGTGTTCAGGCACCTGCTGTTAGACACAGCTGAGTATTATTTCACTATGATTGTATGATTGCCACAAGTATAATAGGTCATCCAATACAACACCTGCATTACAGTTAACCATACCATAGTATCCTCACAGCACTCTGTTTCCTGGATGATTTCTTTCAAAATTCAGAGACTGCCAGAATGAAGCTTCAAATTTTTTATTTATAAAATTTTTTTATATTTTTATTGGGAAGGATTTGACTCAGTAATGCATGCTAACAAACTTTTCAATGTTCTTACTATCTACAGTAAAAGTTTGAAAATTAAAAAAAAAGGTCCCTGCCTCAATTTATAATTTGATTGCAGGTGTTGAGGGTTTGAAGACTGCAACTCGCCAATATGCCCGAAGGCAACTGAAATGGATCAGAAATAGATTTCTGAAAAGTAAGATTTTTAAAACATTTTAATTTTTAAACCTAATTGTCCTGGTTGATTGTTTGACTGACTGATAAATTGATTAATTGTTTTATTGAGTCGATTGACTGATTGTTTGATCCAGGGCCAGGAAACCATGTGCCAGCAGTGTATGGTTTGGATTCCTCAGATGTCAGCCAGTGGTCACAAGCAGTTTTCCAACCTGCAGTCGAGATACTGCAAGCTGTGTTAGAGGTGAGGCTAGGCTAGTGCATAACTGGGGTACTACTATGCAAGGTGTCTCAGGCACAAGATTGGGGAGACCAGCATTAAATCTCCCACCCATCAGGATCCAGAATTCTTTAGAAGTATTGTGAAGTATACTTCTGCAGCTTGTCATTTAACTGGTGTGTGCAACATATAAACCTGTATACATCCACTATTCCACTGTTCAAGTTTGATATAGAACTTAAAGTGCACAGAGGCAGCATCCAGTATGACTATTATACAGTATTATTCTTTAGTCAGAACAATTGTATGACTTTGCCACACTGATTAAAAGACAGTATTATGCTGTTTGTTTTTTTTTAAAGGGAAGAGAAGTACCAGTGAAACCTTTGTCACCTAATGCAGAGACCAATGTAGTGCATGTACAGAATGTCTGTGACGTCTGTGATGGCCGTGTATTTACAACGCTTCATGAATGGGAAAGTAAGTTTTTATTAACCGTGAGGAGTTTGATTTTTATCTGCGAACATACTCTCTTTGCATGCTAAAATATGCACTTCTTTGCATGCAAACATATATTCTCCTTGCATGCTGAAATTAAAAGGGTTTTTATCTTGAAAGATTTGTTTAAAATACAAGATGTAAAGTAATGGTGTCTTCCACATTAATTATCATCCAATTATTTACAGTGTCAGTGAAGTGTTCACATTGTTTACAGAATGTCGGGTATTGCCTCCTACATAAAATAATGATGAGATATTACTCACAAATATTAAACAACAGCTTCTTTCTTGTTCTATACTAGCTTATTTGTTTTGCAGTTCAGTTTATAGTCACACACATTGAACCACAACTTTCTTTATTGTTCTGTATTAGCTTTCTTGTTTGCAGGTCTGTATATCGATGATGAAGATATTATTCAGAAATATTAAGCAAGAGCTTTCTTATATTTCTATATGTGTCTGTGCAGTTCACCTGGGCAGCAGGAACCACAAAAGGATGCAGCAAAGAGGAAGACGAATTGAAAGGCGTGCTTTAGAGAGACAGTCTCGAGAGCAATTGGCTTCTTTTGTTGAAGAAAAAATAGAGCAGCAACTTGAAAGGCAAACTGCTTCTGTAGTAGAGGAAACAACATAAACAACAAATCAGTACACAAACATAGCATCTTATAACATACTAGATATATTGCAAAAATCCTATATCAAATGCATTTGAATTCATGGAGCACACAATGCTTTTGATGATCCAATCAAGTGCCAGGCTCAATACGTAAATGATAATCTGTGCATATCCGAGCAACCAATATCTGTACAGCATTATTTGAATGTACATCATTATTACCCTTATACACAACAAATGATGTGTTGGTTAATGACACCGATAGTATCAAATTATGTTTTATACAATCGTACATACTAGTCTTATTGAACAAAAAATCGCCTAAATTATCTTATATACTGACATAAGAAATGTTTTTAAAATTAAGCACATAAATATGTGTATATGTGTTTGTTTATTAATGTGTTTATATAGATTTTTGAAAGTCTAAAGTTATTTTATCAACGAAAAGACTTTTAATGGAAAAAAACTGAAACTGAAAACAGAATAATTCATCAATTATTACATATTTTGTGTTGGATGATACTATAATGAAGATGATAAATTAAAACAAAGAGAAAGAGTAAGATAGTGAGAGTAGTACATTGATCACAAATAGGCATTGCATTGCTTATTTTGTTAACAAAAGTGTAATTATTAATAAATAATATTTTAACCATTGAGTACAATTGCTTTAAATAAGTTGAATAAAACAGCTAACAAAGCATATGTTTTGTTTTGTTTTTTATATTTTATTTTGATTTTTTAAATTTCAGCAGATCATACTTTACTAACTCAAAAGTCTGAACTTATTTGAATTTTATTGATTGTTTTTTTTAAAATTGTATTTCTTTTTTTTTATTTTCATCACGCACAAAAACAACACACAATACCCCAACATAATTCATACACAAACACACACTCAAAAGCACACACACACACACACACAAAAGCACACACTCACTCCCCCCACTTCCCCCAACACACACACACACACACACACACACTGTTTGCAATAAAATTGTAAAAGGTGCAGATAGAATGGAAGGTATTAATTAAAACAATTAGACTTGCAAAACTACAAATAAAAGATGATCTTTAGAACTAATCACACGAAGTAATGTTAAATAATCTATAAAATATTTTTAGTATTAATTTAACTTAAAAAAGAAGAAGCTAAAACCATAAAACAGCAGATAAATAATCAAAAGAAAATGGTTGTCTAGCCCAAAGAGCCTATATATACTATTGTCTAGCCTAAGCCAAAAAGGGAAACTAAGAAAACGTAACTCTTATGACTCTTCTGTGAAAAAAGTACAAGCAAGTGAAATAAGATGGCTGCGCCCTTGAGCGAAGAGTGAAGCATTAAGAAAGGACACGTTCGTGGGGTATAAAAACATTTTAACGCGGATTCGTTGTATGCAGTTGTTAGTAATAGTGTTTTAATGTTTTTATTTTGTTTATTCTTACTTTATGTCATTTGTTTTTCCTATAAAAAATATTGCAGCACCCCGCAAAGACTGCGAAGTCTGGTCTTTCGTAGGCCTCATTTACATACTATATAGTATACGTACGTAGGAGGTCTAATTGTTTACAAAGACGAAAGAAAAGACTTCAGGGCCCGTGTAACCCGTTAAATGATCAATGCTTATTGACGTGCATAGTCAGTGATATTTCCTGACATTTTTATATTCTGATACATCACAATTCACTCCAGCATTATGTTCCAGCTAAGTTGCATCACAGGCTCGGAAGTCTCTTCTTTCGTCTTTATAACTTTCAATATCACTACTATCTATATAAAATAAATAGGTAGTGAAATTAACTTAGTAAGAAGAGACGCTAGAGCCTTTGATTGCATATAGTTTAATTCTGTGTAGTTTCGTTTCAACTCTAAATCAAACTATAGCATGACCCATGCTTGCAATGACTCAAATGAATGCAATTGTAATTGTATTCACATGTTTGTGCAGGCTTGTTTAGGCATTATTTTCTATGACTGATGAAATGCCAGGGCAAAGGGAACTGCTCAACATATGCTTCTCATGCTTGCGCTACAGTCGCATGGGACAGACAGCTGGAGTCCCTTTGGTGCGTCCATCCAACGTCTTTTTGAGGGGCGGCATTTCCTGCAGCCAGTGTAGATTTTCTTCCTCAGCCCAGGGGCAGGAGACTGCCAAACAAAAAGATGCAAGCATTGAAGGCAACCCTTTCTATGAAAAGTATAAAGAGAAGCTCAAACACCTTGCTGAGTGAGTACCATGCCGAGTGATATAATTATATGTTGTCAACATCATTTTCCTGACAATACATTTCTTCTTCTTCTTCTTCTTCCCCAGCAAACCAGCCCGATCGGGGCCCCACTGGGGCCGCATAGGGCATCCCGACTTTTGTCGGGTTTTAGTAGGGACCCACATAGCCCTACAAAAACCCGATGCGTAGCGGAGTTTAGAAATGTAACGATTCGCCCTCCCGTCTGCAGCCCGATTCTGCCCCACAACAAAGCCACACTGCGCACACGCTAACATAGGCCCACTCTCGCTTCTAATTGGCTAAACTGTCTGGAATGTTTCGTCTGCTTCACATATGCTGCGGCGTATGTATGTGAAAAATATTTATACAAAATCAATTCAGCAAGATATAATTATTTAATTGTGCTTATAATTCTTAATTTTTATCATACAATATGTAAAATATTGTTACAGTGTTTCTTTTAACTATTGTATTTATTTATACATTATAAGTCAAGGGTAAATTTCCGTGCCCATTACTGCTGGTCTTTTCCGGTTGTACTTAACCGCCAATTTTCTACAGTTTTCTTCTAAGTTCTACAGTTGCATGTGCTCGGATATTGTGTTTGCCTGCGAAAACCTATTTCTATTTTCACTGTGGTTGTTTTTTGGGTGCTTTGCCTTTCGTTTATGTATTTACACACGATTTCGATAGCGACGAAGATCACGTTAATATAGGCTATATCGTTATCGAAATGGTGTGTAAATACTTAAGTGGGGACACACCAAGGACTTCCGAAAACAAAAACGCCTGTGCCGACAGTCCCTATTAACACCAGACATCTCAATTCTTTCTTCATGCAATCACATATCATAAACAATATGTGGGATATGATTTTAGGGTAAATCAGCATTGGCCAGGGATGGGGCATTATCGGGGTTGTTTCTGGTTTAAGTTGGGTTACAATAGGGTTGGTGTTGGGTATCCTGACGTATGCCCGATCTTTGCCGGAATCGGGTTACCGTTCGGCAAAGGTTGGGTTACGGTCGGGTAAGTTTTGGGTACCCCGACGATCGCCCAATCTTTATCGAAAGTCGGGCTACTGTTTGGCGAACGTGGGGTTACGATCGGGTAAGTTTCGGGTAGCCCGACGATCGCCCGATCTTTGCCCGAATCGGGCCCGAGTCGGTTCAAATTTCCATTTGCCCGATCGGGCCCCGATCGGTAGCCCGATCCGGGCCCCATCGGGCTGCCCGATGCGGGCCCCATCGGGCCCCGAAATTGTGGTTAGCTGGGTCTTCTTCTTCTTCTTCTTCTTCTTCTTCTTCTTCTTCTTCTTCTTCTTCTTCTTCATCTTCTTCTTCTTCTTCTTCTTCTTCTTCTTCTTCTTCTTCTGCTCAGCAGTGTGTGAAGATCAGCTTTGATCATCAGTTTACATAAACTTAAAGTATTCTTTAAACAGTATTTGCTAAATTAGGTAAATTGAATGCTAAACAGACCCAAACTGTGTCAAAAAAGAAAGGATTATAAATGCTTGAAGGCCTGTTTTTATCTTCAACCTACTATAAGGGGTGCTGAAAGCACTCACTTGGTTGCCAAATGTGAGTACACATTTATTCAGGCAATATAAAGAACTTGCAGCCAGCCCAATGACCTTTTTTCTTCTTTTCTTTCAGTCATTCCTTTTCCTTTTTGACAACAATTCGCTAGGTTTCGCTGAATCATGCACGGTCTCTCATCGTTTACAAATTGTTAGTTTCATTTTTGTGTGAAAGTTGTTAACGGGCTAGTGAGCATTCTGGGATACTATTGCCATATATATATATATATATATATATATATATATATATATATATATATATATATATATATATATATATATATATATATATATATATATATTGACTTTAGCTGGGTCACTCGTCTAGTGGGCGAGTTGAAAATTCTGGCTTTCAAAACCCTTGCTAATGCTGCTGCTCCTATTGCTGCTACTCCTATTACTACTCTTACTACTCCTACTTCATTTATTTTCCCATATATGCTGTTACCCATTTCATGAGAAATATTGATAGTTCATTTCATATGTGTTACTAACATTTTACTTTGTATTTTTGTCAACAGTGCAGACCCAGATGAGTTCACATCTCGACTGGAGAAACTACTGGAAGAGAAGAAACCCAAGCGATCTACACCACCCCCCTCTTCAACCGGTCGTGAAACTATTGGGGCTTCAGCTAAAGCAGCCCCTCAGCCCATTGCTCGTACTGCCAGCTACACCACCACCAAGGTTAGCTTTGATTAAAGGTGATATGGCTCTAACATAGCTCACTTTTCAGCTCAAAGAGCTCCTCAGGGTGCTAACCACCATCGTAGATCCAGCATGCCAGGACTGATTCTTTTTGGTTTATATCGAGTTTCTTTTTGTGCACCTTGCAAGACTTGGATCATCATCATCGTCGTCATCGTTAGGCAGGTATACTATATATATACCAAGCCTAAACGATGCCAGTTTGCACTCTCTTTAGAAGGCAGTGCTTATATATATTATAGTACTATTCAAATAGCGCTGCAGTGCTAGATTTTATTACAATTTGATTCTTTTGAAGTTTCTTGGACTAAAATGAAAACTATGTTTGTCAGGGGCTCGACTCTCTGATGAAGCTGGAACTTATTCAGGACAAGTCTGCTGCCGAAATAGAACAGGTATTTGCTGTGTTTTGTGTGTGTGTGTGCGTGTGTGTGTGTGTGTTTTTTTTTTTTTTTAACAAATAATGAAATATACTGGCCTGGTTATAGAATTAACAACAAACATTATGTAGTGGTGTTGGTGGTGGGGTTTTGGAGAGAAGAAGATAAAGTGGTGGAGGCTAGGGTGATGAAGAATCACACATTCTCTCTCTCTCTCCCCAACGCCAGTTCGTTGATGACCGTTGAAAGTTTTATTCTCGAAGTGCATCATACAAAAAGGCAATGCTCGTGGAGCTAACAGCTACATTCTTGCCCTCTCTGTGTGTCTGACTCGTTCTCCGATTCCCTTGTTCTCTTTCTGCGTGCTCCAGCTCTCTGTCTTCTGTCGTGTGTGCATTCTGCTTTTATTTGGTGGCGTCAGCCGTACTGACAGTGCTGCTTAGGCCTGCTGCGCGCGTCACAAAATGTTTGCCTCTCTGGCTACTTTGTTTTAGTTGTTAATCTTTATTTTACATATAAGGCTTGAAACGCCAACGAACACGATACAAATTATATATGGGTGGAAACGCAGAAATACGACCAGAGCTGTTCACTCCTCCGGTTTGACCGGATTTTCTCCGTTTTGACTGTAAAAATCCGCTTATCCGTTTTGAAAACAAAAACTCCGGTTTCAAACGCGAGCGATGAAAAAAAAGAAGTTGTTTTTTCGGTAGTAAGACGCTCTTTCTTCCGTTTCGTAAGTTTTCCATAATAAGACAAAAACTGGAATTTCCTGTACAAGTTTCGATTTCCGGCTCTCGCTCTTTCTTTCGTGTGTGATCGAGCATTTGTGCATGTCTTCAAAGAAAAAACGCAGAAGATGGTGGACAAACACTACCCAAAAAGAAGATGCTTCACACGCAGAAATGGAATGCTTCTTATTCAGAACAGCATAAGTGCTTAACGAGCTCCGAAAGGTCTGAAAACCATGCTTACTGCAAAATGTGCAAACTTGACTTCAGCGTTGCACACGGCGGTAGAAATGACATTGAAAGGCACGTGATCTTAGGTAGATATAAGCAGTTGCAACAAGATCAGGCTAACCAACGCACAATAAGCTCGTTTATTGCTAATGCCAGCGAACATGAAGATTCATTTCAAATGAAAGTGATAAGAGCCGAAGCTCTGATGTGTGGTCTGCTTGTGGAACACAACCTCTCATTTGCTACAGCTGACACATTGACAAAAGTTATGAAGGAAATGTTTCCAGATTCCAATGTAGTACTATGTATTTCTGGAAAATGTTAAGCAATAAATAAGTGAATGCTTTTTCAAATTTACTTTTTGGTGTGTTTTTGTAGTAAATTTAACTGTCTTTTTGTTTTCTTTTTTCTCAATCTCTCAAAAAATGTATTCCAGTACTGTACTCCTGAGAGACAGATGAAACTCCTGACAGACAGTCTGCTTACTCCTGACTGGCATTGGTAGGGGTGAACAGGTCTGTACGACCTTTCTACTGATATAATAATCTCGTACCTATCTGCTACGAAATAAAAATAATACGCAATTTAAGAGGGAGTTGGCTGCTGTTCTTAAGCATTTCACAACTCTAAACTTATAACAACCCTTTAATTTAATACAATTTTAAATAATAATAATAATAACAAAGAAAGAACATCTCCTCTTTCCAACGATATTTAATCTGACATGGTTACTCTTTTGGGTTCCGACTATGACGGACTAAAATAGAAAACACCTAACACAACAATATTTACATCTAACCTCTTCTTACAACTTTTCCTCTGTTTCTCTTCCGATGTATGTCCCTATAAAACTAATATTTAATTTAAGTATATATTAGAAAATGAATCAAGGCATCGGAAAATATCACACTTAAGGTGTTACAGTGGAAAATCTTTGCTATCGCCATCATGGACAATTATGTTCGTATCATGTGTTAATCTACGATTACACAAGGCTGAGGCGGCCGGCCAACGGTAAGCCTGTCAGCTTGATCCGCAAACAGAGCGGTGTCTTTATCAATGTGATAGGCATCTCACTATTCTAAACATCATGTTCTCCTTTAAAACTGCTACATAAATTGCAAATAAAGTTTATATATTCTAATAGAGAATTTAATGCTGCGTCTAACGATTATAGGCTTTAAGGGATCTGAAAAGTATATATCAAATTATTGCATACAGCTAGTTTAAACATGACAGAGAACAGAGTGAGGCCTAAGTATCGTAATGATCAGAAATTCTTTGTAGCCCAGCCCGGCTACAATTAAAACAAATATTTTGATTATAGCATTCTTCGATCTATAGTTATAACACGAACTGTTACTGGCAACTTCATGTGTTTTATAATTGGTTGTGCATGTGTGTGTGTGTGTAGGTCATGTGTGTGTGTTTGTTTCTTCTTTATTTATTTATTTCTTTCATTGAGGGAATAAAAGTGCAATATTTGCGGAGGCTGTTTAATTGTGTGATATTGTTTTTATTTCCTGTATTTAATGTTTATATAATGTATTTTTTTCAGTTATGGAAGGACTATCATAAAACAAAAGACTGTGTCTTCGCTTGCTTACAGGTACCACATTTTGTGTTTGTTAGTTTTACTGTTTTATTTTCTAGAATTTTCTGTCATTTTTATTAAGGTAAAGACACTGACCAAATCTACCATTGACTCTTGGACTTTTTCTATTGTTTTTGTATAGTCCTTAGTATAGTATCGAAGCGTTATTTCTTTTGAAGTAATGCATGACATGGTTTGTTGTGTTTGTTGTTTTTGCTGTTGTATTGAAGCTACATTACTTTGCATCCTTTCTTAGGTTTATTTTTTAAGTAATTTGGGTTTGTTGTCTTTTCAGAAAGAAGCATTTCAAGACTTGGCAACGAAAGGCCAATCTTGTCCAACGGTAAGCCACTTACAAACTGATATGCATTTATAATTATATGCATGAAAATCTCACACATACATGCACACACCCTAACACTCCATTATATGTAAAGTCTGAAGCCCAGTCCCAAGCAACAGTCAACATGTAAACAATTAATCTCCTCAAATTGCCATGCTTTGATTGGAACTTGATTCATCAAAAAACATGTGCATAGCATTCTTTATTGTTTTTCAACTTTGAATATGTTAATTTAGAAGTGGTGCTAGTCCATTGAAGTAATGAATTTGGTGGTTGTACATTTCAGTTTATATTCCCTCTGCCTCGAGATGATGGGTTTGAGTTCATTCTGATGCAGTTCGATGGCAAAGACATTCAGTTCACTCCCCTCTCCATGTATCAGGTAAGTCTTGTTTCAGAATTGCAGTCATAGATCCGCGCTTCAACATTATAGTAATATCTGCTCTGTGATAACAAAGCCGAACCAATCTGTCATAGCTGGTTTTGAGGTAGTCAGTATTTTGTGACTTGATAGCCTACTTTATTACCAGCAACAGAATGAGATATTTTTGACATTGATATGTACTGTCCTTTTAACAGGCATCCAGTTCAAAAACACAAAATACTTTTCTTGCCATCTTTTAATAGCATTCTCACTGCCTTACTCCACATGACCCAAGGTGGTCGATTAAAGTCACCAGTGGTGGTCCACCGCAAGCCGACTAAAGGCGGTAAAGAAGTTACATTTGTGTATGTTAGTATTTTTATGGATTTTTTTTTTTTTTTTAAACAAAAGAACATCTCTACTTTAATTTTATGGTTGTTGGTCCAGGTATTGAAAGAGAATTCCCCAGCCTGCCTGACCCTGGTACACTACACAGAGCTGATGGATGACAAGGACATCGTGCTGATGTCTGGACAATACGATGACAAAGCCCTGGTAGGTTCTTTTGTTTTAGAGAACTACTGTTGTTCATTGATGTAACTGAATATGTGCAAGCTTGGTACTCTCTAGTCTATAGTAGAGTTTTACCCTGTACAGTACCATGTACTGTTAGAAGAGAATAGCTGCCTGTTTGATTATTTGTAAATAACATGATGGTCTTGAAAACTTGAACATTTTTGTTCTTTCGTTTAGGACTAAAGATTTTGAGGAATCTATTTAACTTTTTAATAATTTTTATGAAGGGACAGGTGAAATCTCCAGTTTCTCTGGGCTTTACCTTATCACTATGTCCTTTGATATGTATAATGGTTTTCATAGAAAATATTAATATTTATGGTGCTGCAAGATTAATGTCTCTTTTTGCCTTTATTTATATCTTGTTATCCAGTGTGTATGACATACAACTGTTCCTTCAATGCTATTGCAGAAAAGAGAAGATGCGGTGATGCTGGTGCAGATGATGATGATCTATTACGGCAAGAACTCCCCTCGCTTTGACAGGGTGGAGCTGTTTAACCACCAGCCGGACAAGTTTGACTATCACCGTCTGCTAGAGGACTATAACTCGATGTACCTGGACAGACCCATCAAAATCACCAAGCCTAGTAAGCCCTCTAAGAAAGCTTCAGTCGAAAAGAAAGAATAATAGTCTGGAAGTATAGACTTTTTGTTGGGATAGATGATGTTGGTGTATTACCACGCTAGTGTATTGAAGCTACCACAAGATGGCGATTTACCACATAACAACAGCAACAGGGGTGCATGTGACTATGATGAAATCCAGAATCCATATGCGTTTCTTAAGGCAAACTGCTGGAAGGAACTACAGGTCTGATTGGGTAGTCTAGCAACAGACAATTGATTATCCTATCCTATCCTATCATGTAACTTGAAAGTCGTTGGGGGGGGGGGGGGGGGGGCACCACAAATGATCGTTTAACTAGCGTACTCCATCTTTCTCTGTCCTCAGCAACCCTCATGGTTTCGCTCAGTGTCAAGCCAGTCCATTATCGAATATTGTCCTCCCACCTCTTTTTCTTTCTTCCTCTTCTTCTGCCGCATTGCACCGTGCCTTGTAGGATGATCTGTGCATGACCTGATGCTTTGATGACCTGACAATACTATCGAAGTTTCCATTTCTTCACCACTGTCAGCATGTCATCGTTTTGTCCAATAGCTTGTTTGATGCTCTGTTGGACATTGTCATTGGTGATGTGCTGGGTATAGGAAATGCCCAGAAGTCTTCTGAAGCATTTAATTTCCATGCTTTTAATTCTTTGTTGGAGATCTGCTGTGAAAGTCCATGTTTCGCAAGCATATAAAAAGATGGAAATGTCTTTCCAAATAGGCTTCAACCTTTTCAGGGCAGCAATTGTTGCACTATTCTGGAGAGGACTTCCTGTCAAGACCCATTGTCTGATACAATTGCTCCTAAATATTTAAAGCTATGCACCGTGTTGAGGGATTGGACTTTGATGTCCGTGTTGCCATTGGTGTTGTTGGTCATCATTTTGGTCTTCTCTGCACTTATTTCCATTCCAAATGCTCTAGAGGTGGTGTCAAGCCTCTGTACCGCATCATCAGCCTCATCAGCCATCCCAGCAAAGTCCTCCTGAATACAATAATCAACAGGTTGAAACCCCAAGCTGACCAAATCATAGCAAAGAACAAACTGGATTCATGGCAGGGCGAAGTACCACCGAGCATATTTTCAGCCGCAGAATAATCTGCGAGAAATACCTACAATTGATTGTAGTATACAACACAAACAAAAGTTCATCCAGACCTTTGGTACATCACATGCACCCATGTAGCAAGGACGACAACAGCTAATAAAATGGAGATAAGTTTTTTGTTGTGATTTGCTCATGTTTTGTATAGAGATTTGCAAAGTTTTGATTTTTAAATGAAGAATAGCTATCAAAAAAATAGAACGAAAAGATAACCTGATGTTGAAGCAAATGTATGTTTTTGCTGGTGAAATTGTAAAGAGGTATTTGATACAAGTATACTTTGCGAAAATGACAACTTAAATGTGTGGAAGTTGTGTGAAATGTACATGATTTCAAAATGAACATCTGTGAAGTGGTGTTTTGGTTCAGTTAACATAACTATCTGAATTGTTCATGTTATGCTGATTGTGATACTAATAATAATAGGATTTGTTGCCTTGTATAGTTTAACCTGTGTAATTAAAGAAAGAAAAAGATATATTATGTGTTTGTGCTGGCTGTTTTTGGATTAATTTACTTTACACTTTAAATGGAAATAAAACCTTAAAGTGATGTCTATAATCCTCTAGCTCCATTCAGCTCTTCTTTCGCTCTCCCTCTCTCTCTCTCCCTCTCTCTCTCTCTCCTTCTCTCTCTCTCTCTCTCCCTCTCTCTCTCTCTCCCTCTCTCTCTCTCTCCCTCTCTCTCTCTCTCCCCCCCCCCCCCTCTTTCTCTCTCTCTGTCTCTTTCTTTCTTTCTTTTTTGTTTCTTCTCAGTCTTCTCTGTTTTCTCCATCTCTCTCAGTATTCTCTCTAGGTCTATGTTTTTGTCTCCCTCTTTCTCTCAATCTCTCTCTATATTTCTCAATATCTCTTTCAAGAGCTGTTCCAGGCGTTAATAATAATACTGGATGCTATATTTGCACTTTTCCCCAAATAACTAATCAGGCTCAACATGAGGCGAGCTGCACCACAATACATGCTCACATGATTCAAACACACTGCAAACACACATCTATCAGTCAAACATGGGGTGTAAAGGCATGGAGATCGCTATTAGAAGATGGAAAGGAAACCCAATTTTTAGTTTTGAAATTTTTAGATTGACTGCATCCAATACCATTATTGAAGGGTGGGAGGAAACCGGAGTACCTGGATAAAACTCTCGGTGACTTGAATAGTCTCATAGCTAAGGCACATAAGTTTGCCCTTTGAGGGGATCGAACCCGCGACCTTCGGCATAGGAAACCAGTTCACTATGAACTTCGTTACCAGGCACCCCCAGATGCAGGATCTAACTCAAGCTGCCCGAAGCGCTCACTTGCTGCTTTATGTGGCATTGCCTGTTACCCCAGACAACTGATCACAAGCATTCTGCTTGTTGGCCCAACTTTGAAATTTCAAACCTCTGCCATGTTATCGTTTAACATTTTTTCCATTATTCACTCTTTTTCCATCGCTGTTGCCACTGAGCAACTGCGCCCCACACACGCCTACCTTTCTCTCGCCCCTCTCCTTCCCTTGCCTTTCCCTCCTCTCCCTTCCCCTTTCGACCAACCGCCGTAGCTCAGAGGTAGAGGGTTCGACTGGACCGCTGATGCCTTATTGGAAACCCGTGGTGGGCACGAGAAAAACGGCCATTTTTGTCACTGTCCGTTTTAGCAGTGTGTTTGCTCTAGCTGTTCAGTGTTGATTTAGGTCAATAGTCCCTCTTCCCTGGGGTGCTTATTCAGGTCTGTCGGGTCGCCAAATTGTGGGAGTGGACGTTCATTCATTACCCGCCACCCTCTCCATCCCTCCCCCTTTCTACCTTCCTTCTCATTTAAGGAAATAAATGTGGTAAACAAAATTAATGTGTAGGTGAACAAGTAAGGAAGACTTTTCTGGGCTGTATTCATTCATGCCAAATTATGCTTAATTTAGTGTAAATTTAACCCCTAAACGCAATTTACCTGTATGGTTATGCAGACAAACACACGACTGCTGTGTTTGGACATGACATTTTAGTACCTTACTTAATTGATTGGACAGTGATCAGTCAGACTAACTGGGGGGGGGGGGGAGGAGGGGAAGGGGGGCAGACTCAGCTAAGGATAGCAATGCTTTGAGGGTAATTACCTCTTAGCTCCCATTTAACACAATTATTTTAAATAAAACAAATGTGTAAAATAAATCTTGTGTTCGTGCTGAAGTGTGTTAGTGTGTGTTAATGTATGTTGCCATAATATAATTGCTCATGTTTTCTAGAAAACACTTGGGACGACCAACTTCCGGTTATTATCACTTTTGTTTTGCACTGAACAATTGATTAATTTGCGAAATGATCCTAAACATAATCTACTAACAGTTTTATCCGCCGTCGAACTACTTTGCACGTTTCTCTTGAATTCAGACCCAGTAATTGGTCTTTGCTGCTAACATGATTGTTGCGTCATGCTGTTAGGATTAATCCTAAGTCGATGACGTGTGATGATGCTGTAAAAGGATAACGGTCCATAAAGTTTACTTTTTAAGGCTTCTGACTTCAGCGCTTGGTCCAGTGCATTCTCTCTTTGACCACGACTGAGGTAGGTCTTCTTCTTCTTCTTCTTCTTCTTCTTCTTCTTCTTCTTCTTCTTCTTCTTCTTCTTCTTCTTCTTCTTCTTCTTCTTCTTCTTCTTCTTCTTCTTCTTCTTCTTCTTCTTCTTCTTCTTCTTCTTCTTCTTTAGTTAGATAATTAAAGCACAACAACTGATAAAATATAACTTGGACATAGCATTCTCTCTGTGACCAGGACTGAGGTAGGTCTCCAGCTTTTTCTTCTCCATTTTATCGCCATTAGACTTTTGAACTTAACTTATTAATTAAATATAACTTCTTAGGACATTGAAGTCGTAGCTATATGCAGCCAAGTTTCTGTTAGGTTCGCTGCCCACGAAATTGTGTGCCCATAATATAAGACTTTCCAAGAGTCTTGGTATTTGCCACATACAGCAATCTGATACTGGCAAAAACGCTTGGTCTCCACAAAAAATCCAGACGATTGACATGGCACAGTCCCAGTCTTTGAGCATCACAACCAGATTGATTACATCATGGTCAAGACACGCTTCAGATCAAGCATCAACATTGGCAACACGCACTTTTCACGAGCACACACTAAATGGAGACCTATATCAGTTCTAGCATGTTCACAAAACAGAGATGAAGCAATCCTCCCAATTCTCCGAGAAGTTGGGACAGCAGTACAATCGCTGAAGAAGGGAAAGTGAGCGGGAGTGGACACCAAAACCGCGGAATTGGTTCAAGCAGGAGGAGAAGCGATGATTGACGGCCTCACCATTATCTGTAACAAGATGTGGCAGAGTGGGGAGTGGCCTACACCATGGACCCATACGCTTGTAATCACTCTTCCCACCATGGGTAATCTTCAGGAGTGTGAAAATTACCGCACCATCAGCCGTCTCAGCAAGGCCCTCCTGAAATAATACTCAACAGGTTGAAACCCCAAGCTGAACAAGTCATAGCTGAAGAACAAGCAGGAATCAGGGCAGGGCGAAGTACCTCTGAAAAGATTTTCAACCTCAGAATAATCTGCGAGGAATACCTACAACACCAATTACATCTATTTCATGTGTTTGTAGACTTCAAGAAAGCGTTTGACAGTCTGGCATGCAGCTATTTGGGCAACCATGAGTGTACAACATTATTAAAATTATTGAAGTCATCAATAACCTGTATGACAAGGCTACCAGTGAAGTCCTCCACAACAGCGCCATCGGGAACTGGTTCAGAACAACAATCGGTGTGTGTTAAGGATGCCTACTCTCTTCAACACTTTTCAACATTTTCCTAGAGCGCATCATTTCAGATGCCCTTGCAGATCACGAGGGCACAGTCATAGGGAGTATAGCAAACTTCAACCTCCGTTTTGCGACAGTGGTGGATTGGCTGGAGGGTAGCAAGAACTTGAACAGCTGGTACAGAGGCAGAGAAGACTAAAATGATGACCAACAACACCAAAGGCATCAACATGGACATCAAAGACCAAGGCCAATCCCTCAACACATAGCTTCAAATATTTAGGAGCCATTGTATCAGGCAATGGGTCCCGACAAGAAGTCCTCTTCAGGATCGCACAAACAACTGCTGCCCTGACAAGGTTGAAGCCCATTTGGAAAGACAGGACCATCAGTCTACATTCCAAGGTAAGACTGCTGCGCTCCCTTGTCATCACCATCTTACTATACACTTGCGAAACATGGACCCTCACATCAAATCTACAACGAAGAATACAAAGCATGGAGATGAGGTGTTGCAGAAGACGTCTGGGCATTTCCTATACCCAGCACATCACGAACAACGAAGTCCGAAAGACCATCACCCAAGCCATTGGACAACACGATGACAATCTCACAGTGGTGAAGAAACGGAAACTCCGATGGTATGGCCACGTCACGAGAGCATCAGGCCTTGCAAAGACCATCCTTCAAGGCACGGTGCAAGGAGGCAGAAGAGGGAAACGGAAAAAGAGTTGGTTTGGGTACAACATTCGAGAATGGACTGGCTTGACACTGAGCGAAGCCATGAGGGTTGCTGAGGACAGAGAAAGATGGAGTAGGCTACGTTAAACGATCATCTGTGGTGCCCCAACGACCTTCGAGTTACGAAATAAGATAGGTTAGGATATAAATATAGGCCTTTATTATTATTAACGAGAAGAAAACTGCATGAAAGAAGACTTGACTGTTTAACCTGAATATTCAAAACAGAAAATCACCGACTTCTGTTGTTTTCCTTTATCAGACCTAGGTCCTTTTGCACTCCTGTTGCAAACCAAACGATAATATTTCTACCACATTCCTTCCTGAAATCTTCTGATATAGTAACATTAAAATTGAAGTTCACTTTACAGTTAAGCTTCCTTTAATTTTAAAAAAATCTACTACAGTGAGCCATTGTAGTGTTGCTGTATCATTACGGTCAGTTTCTCTTGCTACTTTTCACGAAGTGACGAAGACAGTAGACTTTGCCGCATTTTTAAACTGTTTATACTCGATATAAGTTTTATAACTCTATAAATTATTTGTACATAACTTTAAGCAATGCGATATTGTCAAATTCTGATTGAACAAAAATCTATTTTGGGTCTCTGAATTTTCAAGTTAATGTATCAAATAAAATATATTGTGATTATTTTGCATGACGCAGCAAGATGGCCGACTGTTTCCCATCACTTCTGGCTCTCCTTGTGATGGGCACATCCGGGGCCCTGGGCTTCGGGGGGCCAGAAGCAGGCACCAGCTTTAACTCCGCTGTAGCTGGCAGCGATCCTGGCTCCACCCTAAACCCTGACGGTCAGCAATCAGTTTTCATTCCAAATGTTATAAGATGAATGTGCGTTTGTTGTATAGGTTATGTGGAAGTGTGTTTAACATGTGAGCGTGCATGCTGGTCACAGATCGCCGCACTTTGAGTCTGTGTTTTAGGAATAAGGCGCGTATAGCATTCATTTTTATTATTATTATTATTATTATTATTATTATTATTATTATTATTATTATTATTATTATTATTATTATTATTATTATCATTATTATCATTATTATTATTATTATTATTATTATTATTATTATTATTATTATTATTATTATTATTATTATTATTATTATTATATAAATTTCCTTAATGAAGACAACAAAAACAAACTTAAACAAGAAGAAGATGTTAAGCCATTTAAATGTATTTCCATACATCCACAACCTTACCCAAAAAATAAGCGTCTTCAAATGTGTTAAATTTGGTGGCCGTGTCTGGCTTTAACCTAAAGAAGCAAAACAAATAGGCCCTACATATTGA
>CM072516.1:35596042-35611042 GCA_036898135.1 Oncomelania hupensis | reverse complement strand
CTTATGACACACACGAGTTCATCCACTTCCAACGCGTTACTATCAATTGTCAATTTTAACTGGAGAGTAAAACATCCATCCATCGACTTACAGATCTACTAGAAGTCTGGGACTAAAACCTGCAAGGAAAAAAAAAGCCGTCGCTTACAAAAGCGTTTTGAACGGAGTTAGTTTGTTAGCTATTCGTTGCTTACATGGTCCAGCGAACTGCAAAGAGCCGAATCAGGACCACAAAATCAAGACCACAACTTGGTTGAAAGAGGACTCACACCTGAACCATATAAAATATCTGCTGAAACAAACCTAGTGGTAACTCTGAAGGCACTCCACCAGCAGGTCACTTTATAAACAAAAAGACATCGCACGCAGGGGATGCTGAGGCTATACTAAAATTTATCGAACCCCCGTTTACAAAAACATAATAGAATAACATCGTTATAAAATATCAACAAAACACATAGATATAAAATGCCTACATTGCTAAAGAATAATATTATAGGAAGCCCTTATAGTGACCATTTGGCAGAAAGCGTCCAATATTCCCAAGCTGACCCAACAGACTTCATACACAAATGAGGAGTTTGGGAAGAGTTTTCATGAAAAAAGGTAGATGACTGGTCTAGCAAAGAAGATAGTAAGACTATAGTAGATCGATAGAACAGGGTAGGAATGAGAAAGAACAAATGAGAAAGAAAAAAAGGGAATTTAAAGCACTACATTTCCAGAAAGTGGGAATAACTATACAGAACCCCCGGCAACCCCACGGGGTGAACTGGGCCTATTGCTATTGTCTAGTATAGTTTGTTTAGTACGCTCTGTGCATCAGACCGCTCTCACGTTGTTTGTTACGTTTTTCAGCTGTGCAAGGACATCAAGATCGCCGCTGACGGCTCTCCGGTGTGCTTTCAGACCGGACCTGTCTGCGTCAGCCTGGGCTACGCTGCTGGCACTTTGCAACTAGTAGTCACTATCTCTCCCGACTAAAAGACATCTTCATACCTCTTCAAGAGATCAGGGGAGTTCTCACGGGTCATACAATGCCAGGTGTCAGAGCTCTAATTTTTAGTATCGGTAAAATGGTGTCAGGGATATCATTGTTGCAGGCTGTGCGGTAAGATTAGAGTCACAAGCCTATAACTTTACTGACTAATGTTTTGTTGCATACATGTCTAAACTGCTAAGGGAGACAACAAACTAGGTGGTACGTGTCTTGTTGTTTCCCTTATTTACACTCTCCAGCAGTCGCTCTTCGATAAAAACTTTTGATCTAAACTGTTAGTTCATAAATATTTTAAAAACAAAATAATTATGTAAGTTTAACGTTGCTGTTCTCCTGTTTTGATCTCTCTAAACGTCTCTTCAACCTTACATAACCAACGAGTTTATTAGCTGGCATTCCAGTATGGAATACCGCTGCTGTCAATATCGAAGCATTGTAAGTATACTGTAAAATAGACATTATTCGAGCAGTTGAAGTCGAAACGTGTTATTATTAATTAGTCCCTTATACGCTTATGTGTCCGGGGACGTTAATCTACCAACTCACTCAGAGAATATTCCAGAAGTAAACCATCTTAACACTACACGAAAAGTACCAGGGCCAATGCCAGATTCTCTTGTCAGTATGTTTTCGTATTAATTCGTATACATAGAAAGCAATGCCTTAATTTATTGTACATTATTTGAATGTGTGAATAATTTTGTTGATCTCCCCGATTGCATTATGTGCTCTGCTCCTGAAGATTTTTTTAAAGGGAAAAAGCAACTCATGCGTAATCTGTTTAACGAATAAATCATTTAGGGTTTTGAAAGAGATGACTAGTTTGTTTTTATCCTATGTGTCTTCTTCTTCTTCTTCTTCCTCTTCTTCTTCTTCTTCTTCTTCTTCTTCTTCTTCTTCTTCTTCTTCTTCTTCTTCTCCTCCTCCTCCTCATTCTTCTTTCTTTCTTTCTTTCTTTCTTTCTTTCTTTCTTTCTTTCTTTCTTCTTCTTCTTCTTCTTCTTCTTCTTCTTCTTCTTCTTCTTCTTCTTCTTCTTCTTCTTCTTCTTCTTCTTCTTCTTCTTCTTCTTCTTCTTTCTTCTTCTTCTTCTTCTTCTTCTTCTTCTTCTTCTTCTTCTTCTTCTTCTTCTTCTTCTTCTTCTTCTTCTTCTTCTTCTCTTCAGAGTACATTCACGTATGAGGTGGTGTTCACATTGAACGTACACTACATGAGGACGACTGGATGTTATCAACGCGTGGAGCAATCGTCCGTAATTGATTAGAGCAAATGACCGACCATAACCTAATCGGTTGTGTAACTTCCGCACAACTTCCCGTTCTCTTCTAAAAACTGTCAATTCAAATCCGGAAGTAAGAGAGGAAGTGACGCAATAAATAAGGAATCACTCATAGTGCGTGATTACGCATGCATACCGAAAATTGAACCAAGCAAAAACTAGATATGTTTATTTTGTTTGTTTGTTTTTTTCTTTTAATAAGATCTTTTCACCCAAGTGATTAAAACAACCCCAAACGTGCTTAGGATATAAATATACAAACTATATTGCTTAACTCATTGGTAAGCAGTTCTGCCGTGAACTGACAAAACCGAGCAAGTCCACAAAACCTACTTTCGAGAAAATCGACGTTTTGTGTTGCGCTATATTACGCGATCGTTTCTGGAAGTTTAAGGGCATATTATAATGCAATCCCTCGATTTAAGAGTGCATACCTTGAATGTTAAAGAAATGTTTGATAGATTTGATGTTTTAAGACTATTTGTGGACTTGCTTTGTTTTGTCAGATTATTCTTGAGATAGATCTTTGTTGAGAACATGACAAAACCAAGCAAGTCACCCGCTTGGTTTTGTCAGTTTATTATTGAATTAAATCCTTGTTAAAAAAATTCACAAAACCAAGTAAGTCAAATCCGCTTGGTTTTGTCAGTTTATTATTAAGTAAATCCTTGTTTTCAAAATTCACCAAACCAAGTAAGTCCCATAGGCCGTTTCGTTTCTTTGTTAAAAAGTCTGACGAGATGAGTCACATAAGTTGGGTTTTGTAAGATGTGGGTGCGGCAGTTACAGTGAGTGTATATGTGTGCCTGTTTATTGTTTTTAGCCATTCTTCACTTAATATTCCTGGGTTGGTATGCAGGAGTCATGGTTTTTTTTTTGCTCTCCCTTCAAAATAATATTAGATGCAGCCAATTTAATTTTAAAAATACAAAACTATTTTCCTTTCAGTTTCCTATTGTAGCGATCTTCCTGCCTTTACACCACGTGTATGTCTTGTATTTTGTTGCCCTTGTTGTGTGTCTGTAATATATTTGTTGCTGTTTGTTTGTGGGTTCGGGCACTGAATAGAATAGGCCCAACGTTTCCCGGCGTGTCGTAAGAGGCGACTAACAGGGGTAATGTTAGCACGGCATCACTGGGCGAAAGTCTTCTACACAGAAGTCACCGGCCAGGGCGAGGAACCTCACGTTGCTACATGTTCAACGACCACGTGCTCGGGGCCTAGGCGAGCCACACTGTATTCGTCGATTTCGGCTGTGCCCAACAGCCTGGAGAGGATTGGGCACCGCCAGGTCCTTTTTTGCCCAAGACACACTACATGCATGATGACACTATCCACTAATTCCATACCGGATAGGTCGTCGCCCGGATCAAGGACCGCGCCTTCCGTTGGCCACCAGGACGGATGTGTTAAGTATGCTACTGATGGACAATTTAGCAAGATCCACACGAGAAACAACATCGTCATAGGAATCTGGAATGTCAGGACCCTAACTGCGGAAGGAAAATTAGAAGAACTGGCCCACGAGTTGGACCACTATCGATGGAACGTTCTAGGCATTAGCGAACTGCGCTGGAAAGGCCTAGGTGAAACAACGACAGACAAAGGCCACAAGCTCTATTTCAGCGGTAGAGATGACAGGCACGAACGCGGCGTTGGATTCTTGGTCCACAAGAACATTCTAGCCACTGTCATGGGTTGCCGCCCAGTAGACTCATTACCATCCGCCTGAGAGCAGCCCCTTTCAACATCACCATCATCCAGACCTATGCCCCAACATCAGACTATGACGACAGCGAAGTGGAGGATTTTTATGAAAATCTACAGGCGGTCCTTGACCAAGTGTCGAAGAAGGACATAGTCATAGTGCAAGGCGACTGGAATGCCAAGGTTGGCCAAGATGCGCACCACAACTGGGGAGACACATGTGGACCCCACTGCAACAACGAGACAAATGACAAGGGTCTGAGATTCTTGGAGTTTGCCAGATACAACAATCTGGTACTGGCAAGCACGCTTGGTCTCCACAAAAACTCCAGACGATGGACATGGCACAGTCCCAGGGGGGAGCATCACAACCAAATAGACTACATCATGGTCAAAAAACGCTTCAGATCAAGCATCAACATTGGCAGGACACGCACTTTTCCAGGAGCAGACATCGGAAGTGACCACGATCTCTTGATGATGTCTTTCCGGCTCCACTTGAAGAGAGTAAATACTGCATTATAGACTGAAGTTCGACCTGGACAAACTGCAAGACCCGGAGGTGGCAGAACTATTTCAGGCCACAATTGAAGGGAAATTTGCACCACTGCTCATTTTGGGGGCTGGTGAAGTAGATGTCAACACCATGACCACCACCTTCAACTCAGCTGTGACAGATGCCGCCACTGAGATCCATGGCAAGCACCGACCAAAGAAGAAGCCGTGGATCACACCTGAACTTTTGGATCTGTGTGATAAACGAAGAGAGATTTTTAAGAAAGAAAAAAGAACACCTCACAGGGAGCTGATGCCTACCGAAAAATCAACAATGACATCCGAAAAGGCATGCGCACAGCAAAGGAGAACTGGATAGAAGATCAATGCCAGGAAATAGAGAACAGTCTGAACAAAAACAACAGCAAGAAGGCCTACCAGACTGTAAAGCGGCTGACAAGTTTTAAACAGCCCAAAGTCTCCACGATCCAAAGCAAGTCTGGCATATGCCTTACAGAAGAACAAGAAGTCTTGGACAGATGAACAGAGTACTGCTCTGACCTTTACAACCATACACCAAATGGAGACCCATCAGTTCTAGCATGTCCCGAGAACAGAGAAGAAGAAATCCTCCCAATTCTCCGGGAAGAAGTTGAGGAAGCAGTGCAATCGCTAAAGAAAGGGAAGTCAGCGGGAGTGGACAACATACCCGCGGAACTGCTACAAGCAGGAGGAGAAGCGATGATTGATGCCCTCACCATTATCTGTAACAAGATCTGGAAGAGTGGAGAGTGGCCTATACCATGGGCCCAGTCGCTTGTCATCACTCTTCCCAAAAAAGGTAACCTTCAGGAGTGTGAAAATTACCGCACCGTCAGCCTCATCATCCATCCCAGCAAGGTCCTGAAAATATTACTCAACAGGTTGAAACCTCAAGCTGAACAAATCATAGCTGAAGAACAAGCAGGATTCAGGGCAGGGCGAAGTACCACTGAACAGATTTTCAACCTCAGAATAATCTGTGAGAAATACCTACAGCACCAACAACATCTATATCATGTGTTCATAGACTTCAAGAAAACGTTTGACCGAGTCTGGCATGCAGCTCTATGGGCAACAATGAAAGCGTACAACATCAGACCTAAAATTATTGAAGTCATCAAAAACCTGTATGACAAGGCTACCAGTGCAGTCCTCCACAACAGCGCCATCGGGAACTGGTTCAGAACAACAATCGGTGTGCGTCAAGGATGCCTACTCTCTCCAACACCCTTCAACATCTTCCTAGAGCGCATCACGTCAGATGCTCTTGCAGATCACGAAGGCACAGTCAGCATAGGGGGTAGAGCAATCTCCAATCTTCGTTTTGCGGATGACATTGATGGATTGGCTGGAGAGGAAAAAGAACTTGAACAGCTGGTACAGAGGCTTGACACCACCTCCAAAGCTTGTGGAATTGAAATAAGTGCAGAGAAGACCGAAATGATGACCAACAACACCAATGGCATCAACACGGACATCAAAGTCCAAGGCCAAGCCCTCAACACAGTGCATAGCTTCAAATATATAGGAGCCATTGTATCAGACAATGGGTCCTGACAAGAAGTCCTCTCCAGGATCGCACAAACAACTGCTGCCCTGACAAGGTTGAAGCCATTTGGAAAGAGGACCATCATTCTACATTCCAAAGTAAGACTGCTGCGCTCCCTTGTCATCTCCATCTTCCTATATGCTTGCGAAGCATGGACCCTCACAGCAGATCTACAACAAAGAATACAAAGCATGGAGATGAGGTGCTACAGAAAACTTCTGGGCATTTCCTATACCCAACACATCACCAACGACGAAGTCCGACAGACCATCACACAAGCCATTTGACAACACGATGACCTGCTCACAGTGGTGAAGAAACGAAAACTCCGATGGTATGGCCACGTCACCAGATCAACAGGCCTTGCAAAGACTATTCTGCAAGGAGATAGAAGAAGGGGGAGACCGAAAAAGAGGTGGGAGGACAACATTCGAGAATGGACTGGTTTGACACTGAGCGGAGCCATCAGGGCTGCTGAGGACAGAGAGAGATGGAGTATGCTGGTTAAACGATCATCTGTGGTGCCCCTACGACCTCAGGGTTACGGGACAGGATAGGATAGGATAGGATAGTTTGTTTATTTCCACACCTCGTGGAAGTTGCCGCGTAGGCGGAAGATCTACAGGATCCTTCATGGTGGGCAGGAAAGTACATGAAGAAAACTCTTTTTCAAAAAGCCGAACACGTCTTTTGCTGACCGAAATTTCGTCATCATTTTCACAGGAAAATAATATTGCACAGCAGCAATAACATGGATTCCCACTGGTCCACTTCATCTTAAGGCGCTTTCTCATTGGTCGGGAGGACTTACTTTTCTTTGTCAGTTTAGTGTAGAAAATGACGTCATCGTGCCAACTCGAGCATCAGCCAGAGGATCGCCGAAACAAAATCGCAGGGGACTTGCTTGGTTTTATCAGTTTATTCCCCCACTTAAATTTTTTTTAACAAGGACTTACTCTATGATATCTCCAAATCTAAACATAGTTCGGATTTGATTTTTACAGGTAAGATGCGTCATTCTCTTGCAAGTTTGATGGCGCAAAAAACTCATTTTCGACCTTAGGTGGACTTA
Organism: Oncomelania hupensis; assembly: GCA_036898135.1. NCBI lineage: Eukaryota > Metazoa > Mollusca > Gastropoda > Littorinimorpha > Pomatiopsidae > Oncomelania > Oncomelania hupensis. The sequence goes on along the minus strand of CM072516.1, from coordinate 35,603,900 downwards.
CTCGGTTTTGTCAAATCACGGCAGAGTTAGTCTACATTGCAACTTCCTTGGCCTGTAATTCGTTCTTTGCTTTGTTTGGGTTCAAGGCAAGGCAAGGCGAAAGTTTAATTCCAGGCCCTTGAGTGGACATAAGTAGACCATAGAACCGGAAGAGCGATTTGCTTGTGATCGGAATTACATAACCTGACTGTAGATTTTGACCGAAATTATATAACTTGACTGTAGATTAATGTTCCACAGAAACTAGGTCCTTGCTTCTTCAGGTAGTACACGTCTTTAATTTTTAGGGATTTTAACAACACGCAGGCGCCCTGTAGGCTTTTTGTAATTTCATTCCGGAAGTCTTGTTTCCACTTTAAAATGTTGGATCGGGGATGTTGTTAGGCGATGCTGTGATCAAACGCTCCATGTAAGTCAAACTCGTTGGATCGTGAAAATTTTCCTTCAGGCGATACCAGGCTATAAATATTTGTAGCTGTATCTGTATAAGAATTGACATAAACGTCACACATTCTCAACGGTAGGTTAGCACTAGCTGTGATTACTTAAACCTAGCCTACTTCTGTGAGCGTAAAGTAGACCTATGTACGCGCGTCCACCAATTAACCGAAATTTACTTTCATAAAATGGGTATAGAATACTTTAATTATATGGTTTTATGGAATCTGTTTCTATTAAACGCCACTCCATTGTTTCTTTGCACTACTGATGCAGGCAGTTACAGATCGAAAGCTTCTGAAATTTATTTTGAACTGTCAGGCAAAATCATCTTGTCACGGCCTGCGTTTCTGAGCCCAGAGTATTGTTGAGCGTAATATAGAATGTAAGCTTAGGAAATCCCTTTGACACCCCCTCTCTGAACTAAACGTCCTGAAAGCGATATAACGTTTTAACCTGTGATACAAGCATAAACACTTTCTTTGAACTTAACACACTAAATATTGTGCTCGTTTTCAACACCTGTTCAGCATCAATCAACCACAACATGCCGCGCTAAAAAGTTGTTGCTAAAATTAATATCTGTACATCACTGATAACCACGGTTTTAAATTAAGTGTATCATGAGTACACCTTTAATTATGTACAAACTGACAACAAATACAAATAATAATTAAATTAATGGTTAAGTTTTGCGCCACCATGTCTAGGCATGAAAAACATGACCCCAAATAAAAAACAAACCTAGGCATAATCCAAAATGCCCAAATGTGATAAATCGGTCCAGAGTGTAGTGTAAGTGGGTGTTAGTGAGGGTGGGGTGGAGGTTGGGGAGAGGTCAGTGAGGGTGGGGTGGGGGAGGGATAGAGAATAATCGTCGTCATGAACATCAGTTCAGCAACACCTGCAGCAGAATCTGCAACATCATTTTTAAAAAAACAACTTTTGTTTAACACACAAAGTTCACAGTTGTGGCGTCCGACCGTCTGCCTGTCTGTCTAGCATGGATGTGGGCTGATTGCCTTTAGGTGAATACCTGCTCCGTTTCAGGGCCAAGAGCTAAAGTATGCCTGCCAAGAAGGCGTTTTTTTCACAAGATATGGTGGCATTCTGGTACGTTACATATCAGTTATCACAGTGCAAAATAGTTTTATCACTTGCCCGTTTTCTTTCTGAGGGGTCAAGGAAACTGTCCCACGGCAGAGGACTATCCTATCCTGTCCCGTAACCCGGAGGTTGTAGGGGCACCACAGATGATCGTTTAACCAGCATACTCCATCTTTCTCTGTCATCAGCAGCCCTGATGGCTTCGCTCAGTGTAAAACCAGTCCATTCTCGAATGTTGTCATATCACCTCTTTTTTGGTCTCCCTCTTCTTCTACCTCCTTGCACTGTGCCTTGCAGAATGGTCTTTGCAAGGCCTGATGATCTGGTGACGTGGCAGAGGCAGAGGACAGAGCAACCAATATCACCACCTCTGTTAGAACTTCCAATTTTCTCTCGTACCCTTTGTGGTTATAATGCTGCTCAGAATCAGATCGTTCAATTAGACAATCATTTACTAAATCAAACAATCAACAAACAATCAAACAATAAAAAAATAAATAAATAACTAAATAAAGGAGGAATCGTAGTGTTGGATACACGTAGAAGATAACCACAGACATCACTACCAGTGCTAGAATTTCAAGGTTTTGCTATGCTGGTTCTAGGAAACGAAAATAGCACTTTGCAAAATGACATTTTTAATTTCCTTGCTGCTGTTTGGCGCGCGCAAAGCTGTACACATTACAACACAGTAAAACACAATACAACACACTGCAACACATATTAATTTTAAACTGTTGAAAATGTGTGTGGGTGTCTGAAATACATTTGAATGGCTTACCTTTTTTTTTCTTCTGCTTTGCACCGAATGATCTCCCCTTTCTCTATTACTCTTCCCATCTCCCCCCAAATTTTCCTCCTCTTCCTTCATCTCCTCTTTCTCCTTCACCTCTCCACCGCCCTGCCTCAACTGCCCCCTCCACAACCTGTTTGCCTTGAGCATGGACAAAACTGCGCCGTGCAAAATCATTATCGTCGTCGTCATCATCATCATCATCATCATCATCATCATCATCATCATCATCATCATCATCATCATCATCATCATCATCATCATCATCATCATCATCATCACCAAAATCTACACACACGCCTCGAATCATGTTATCTTGTGAGATGCATTCTCACTATACAATATTGTATTATTGTTATTGCTATAACAATAATAATAATAATAATAATAATAATAATAATAATAATAATAATAATAATAATAATAATAATAATAATAATAATTATAATAATAATAATAATAATAAATTTAAATAATAATTAAAAAAATAATTATTATTATTATTATTAGTGTTGTTGTTATAATAATAATAATAATAATAATAATAATAATAATAATAATAATAATAATAATAATAATAATAATAATAATAATAATAATTAATCATCATCATCATCATCATCATCATCACCATTCTTCAATTGGTGTCAGGTGATGGTTTCTTTTTTTCCCCTGGGATTTGGCATTATTGGTGGTTGAGGAATAAATAGCTGACCGCTGGACATCGATGGACATGTAGGATCAAGGTGTACTGCATAGTTCTATGGCAAGATAGTCTTCTCCACGCATAAATTATCAAACAGCTAATGATTTGACTGGGATGGAAACTGTTGGCACGGGGACCGAACGGCGGAAATGGCACTTAAATAGCACAATATAATACAATACAACAACAAAAGAAATAAACACCAGACCCACAACACTAGTCCACCCAGCTGCGAATAGGTTTTTACCTAAAAATAATAATTTAATAATAGTAATTTAACTTGTATAGCGCACAACCAAGTGTATAGTTTTCTCCGAGCACTCATTCACACACTTTCACACTCACTAACCATCAAACAGCAATTGGTGGTGGTGGCAGTGGTGGTGGTTGTGGCGGTGATGGTGGACGTGTTAAAATGATCATCGATGATAGTTGTTTAAAATTGAGAATTCAATCAAGATTTTGTGAATGAAGAGAATGAGCTCTTCCCAAAAGTGTTTAAGGAGAATCTGGGACAGAAAAGGAGCGAAGTATCGTGAAAGCGCGAGGCGCGGGTGGGTTGGTGAAGAGTGAGAAGTTGTGAGAGGTATTTTGTACTCAATTCTTGCCTTGTCTGGAAGCCAGTGAACTTTTTTTTTGTGAACGGAAGTGGCGCTCGCACGGCAATATTGACGCAGGGCGAGTCTATCGGCATTGTTGAAATTTTGATAGTTTGAGGATAGGTAATGCCAGACAAGAGAGAATTGCAGAAATCAAGACGGGATAGAATTAAAACAACAGCCAGTTGATTTGTAGCATCAACAAAAGATAGATAATTGTAAAATTTGCTCTGTTATAAGAATCTGAGCACCGAGAGCAAAGATAGGAAAGTGATGGGAACCGCCCTCCGGAAGCTGGTCTTGAGAAAAGAAAAGGTCCTTCTCTCTCAACCACCGAACAGTTAACAGAAACCTTTTGCCGTCCCCACTTATACTGAGTATCAGTGACTATCAAAATCATGGACGTGTGAGTCATTGTGACGATTCACTCTATCCTCAGTAGTACCAGATGTTTTGGTTAAGCGAGCGTCATAGCGGTCAAGCTGATTAATTGGTTCAAGGCAAGATGTAGTAACCTAACTGTAATTTTTCATTGAGATAATACAGTTTTCGCATTCGTACTCCCCGTAAATCGCCACTACACGTTAAAAATGTAAGGTTGACATTGATTAGTTCGTTTGTAAGTTCCCAAATGATATCTGGAAATACTTTGAACTAGTCGGTAATCAGAACAAACCAAATGTAGGTCTGTCTGTCCCTCGGTCGGTCATTGACAGTTCTCAAGAACTACTGAACAGATTTTGACCAAACTTTATAGTAACATAAACTAGGTTATTGGCCAGCCTCCGGTACCGTAATATTTGCTCTACCGCAAATGTCAATAGCACTGGAGTCACGAACGAACATTGAGGTTTAACGTCTACACCCACCATTGGCGATATGGCAGACGGTGTTACTGGAGTCACTTTGTTACTAAACACACTTCATTTTATATTTTTTAAAATAAAAACACCGGCTGAAACGATTTTGTAAATTTTTTGTTTTTCAGGTACTTCAACTCATGGCAAATCATTCAGAAGTAATCCGGTTGTCGGTCACTCAGTCGGTCCGGGGCTCCGAATGTCCCCTATTTTGTGTGTTCAAAACACATATTCAGCTTATCGCAAGAATAGCTGGGCCGATTTCGATTCATTTTTACAATACAGATACTTTACTACGTTCTACTAAACATTTTATGTCATTCCTATTTTGAACTTTCTCAAAGGTCAAAGTCGCTGTAGTTTATTTTCTTTTCTAAACACGTTTTCCCTGTATCTCAATATTGGCTGAACCGATTTTATTAATGTTTTCCCCCTTGCAAATAGTTTAGACCATGGCTCATCATTCAATGCTTTCCTTTTACTTCTTTAACATTAAACCGAATCACAACATAGCCACTAAAATCAACATTTGTGAAAATGCTGATTTTGAACTATGTGTTCGTGCCTAAATAGAAATACATTTGAATGACTGGCCATCCTATTTTTAAATTGTTGACAAAGACTAAGTGAGTGGTTAATTGCAGAGCAGAGTGTTTTATTGGGTGGTTCATAATTTGGGTATTCGTTGATATAATAATATTTTTGTTTGAATTTGGTTCATTTATAGTTGAATGAATTATTAATTTCATAGATTTAAAGGGTTGCTTAGCTTGCAGGGTGAGAGGTGGATTTGATAGCTTGAAAATATGTAATCGTTAGATTCATGGATAAATGGACGAATTAATTAACAAAAGGATCGATTGTTAATATTTTATCCTCATCCTCATCTTCATCTTCACCCTCATCCTCATCATCCTCCTCATCCTTCTCATTGTCATCGTAATCTTCTTCTTCTTCTTCTTCTCCTTCTCATTATCATCATCATTATCATCATCATCATTATCGCCATCATTATCACCATCATCCATTATCATCATCATCGTCATCATCATCATCATCATCATTATCATCATCATCACCAGCAGCATCGTCGTCATCATCATCTCCATTACCATCACCATCATCCTTCTATCATATTCTGTTGTTATACATTTAAATTGATCAATGTGGCTCAGTTTCACCGGGCTCTTAACAGTAGTGAGTACGACCGTGCGCTTGGTAATGCAAGTTGGCGCCTTGGGCGGCTTGAGTTACATTCTAATTTAGGCCAGCGCTTTGAGCATAGTGCACTATTCAAGAACAATTGATTCAATTTCTATATAGATATCAGAATTGTTTTGAAGATTCCACACAACATTATCACCATAACCTTTAAGCTTAAATTCTGAAACGGACTTTGACCTAGTTATTGCATGTAATTTATTTTAATCTTTCTCATATAGCGCCCCTTTCCAGCTCTAGAGCTGCTCAAAGCGTTAATCGATAAGGTTTAAATCAACCCGCCCGAGGCGCGAACTTACTGCCTAGTTAGGCGCACCGTGTGACGCCCAGACGACTGAGCACAACCCTGGACCACCTGGGGGATAAAGAATTAGGGACCCGGATGTATTGTGTAGCTGACACTCAACCGTCTAGGACAAGAGCGTCAGGATCTTGAAAGACAATGCGGTGGAATATGTGCGCGTACAGAATAGACCTCGGTTTATACTGTCATCCGAAGGCGGATAGTATAGCACAGCAAAGCACAGAAAAGAAAAAGCCTCTGGAGAGCCGAATGTGTAGGATGGGAAATTGGTTGACCGTGAGAGATTATTTAGGCTTAAAGGACTGCAGTTCCCCTTTCCCTCATCATTGATTGGCCGGCCCACCTATTGCCCGCGTCGGCTGTTTGTTCAGCGTGAGTACTCACACTTTAACCACCTATGACTATCAAATCATTTTAAGAAGGATTTTAATTAAGTGTAGGGAAAACATTTTAAGAACAGTTTCTTTTAACTGTGGGAACCTACCCAATTTGTGTTTTGTTTTGGAAAAGGTGTAGGAAAGCTCTTTATTAACATATTTGAAACCATGTAGTAAAGCACGTCTAGAACTTTTTTTTTTTTTAAAGTGTATGAAAGCACTTTAAGAACACTTTTTTCCTCCGTGTGGACAACCTTAGTAAAGTATTTGTGAAAAGGTGTAGCAAGCCACTTTAAACTACTGTATGAAAAAGATAGTGGTGCATTCATCAATGATTGTGGTGCATTCATCAATGGTAGTGGTGCATAGCACGGATCGGCATATAGGCTAACAGCCTTTGGCCATCATATTAAATCTTGATGAGAGCCCCAAGACTCCGACCCCTGACCACAGTTTAGACTCCAAATTGGTGGAGTAGATGATATCCTTTAAAAACAATCTGTCTATACAGTTTTGAACATATTGTTGTTGTTGTTGCATCAATTTTTATTCATCAGATTAACATAAGTTGTACATAAGTTGTGAAAAGGTGTAGCAACATATTGAGGGATTTAGCATCTACAGCCTAGGCAGTCAGGTAATTCCAAGGGGTTATTAGTAAAATACTGCTTAAATTTGCGAGTATTAATCAAATTTATCGCGTGTCACTATATGGTACTTTTCACTTTGAGCTATGTTTTTCACAGCTTCATAATTTATTCTTAATGTTATCTGTGTGTGTGTGTGTGTGTGTGTGTGTGTGTGCGTGTGCGTGTGTGTTTGTGTCTTAGTTTAAGAAAGAAAGAAAAAATAAGATTGTCCTCAGTTGTGATGACCAACTGCACCAAGTCCAGCAAAGCTAGTTTTGAGAAATCAACATTTTGAGTCTTGATGACTTGCATTATCCATTTTTTATGGTAATCTTCATTTGATGACGTCATTGTCTGGATCTGGCGATCTAAGGAAACCTGACTAAAGTTTACTCAGAAGATGTGTCTTCTTGCATTTTGTCATCACACAGCTCAACAATCCCATTTTTATCTTTCCTTCGTAAACTCAGCAGTCAAATAAAAAACACACCAACATGCACACAAATAGACTTACTTCATACTTTCCGTAGGAGGGTGTGAAATCTTCTTTAGACACAAATCGACTTGCTTCATAGTTTATCGTTCCAGGGCGGTAGCTTCCCTTTATTCTTTTTCTTTTTTTCTTTTGTTTGTTTTTTTCTCCACCTGCTTTCTTGTTGTAAATAAAAATGTCTGCATGAATATTAACTGATTTCGAATTGTTGTTTCTTTCTTTCTTTTTTCTTTCTTTGTTTTCTTTTTTTTGTTTCTTGTTTACCTGTGTCTTTCTTTTTTTTCCCCCCATCCTTTCTTTCTTACTTAATTCGCCAGGCTTGGCTCGGTGG
>CM072516.1:35586042-35591042 GCA_036898135.1 Oncomelania hupensis | reverse complement strand
CGCACATGCTTGCACACACACATACACACGCACACACATACACACACATTTATTTTGTTCCCGTTACCTTTTCTTCTATTTCAACTCCTGCCGATCTCAGCGCGATTACAGGCAATGGCTCAAAGCCAGTGAACGGCCTGAAATTAAAATAAAAACAACATCCCGAGACACTGCGCCTCTATACTCCTTCAGATGGGAGTATAAACCGAGCACGCATTCCATCGAGTGGACTTTAAAGATCATGATGCTCTTGTCCTAGACCGGTGAATGCCGGCTACACAAATGCACCCAGGAAGCACTAGGTCCCTTCTCCCCATCCTCGGTCGCCCAGGATTGTGCTCAGTCGTCTGGGCGTCAGAATATGCACCCATATGTTGCAAGTGGGCTCCTCGAGTGGCTTGAGTTAGATCGTGTATGGGTCAGCGCCTTGAGTAGCTCTTGAGCTGGGAAATCGCTATATAAGAACGATCAAATAAATAAATAAAAGTAATTAAATTATAATAGCTAATGACACCGCTTGCAATTAAAATGGGAAAGTCAAGGGGCACAACCATGAAGTCAAAATCAATATAATATTTCAATGGTTATGGTCACTTGCCTGAGTCATTTAAAAGAAAATATATATATTTTAAAATTTATTTACGTAATTCTGCAGTTCAGTTGCTATAACAGTTTGAACGAAGGTCTAGTCTGTGCACGCACGCATTCCATCGCATTTGCTTTCAAGATCCTGGCGCTCATGTCCTGGATGGGCTAGTGCCAGCTACATGTACACAAATCCACCCAGCAAAGCATTAAGTCCCTTCTTTACATACCCTGGTTGCGATATTTTTTCCCCACATCACGTCTGAGGGATACCGGAACGACTGGTTACCCCCCTTTTCGTGCTCTTCAGTGTCTCCAAACGCCAAAGTTTAGATTGCTAATTCCATACTGCTCCACACTAGGTTTTGGGACATTTTCTGGTTAAGCCTACCCTACCGACTTCATCGCGTCGATCAGCTTTGTAATAATATGCATTGTGAATTGCTTTTATTTTATTTATTTATTTATTTTAAAAATCAATAAGTATTGTGAATTGTGTGTTTGTTCTTATTTTTCATATGAAGAAGAGTAGTTAACTGGGTTGGAAAAATACCGCAATTGTCGTTTTTAAAATTATTTTTTCATATGAAGAAGAGTAGTTGACTGTGTAAACCTACATCTATAGTGCTCCATGCTAGTGAGTGCGATGGTCGTCCCCAATATGCCCAAGGTGTTGGGGGACGTAAATACAACTAACAAACTAACGAACGAGTGAGTGCGACATTTTCTGATTAGGCATATCCTACCGCCTTCATCGCTTCAATCAGTTTTGTAATATATGCAGCTTGAATTGCTTTGTTATACGTATTGTAAATCGTGTCGTTTTTTCTTATTTTTTTATATCTAGAAGAATAAGTCTACATGCAACATAATTATAATGTAAAATATCTAGCCCAGAGTTGGAAGTGCACATTCATATAAGCTTCATTAATCATAATACTAATTATAGTAATATTAATTGGCTTAGGCTAAGGTAAAGTAGCCTACTATTATTAAATATTAATATTAATACAATATTATTTGTTTCTCCAATAATGGAAGTACTAACGTAGAGTAGTACTAGTAGGCGTACTCAGTACTGACAGTGATAGTCTATTATTCTATTGCTAGTAAGCTTACGTTTACTAGTACTTGTTGTCAGCATGACGTCATTGTGTTGTTAGTGTAAGTACTAACGTAGAGTAGTATTAGTAGGTCGAATAATACTGATAGTCTATTATTTAATTCCTAGTACTAGTATTTGTTGTCAGCCAGACATTGTCATTGTGTTGATAGTTAGGCCTGTGTTTGAATCATTGATGTTAGGTAGTTTTGATTGTTGTCAGCTGGTTCTTTATTAATTTATTTATGTAACTCTTAATTTAACTTGTAAGTAGTATTATATTTCAAGCGCATGCCACATGTCAGGGCTTTACTAAATGTAATAAATTGCATCGTGTGAATTTGTAAACACCAAGAGCCGCTGTTGTATCTAGGCATACTCATGTATACTGACGCTTTGTAATCTATTGCTAATACTACTATTTGTGGTCAGCAAGACATTGTCATTGTGTTATTTGTTAGCACTGTGTTTGATGTTAGATAGTTTTGATTGTTGTCACCTGGTTCTATCTTAATTTATATATTTAACTCTTTACATTATCTTTTAAGTGGTACTATTTTTCAAGCGCATGTCCTTTTCATTTTATAAAAATTGATACCAGCTTCTTGACTCATTTAAGTGTTCTATTATATGTCTGGCAGACAATCAAAACCTGGTTATAAAAAAAGAATTGACGACACAATAAAACTAAAATCATCTACATGTATACACAGCGAACAGTGAAAGAAAACACATTAAACAAATTAAGGCAGCGAGAGGGCGCGCGGGGCAGCTTGAGTTAGATTATGTATAGGCCAGCGACTTGAGCAGCTCTTGAGCTGGAAATGTACGATGCATTAAACAACAAACAAACAAACAAACAAAAATCTTATTATTTGATTATTATTAATTAATTGCCTATTTTATTTTGAAATATTGGTATAATAAAAACATTAAACTTAATTTAATTAAATTAATTTGATTTAATTTGATTTGATTTCATTGGTTGTATTTGATTTCAGCCCAATCGATCATCATACAGACATGGCTATGATAGGCATGATGGGTTATGGTGGCTACAGTCCCATGATGATGGGCGGCTACGGTATGTCGATGGGACAAGGAGAGCCTGACTTCGGGGTCATCGCAGAACTGACTGTTAACCCTGGCATCAACACCTTCAAGATCAAGGGTCTGGGGAAGTTCACTGACGTCAGTGAGCTGGCTGGACGTGGCGTTTCTGTAAGTATCGGAGAATTTCTCAGTAAAATAATAAAGTATCTGTTTCCATTTCGTAGTCCTACTCGTATTCCTCAGGCGCCCGTATGAGAATGTGAGCGAAGTCAAATATAACAATTTTACAATCCGATTCGGCAGTCTGTTATAATCGTTTAGTACGAGTAGTAATCGTTGAGAAGAAGCAGTAGACGAGACTTCAAGTTTTCAATCTTTTTAATGGACTATAGTTAGTTACCAAAGGGATTTTCTGCCCAAACAAAACCATAGCATCAAAGACGAAAAAAAGAGAGAAGAAGAAGAAGAAGAAGAAGAAGAAAATGATGATGAGGAGGAGGAATAAAAGAAGAGGAAGTAGAGTAAGAAAGAGGAGGAGAAGAAGATGTAGATGATAAAAAAGCAGAAGAAAAAGAAGAAGAAGAAAACATCAAGGAGTTGCGTTCATATTTTTTGCTATATTGCTATACAAGTCTCACTCTGTGCGTGAGCTGAGCTTGTGTATGTTCTGCGTACGTGCGCGCACCCGCCTGTGTATATGAGTGTTTATGTGCGTGTGTGTGTGTGTGCATAGATCATGTGTGGTCTATGGTGTGTGTGTGCGTGTGTGTGTGTGTGTGTGTATGTGTGCGTGCGGGTTTGAACTTGGTGTGTTGGCCTTATAACGGCAAATGCCCGCTTGTAACATTGCGCTACTTATTTTCATTTGCAGTTGTGCAAGGATGTGGTGATCGGCCAAGGCAACAAACCGTATTGCACGTCTGTGGACCAGATCCTATCCTGCGCCAAGCTTGGCTACAATGTGGAACCCGTTCCTCTCCAACCCCCCATCCCTTAATACAAAATCACCCCACCTTCATGCTTTAAGACTGAACATGGCACAGCGTGGTCACCTCTATGTAACGTTGAATCAGTTCCCTCGCAGTCTGTTTTTCCATATACCCAAAACTGCTCCACTGAAAACAGATCAACCAAAATTCCTCGGTTTCCTTGTTCTCACACTTGCGTAGCTGAGGTTCTGCGAGGAACAAGTTCACTTCTCCACAAGTGTTTTAACGGGCACCGTAGGCCTCCACGAGTTTCAGCTACGCAGTGTGTTCTTTCTATCAATGATGAATCAGTTCCTAGAGGGGCCGGGTAGCTCAGTTGGTAGAGAAGCTTACTAGTAACCGAAAGGTCCCTGGTTCGAATCCCGGATTGACCAACTTGTGATCATATTATTTTCCCCTTACTGGTTCGCTGGTGTCAGAATAATGTGACCAGTAGTCGCCTATACTCTTCGGTGCCGTGTGACTATAATCTACAATTAGGCTTCTTAATCAGTTCCTGTGCTGCCTCTATAAACAATGAATAACTAACTAACTGTTCTTCCACGTAGCCTATCCAAAACTGGCCTTCCGCTGTATCCATATAATCTCTTCCGTCTGTACAAAATTCATATCGTTTAATTTTTTTTCTTTCCATTTCTGTATAGCAAACTTTGTGAATACTAGGACTCTCGTAGCTCACAAAAGTAATTAACTATACTTTCATCTATATAGTTTATATACTATATTTTCAACCACAATTTTCTGTCCACTTTCTGTGTATAATTCGTGAATACTTCGACTCTGGTATCTTCCCAAAAATAATAAATTTGTATTTTCAAAACAAAATATTCTAATAAATCCTATTCCAATGTAAAATATTTTTTGGGTAGAATTTGTTAAATAGGCTACTATAGCCTCGTTATCCCATAAAGTAATGAACTGGATCTATTTTATTTTTAAACCACAATTTTCTGCTAAAACCTGTTCCAAAGCAACAACAACAACAACAGCAACAACAACAACAAAGAAGAAGAAGAAGAAGAAGAAGAAGAAGAAGAAGAAGAAGAAGAAGAAGAAGAAGAAGAAGAAGAAGAAGAAGAAGAAGAAGAAGAAGCTTCCGACATGAAAAAACAACAACATGAAAACATCAATTTTGTTTCAGTCTCTGCCTCTTTAAAAAAACAACAAAAAAAAGTAACAAGGAGAAAAAAGTTAAATGATATAGTGTGTGGAATAAGGAACGATTACTCAGTAAGCTTATTCAAGGTTTCCGGTCATTGGGAACACCGAGT
>CM072516.1:35543542-35581042 GCA_036898135.1 Oncomelania hupensis | reverse complement strand
GAACTTGTACAAAATCTTGAAGTGTTGATAATGATTTCAGGTGCGAGTTTTCTATCCACTTTCGTCGTACATTATTACGCAGGACCTGTTTTCAGGTTTAGAAAGCTGATGTGTTATTACGTAACTAGTGTACATGTACATGTTGATGTAGATGTACAACAACCACTTGTACGCATGTTTCTTTCATGTGTTCCATCCGTTAATCCGTTAACCTTAAACATTTCATTAGAAGGAAGCAGAAGGGCGGTATGCCAAAAGAAAGAAAGAAAAAGAGAGAAAGAGAGAGAGAGAGAGAGAGAGAGAGAGAGAGAGAGAGAGAGAGAGGAGAGAGAGAGGGGGGGGGCGATAGATAGTAGAGGGCTAGAAAGAGAGAGAGGGGGGGGGAAAGAAAGAGAGAGCGAAGAGAGAGGCGGGAGTGGGGGTGGGGGTGGGGTGTGGGGGGTGGTAGGGGAAAATGAGAAAGAAATGAAGTATATATATATTTCCCATTACTGTCCCCCGTTACTGTCCATGATACGCATCATGCGATCGCTTGCTTTGGGAGCCGAGTGTCATCCATCATCAACAGTCTGAACGAGAGAGAGAGAGAGAGAGAGAGAGAGAGAGAGAGAGAGAGAGAGAGAGAGAGAGAGAGAGAAAGAGAGAGAGGACGAGAGAGCGAGAGTGAGAGAGAGAGGGCGAGAGTGAGAGAGAGAGGACGAGAGAGAGAGAGTGAGAGAGAGGGCGAGAGTGAGAGAGAAAGAGAGAGAGAGAGAGAGAGAGAGAGAGAGAGAGAGAGAGAGAGAGAGAGAGAGAGAGAGACTCAGTCATTGTATTCACAACAAGGATACAGATTTTAGGCGGGAACCAAATCTTACAATCGTTCCTCGTATCATTCACTCAAATTCTACGATTTCAGTCATATCTGCCAACGACAAGACAAATAACTATAAGGCATAAAAAAACCAAACAGTCTGTTTACGGTATCCCGACCGACCCCAATATTATGGCCCGGTTCTAAACGGTTTTTTGGACCGTCTGGGAAAAAAATGAAAAAAGCCCCAAAAATCGCACCCAAAGTGGAAAAGGTTTATATATATAAAAAAAAAAAGATTAAAAGAAGCGAACCTACCGACACTATTTGTTTTCTATGTTACCGTAAACAACCATTTTTTTGCCTCATGACACGACACCAAAAATAACTATAAGAACTACTATGCAGCATAGAAAAGAGATATAATGACAATCAATATTGGTGTTGCAGTTACACAATACATAACAAACCACCCAATGTACATAGAATAATCAGGTGGTACAATTACACATATTCTAAGGCGTATCAAATGCATATCAAATAATCAAGTAACACAATGCGAAACGGTTGACAAAATCAGTGGTGAGGCCGTCTTAAGGTAATGTTGCCTTAATATTCCTTTGAATGAAGGGAGAGTGGTACACGATTGAATATTTAAAGAAAGAGAGTTCCAGATTAGAGGTCCTGAGAATACAAAACAGGTCAATTCGGGTTCGAGGCAGGATGTATTTTTGGACCCGTAGATTTTCTTAAATAATAAAGAGAGAGAAAGAGAGAGAAAGAGAGGGAGGGAGAGAAGGGAGGGAGGAAATTAACATCAAGACGCCAGACGGAGATAACCAAGGACGGGAAGAGGTGGAGGGCCTTAAATCAACGTTGAATTACCAGATCATTCATGCTAGCTAAGATGGGCAATACAAAATGGCTACTTTTTATCTTGCCCATTTTCCGTCCTGCCCACCACGCTGGCGGGTGGGGGAGGGAGGAGGAGAGAGACAGAGAAAGAGAGAGAGAGAGACTTTAGACCTGATAATGTTTTAAAGCAATTTGCTCATATCAAGAGGACGGGGAATACAATGATAAACTTAATAATAAATAGATCAATCAAAACAATAAAACCACCTATTTTGCATATAGATTATGAATATACATGTTCTCAAGGCTGATAATTAAAATACATGTATAGGCTTACATCTCATTCACATTACTATGAAGATCAAAATTCAATAATTATTACTTCATTTATATAATTTTTGTTGTTGCATTCAAGCGTTTGCCAATCCCACGCTCACATATTGACATATACACACACGACTTCCAAACACAAACTGCTATGTCATGAGAACAGCCTACTGCCTAATGCTCGTTGTCTCTCATTTGGAAACATTTGTAAATGAACCATATAGTTTGCTTGATTATTCTTTCATCCATGCATGCCATAATCTGAACAAAATGTCTTTTTTGATTAAAAACATCCACCTCTTTAAATATGTTTGGACGAAATCTGTTATACATGTGACAAACATACAGGTGCAGCTCCGTTTCTTCAGAGCCTGGGCAAAAAGGACAGTCATTTGATACACGCTATGTGAAATATCTATTAGTGTGTATTTTAGGTTACTGATACCTAGCCTATCAATCGTACGAGATCTTAGAAACACATTTGCTTAATACAGTCTAAGTATATTTCTGTCTTCAAATTGATCTTAATCCGCCTGTACCGACTAAATCTATTACTATCGTTGAAGGCTGCATTCTAGTCTTGTTCGTTGATGTCCATAAGTCTCTGTTTAAATTGATACATAAGCATATTCTCATGACCTGCACCCTGGGACAGCCACACGAAGGCAAAGCCAGTTCTTTCCCAAAGAGATCTCAGTTCAGACACACAGTTATGTTTTTCATTTCTGTCCATTGTAAACACCATGCGATACGCTTGCTTTGAGAGCCGAGTGTCATCCATCATCAACAATCTGAAGCAGAATTTCAAGGTTTTGATAAAACCATTCAATCTTAATAGCTGTCTTCCCCAGCCACCATTTACCATTTAGTTCGGGGTTCTTAGTGCTACATTTAGTAACCTTTTATATGCAAATAATTGTACAGTTTCTGTTGGACCTTTTTGACTAGCAAGCTCCATACCTCTGATGCATACAAGAGTATAGGTTGAATCATCGTGTCAAACAACTTAAAGAATGTTTGTCTGTTTAAAACATCAAGACTATTGTGGGCTCTGAGCACTCCAAACAAAACCTTTTCCCCTGTTATTGCCAGCTGATTTGCACTTCCATTTAAGTTTATAGCCGTTGTAAATGTAAAGTCTAAGTATAATACACGTAGCTGTTTACAACTTCTAGTTGATTTCCTGGCCAAACCATTTTTCACTCTTCCCAAGAAACCCCGCATGCCTAAAACCCTGACTTTACTCTTATCGGTGTTAATAGTCAGCCCTAATTCTTGGCACATTTGAGTGGCTATGTCTTGTTAGGTTTGCAATCCTACTGGGGAACAGGACAGCAGAGCGATATCGTCAGCAAAGAGCAATGCAATATGAGCAGCTAAACAAGACCAGGCACGACTTGCTCTTCGTGGCTGCCCTGGTCAGCAGCTCTCGATTCTAGCTCGCTAATTATCACCGAGAACATTGTCGGGCTTAACATACAGCCTTGCCTTAACCCTGAATGCATTCTGTAAGTTCATTATTCACAGAAACACAAGCAAAAACTGATTGGTACATTGATCGGATTGCCCTTACGAACTTGGAGAAAGCACCACTTCAACATAACGTTGCAATAAGAGTTTCTTAAGTGTGTCAAATGCCTTTGTCAAATCAATAAAAGCTACACACAGTTTGCCTCCATTTTTGGTCAAATACTTCTGAGTAGCAGAATACAGTGTAAATACATGGACCATGGTGGAGTACCTTCTTCGAAACCCTTCTTGTGCTTCGTTGATTTTATTATTTGCTTCGAGCCATGTATAAAGTTTGTTTATTAGGATTGATGTAAAACACTTCCCTAATAAACTCAGCAGTGATATAACCCTGTACATGTCGGGTACTTTTGGGTCATTTTTCTTATGTATAGTTACTATGATACCTTTAGTTTAAACTTCAGGATGATGACCACTAGTGAATATGTCATTGAAAAGTTCGATCATAAAGTGCATCACAGCGCCTCCACCACACTTCAACATTTTAGACAGAATGCCGTCGAAACTGCAAGCTTTACCTGGTTTTAATTTAGCGATGGTCTTCTTTACTTCATATGCAGTAATTCTGTGGTCAAAATGCTCTACATTTGGCAGCATTTCGGAATCAGCTACGTCGCCCCAGTAGTCATTATTTTGCTAATCAGAGTTAAAAGCATTCTTAAAATAATTTCTCCAATCCTCGTTGCTAATATTATTTTTAATTGTCTGTTTCTCATGAGACCACAACATAATTTAGGCTATTTCCGTAGGGTTATTCAAATTCTGTGTAAGATATTCACTCCCCTCGTTTATATTCACGCTTTTTCTTCTTCCACAACTGTTGGTATTTTCGTCTTTCCTCTATGTAAGGTTGTTTGTCTACTTGATTTCTAGTATGCATATATCGCCGTAATGTGTCCCTAGTCAGTTTTCTTTGTTTAAAACATTCTGAGTCAAACCATTTTTCATTTGTTCTGTGCCCTCCATTCACTACCTTTTTATTCACACATTTGGAAGATTATTTCAAGCATTCAACTGAAGAACTCAAAGCTTCATCAGGTTCAGTTCCTATGGGTATGGGCTCTCCTCAATTCATCTTGGATAGCTGGGCTATACAATGATGCAAGGAAGTCCTTAAAATTTTCTCGTATCCCATACAAGTTTTTCAACCCACTCTGTTTTCTCTTTTCTATTCTGTGCCATTGATTTGTAAGAAAAAGGCATCAATTATAGTATTATACAAACAGGTAGGTGCTGTAATTCTATACCACTACTCATACAAGGAAGCGCCATTCCAAATGGAACAATGCAAGGCATCACACAAATGTAATAAGTTCTTTCCAAATGTGTCGACAACATGGTCTTGGGATGTTCGCTCCAAGAAATCTTCTTTCTTGCTTATATAACTACTTTCTTGTAGCATTTTACCATTCAATTGTTACGAGCATTGAGATCCCGGCGAATAAAAAGCAAAAAATTATGTTAGGCATTATGCAGGCCACAAAGAGAGAGAGAGAGAGAGAGAGAGAGAGAGAGAGAGAGAGAGAGAGAGAGAGAGAGAGAGAGAGAGAGAGAGAGAGAGATGGACCGAGTGAGAGAAGAGAGAGAGGGAAAGAGAGAGTCGAACTTTAACAGTTAAGATAGCGAGCGGTTAAATCGAACATTTTGATAAAAAAACAACCCACCTGTAAATTAGAATTCCCAAAATGAAGACATCGTGCATGTGATGCTGTCAACGTTGACGTGTTATCTTCTATTAGTACATCAATTCTTCACCTTCATCGATATTGTCTATCAGTATATCAATACTTCACCTTCATCGTCTATCAGTACATCAATGCTTCACCTTCATCGTCTATCAGTACGTCAATACTCCACCTTCATCGCCTATAAGTACATCAATACTTCACCTTCATCGCCTATCAGTACATCAATATTACATCTTCATCATCTATCAGTACATCAATACTTCACCTTCATCGTCTATCATTACATCAATACTTCACCTTCGTCGCCTATCAATACATCAATATTTCACCTTCATCGTCTATCAATACATCAATACTTCACCTTCATCTTCTATCAGTACATCAATACTTCGTCTTCATCGTCTATCAGTACATCAATACTTCGTCTTCATCGTCTATCAGTACGTCAATACTTACCTTCATCTTCTATCAGTGCATCACCTTCTATTTGAATGCACAGTTTTAAAAGACATTTTTGAAGTCAATGGACATAACACAACTGAATATGGACATTGTGTAGACATGGTTCTGCATCATCGATATGTTACAGGAGTTGTGAAAGTTATTGCTAAATCTCCTGTTGGTAGATTTTTATACTGGTTGAAATTTTGTTGTTAAATAGTTAGTGTTTTAAAAGTTTTAGTGTAATTATCACCTAAATGTGTAGTCAGACATTAAATGAAAGATTGGTTGATTGGCGGGTTATCTTCATTAGGAACACGTAAGTTATTGTTCCTGTTTTTCTACATGACCACCCAGTGTTCCAAAACGTTCTCTACAAAAGTGAACGTAGTTTAGGACTTTTATAATACTTAAAGGAGCCCACTTTGACCACGCCCCCTCGACAGATCCTTTTAACATTCACAGTGAGTGTTGCCCCATTTAAAAAGCTTAAAATAACAAAACAAAAACTCTTTCGAAAGTATACTTATTTTTTAAAAAGAATACATACCGCAGTTTCTGTACCTATTAATAGCAACAGCCGGTGGCTATGCAGTCAACATTATGGAGCTAAAAATAGCAGCTACCAACACCGGTAAGAGACAGAACCCGTAAAATAATTGCTCGGTAAGGTTTTCGTCTTATGTTGATAAAATAGAAATTACCCTACCCCAGACACCAAAGGCGCACTCTTCAAGCCGCGTGGTTCACTCAGAAATAGAGTCAAAGGTAACACGGCTATGGTATCGATGTACCGTTAAAAAAGGGGGGAAGTCACTCTAGTCAAAACCGAAATGGAACATTCAACCTTTAGCGGTTGGTTTGAGCAAAGAAAGTCCACTGTATCACTGTATAATGTAATAACAATGCAAAACATTTAAGGCAAACCTGATTTCGCCAAGCGTAAAACTAAGCCTTCGACTTGGGTCTTGTAAGCAAAACACCGTGTTGTGTCTTCTAAGGGAAGAAAAAAAAAGGTTTTCACGGACAAATTTTCCTAGAAAAAAAAATAGCGCACCCGACTTTCAGAATTTCTACTTACGTGCAGCGTAGCTAGCTGAGACTAGACGAAGCCTTTTTCTTTTCTAGTCTCAACCACGCTGTATGTTTCAATACTCTTTGGCCTCCCCTTTCACCACTCATGACCATAGTAACAAGCATTATCTAACCCTTCTCACATTTCTTCCCCCATCCTCCATCTCTTTACCGTTCCTCTCTCTCTCTCTCTCTCTCTCTCTCTCTCTCTCTCTCTCTCTCTCTCTACCCCTTGGGGTCATGAGCAATCTTGCCACTGTAGATTGTTCTAACCTATAAAGGGAAAAGTGAAAGCCCCAGTTAAAAACCTGTCTTTCCTTTATAGGCATGACCGATTCACTGCGGCAACAGTACCCCCGTTGGAGTGCCGGGGGGTTCAGTATAAATAGTGTCCCCACTTTCTGGAAATTTAGTGCTTTAAATTCCCACTGTCGCTGTCTTCCTCATTTACTCTTTCCCATTCCTGCTCTGTCCTATCCCTCTGCTATACTATCTTCTTCTTTGCTAGATCAATGACCTACCTTTTTTCTTGAAAACTCTTCCTGGACAAGACTCCTCGTTTGTGTATGAGGTCTGATGGATCAGCTTGGGAGTGTTGGACGCTTTCTGCCGGGTGGTCACTAGGGCTTCTTATGATATTATTTAGCAATATAGGCATTTTATATGTATATGATTTGTTAATAATTTATAATGATGTTTGTATTCTATTTTGTTTTTGAAACCGGGGGTTCGAGTAGTTGGGGTAAAGCCTCAGCCGTCCCCTGCGTGGGATGTCTTTATTGTAAAGTGACTGGCCGGTGGAGGGCATTCAATTTTCCCACTAGGGTTGTTTCAGCAGATCTTTTATGCGGATCGGGGGTTGTCCGGTCCTGATTTGGCTCGGAGGAGTCCGCTGGACCTAAAGCAACAATCAATCAATCAATCAAACTCTCTCTCTCTCTCTCTCTCTCTCTCTCTCTCTCTCTCTCTCTCTCTCTCTCTCTCTCTGGTAAGCCTGCTGAGGTAGCCTATCTGCATCTAAGATGCTAATTAACTTGGATGAGAGAGGTAAATCTTGTTGGGTGACTAAAGTAAAAAACACTTTTTTCTCTGTAGGTTTTGGGTATGCTTGGGTACAACAAGGTGTGGGGAGTGAGAATGTCTTTGTTAGCATGTTTAAGCAGAGGATGAAAGATGAATATGTACAAGAGTGGGACAGTTCTGTAATGAGAAAAGATACATATCAGTATTATAGAACATTTAAAGATATTTTTCAGACAGAAGCCTATATTGATTGTATGCATATCAAATGCTTTAGAGACTACTTAATTAAGCTCCGACTGGGAGTTCTACCTTTGAAAGCTTATTTTTTTAGGATAACCTTCAATGAAATTGAAGGAAATGGATTGTGTCCATGTTGCAATGTATTGGAAAATGAAAATCATTTTGTAACCGAATGTATTCTGTATAGTGACCTTAGAGAAAAATATTTAACTTTTCCTGTACATTCGTATATACATATTCTACAGAGCGAATCAAAGTTTCATGTATGGAGATTAGGACTATTTATTTTTCATGCACTAAAAATACGAACTGAATTATATTAGCAGATACACTTGAGCTGATGTAATAACCTAACGAAAGTAAACGCCATTGTAATTTTTGAGAGATCAGGTACAACACTTTTGTCAACCGCGTGACCAACCATATTTTCTAGGGGCTGGTGGCCCGAAGAATTTGTGTTTGTTTTATTGTTTGTATGCTTTTTGGTGAATACACGGACGATGTCCAAACGTCAAAACGTCAACGTCCCCCCCCCCTCTTTCTCTCTCTCTCTCTCTCTCTCTCTCTCTCTCTCTCTCTCTCTCTCTCTCTCTCTCTCTCTCTCTCTCTCTCTCTTTCTTTCACGGCCGTTTCAAAGCACAACCGCGGGCCATACCATCACCAACAACGTCGTATGTTGCGCACTTGTGATGACCGCATGCAAGTATTCAGTGAGTGAAAAATGACCATAAAATAGGCTTGTCGTCAATTGCTGCCGCATTACGTCCCTTATATGCTCAAAGTGTCCAGTGACATCACACATCAAGAAATAACCGCCGCATGTTCTGCTCGGACCTCTAATCCCAGTCACAGTGAGTAGCAGCCATTAAGCTGTTTTATGGACATTAATTACTTCAGATTAAGCACATTATTGCTTTTTTTTTTAAATGCATATTTTACCGTAGCAACATGTAGCTATTAAAAGGTCTATTGTTATCAAAATAACATAGCAGAAAATCGATAGAAAATTTTCGTTCGAATCTTTCACTACTATTTGTTTCAGTTTCAGATTTTTATTTAAACGTTGTTTTTTTTCATTCATAACATAAACATACACAATCATAAAGATACCCATACATTTATGTACTTAATCAAACATTGTTAATGTTCTTGTGTTGATGGCAATGTAAGCCTATTTGTATCTCAATGATGTAACTATTCCGCCTAAACTGACACAGATTATTGTAACTCGTCCAGGTATGCACTCACTTAAGCTTTGCCTTTTGTGTATTCCTGTTACTGTATTTGTTATTTATTTGCCATATCAGAAATTAACTACCCCTTGGGGTCATGAGCAATCTTGTCACTGTAGATTGTTCTAACCTATAAAGGGAAAAGTGAAAGCCACAGTTGAAAACCTGTCTTGCCTTTGTAGGCATGACAGATTCACTGCGGCAACAGTACCCCCGTTGGAGTGCCGGGGGTTTCAGTATAAATAGTATCCCCACTTTATGGAAATTTAGTAAGTCTCCTCTCTGAAAATCCTTTCGGGAAGAGAGGGGACTATAAACTGATACACATACATACACATGGAAATTTAGTGCTTTAAATTCCCACTGTTGCTATCTTCCTCATTTACTCTTTCCCATTCCTGCTCTGTCCTATCACTCTGCTATACTATCTTCTTCTTCGCTAGATCAATGACCTACCTTTTTTCTTGAAAACTCTTCCTGGACAAGACTCCTTGTTTGTGTATGAGGTCTGTTGGATCAGCTTGGGAGTGTTGGACGCTTTCTGCTGGGTGGTCACTAGGGCTTCCTATGATGTTAGTATTTAGCAATGTAGGCATTTTATATGTATGTGTTTTGTTGATAATTTATAATGATGTTTGTATTCTATTTTGTTTTTGTAACCGGGGGTTCGCGTAGTTGAGGTAAACCCTCAGCCGTCCCCTGCGTGGGATGTCTTTATTGTAAAGTGACTGGCCGGTGGAGGGCATTCAATTTTCCCACTAGGGTTGTTTCAGCAGATCTTTTATGCGGATCGGGGGTTATCCGGTCCTGATTTGGCTCGGAAGAGTCCGCTGGACCTAAAGCAACAATAAATCAATCAATCAATCAATCAATCATAAATTAACTGAATAAACCATTGTTTAAACCAATCAAACAACGTTTCTTAGATCAGAGTTTAAGAAAATGTAGGAGATTATTTGTCTTTTCTTAGTTCTGTTTCTAATAGAACAATATTTTATTATCTTTGCTTTCCTCATTTCATTTATATTTCGTTTCTCCCTCTCTCTCTCTCTCTCTCTCTCTCTCTCTCTCTCTCTCTCTCTCTCTCTCTCTCTCTCTCTCTCTCTCTATATATATATATATATATATATATATATATATATATATATATATATATAAACAAACGCATTTAGCTAGCTTGGCTCAATTCTTCACCCATGCATTGGATTGTGTTCAGAGGTCCTGGCGTCAGATAATGCGCCCAAAGGCTGCAAAGTGGAAGCCTCGGGCGGCTTGAGTTAGATCCTGTATCGGCCAGCGCCTTGAGCAGCTCTTGTGCAGCAAAGGTAGACGGTAGAAAGCGCGCGCTGCTATTAAGCGGGCAGAAAGAAAAAAAAAGCTTTCTGCGTTTTTGTGTAGTTACGATAACTGCATTGATGGAATTCACAGAGAGAGAGAGAGAGAGAGAGAGAGAGAGAGAGAGAGAGAGAGAGAGAGAGAGAGAGAGAGAGAGAGAGAGAGAGAGAGAGAGAGAGAAAGGGAGAGAGAGAGAGAGACGGAGAGAGAAAGAGAGAGAGACGGAGAGAGAAAGAGAGAGAGAGAGGGAGAGAGAAAGAGAGAGAGAAAGAAAGAGAGAAAGAGAGAGAAAAACCGAGAGAGAAAGAGAGAGAGAAACAGAGAGAGAGAAACAAAGAAAGAAAGAGAGAGAGAGAGAAAGAAAGAGAGAGAGAGAAACAGAGAGAGAGAGAGAGAGAGAGAGAGAGAGAGCAAGAGAAAGAGAGAGTCTAAACATTTTATTGAAATGAAGGATTAAGACTCTAAGCCATGGACTTCTTCTAACAACCCGTCCTTTGCACACACGCATGTACGCAGTCACACTTAAATGCATAAGCCTACAATCACAGAAGTATGCGAGAGAGAGAGAGAGAGAGAGAGAGAGAGAGAGAGAGAGAGAGAGAGGGAGAGAGAGAGGTTTGTGACTTTTATTTATAATTTCATGGTTGTTTTGCTTTGCCGCCCATTGAAGACTTAGTCAGGAGAGAGAGAGAGAGAGAGAGAGAGAGAGAGAGAGAGAGAGAGAGAGAGAGAGAGAGAGAGAGACAGAGACAGAGACACAGAGAGACACAGAGAGACACAGAGAGAGAGAGAGCTTTCCACATATTCGAACTGCGCGTTATATGTCCTAAAAAACCTGAAACCACGCGCTATATGACAGTGCGAGATTTACAGCAATTGCCACTTGCGCTATAAACGGATTCAGCTGCTGGAAGAGCTGTCTATAAGAAAAAAATCAAATCAAATAAAATAATAGACAAGTAAATGGATAAATTAAATCATTAGAGCACAATTAACCGCACACCAATAAAAATATGTAAATAAATTCATAAATGTATTCACTTGCACCAGTAGTGGTCCATACCTCAAACGAGACCTTATTAGCGACTAGTAGGCCTATATAGATATCCCATTATGCAGGGTTTTGACTATTCTCTTGACTTTGGACGTTAAAAATCGTCTACTTCGTCGTCGCCACGACCAAGTGTGCCTCATGAGTTACCGAAGTGTTTCTTTGACTTTCTCACCATTTTGAGTGATAATAAAAATAGACTATATATTTTTTAAAACCTACGTAGTTCAAAGAATGTACATGATCCAAAATACAGGCTATGGCATTTTATTTGTCCGTTTTGATCTACGGTTCCGGATCATTTGAAGTTTAATACTGATGATGATGGGAGTTTCTGTTGTCTGTACTACAATTTATTTTAGACATCGCAGATACCTCAAGGTTTTTTCCATAACTTTGATGGAAATATTTATTTATTTTTGTTTTGTTTCTCCATATAAACATATTTGTGCATTTATTTGTTAATTCGTGTTTTTATTTGGTCAGTAACTCGATCCCCTCTATCTTTCTTTTTTTCTTCTTTTAAAAAAAATCTTTATGTCTTTTATCTTTTTATTACATTTAGTTATTTATTGTGTCATTGATTGCTGTTTTGTTGATCGATTGATTGATTACCTATATCGAGTATCTGTCTTTCATCAGCATTGCCGCAAGTTTGAGAAAGATGGAAGTTCTAACAGTGGTTGTAATGTTGGCTGTTCTGTCCTCTACCCTGGGGCAGCTCCCCGTCCCCTCCGTCCTCGGGGGATTCCAGGTTGGGGGAGGTTTTATTGGACCAACACTACCGAAAGGTCAGTATCGCTAGCACAGAGGTATGGATTTCCCTTTGTAAAATTTTTTTTTTTACCACTTTCAGTTAAATAATCTTTATTTGTGTTTTCAATCGATGTAAGATTTTTCTAAATAATATATTTACTCGGTAAATTACGTATTAACAATATTTTGCTTTGGTAAATAAATCATGATAGAGATAAAAACAGGCACTGTTGCTAAATAAGGAATTATTTACATATATTATGCATTATTTAGCCGATTGTGTTAAATAGCGTATTATTTAGAAATGTTTCTAAATAATGATTTGTTTACCTATATAATGCGTTATTTAGCAGACAGCAATTTTCATTATTTATGGGATTCGCATGTACATTCGTATTCCTGTGAGGTTATGTGGTAGCGATAAAGAAAATTGCAATTGATTTTACGATGTTTTGCGATTTAAAATGAGGTAGAGGCTTTATTTCACTCAAATTCTTATGCGTTCACAACAGTATTAATATACGAAACTGCAACGGTAACGGCTCCGGAAAAGAGGGATCCATTACTATTTTTGCATTCGCGTTCTTACCTTCAGATTACTTCGGCCATGTTTCTTGTCAGTCCGACCTGCAAACCCCTAGTAGTTTTGAATAAGCTGAAACTTTCCGTTTGAAATTAAAACATAATTTAAATTCAAACGAAAAAAACGGAAAAACTGTCTCGAAACAGTTTTTGGATAAATACATGCAAAAAGAAAGTTTTTTTTTCTTCCGACGGAGATACTTAATAACTGAACACTCCACACAAAAACTGACCTTGACCTTTCGTTTGTGTTCCGGAGGTTACAGACGTTTTATCTTCGAATTTGTGGAGTGATTTATGTTGGAAAATAAATAATTAACACACATTTTGGATACACAACCTCTGAAAAGACCTTGCATTTAATTATAGAAAGCAGTCAAATTATAAAAATAAGTTTTCAAGCGAATCCTGCAATCCCCTAAATATTGAAAATTGCAGTCCCTAAACATTGAATTATTTACGGAAATAATGCATTATTTAGCAACATCTTCTAAATAATACTTTGTTTAGCTAATTCGGCCAAATAATGCATTATATAGATAAACAAATCATTATTTAGAAACATTTCTAAATAATACATTATTTAACACAATCTCATACATAATGCATTATATAGGTAAAAAAAAATTCAATTTAGCCACAGTGCCTTATTTAATAAATATCATGATTTATTTCCGTAAACAATGCATTGTTTAGGTAAATAATAAGTTGTTTTTTTAAAACTAAAAACGATATTATTTAGAGAAATCTTAAATTGTTTGTAAACAAATGATGATTTAGCAAATATGCTTCTATATCAAGATTATTTAGCTGAAAGTGGTGAAAAATCATCGTAAAATATCGCTAATAAATATTTTACGATGGGAATGCCATTAAGAGGAACAGAATGTAGGAAGATTAGGAGATGGATAAGAAGGACAACAACAGAGGGTGAGGAGGAGGGGGGGGAAGAAGAAGAAGAAGTAGATGATGATGATGATGATGATGATGATGATGATGATGATGATGATGAACAAGAATCCAAGGTAGTAGCAGTAGCAATATAGTACCAGCAGCAGCAGTAGGAGTAGTAGTAGCAGCTGCAGCAGCAGTAGATGTGGTAGTAGCAGCAGTAGTATTAGCAGCTGCAGCAACAACAGCAGCAGTAGTAGTAGCAGTAGTAGTTGTAGCATGCGTAGTAAAACATAAAATATATATAAACAATGCTGGTGACATTGGTTTTGATTTTATTGACAAAGTAATTTTGTTTATTCAAATAAAATGTATGTATTTATTTATTTATTTACTTTTCGGTGGGGGTGGGGAATGTCTAACAGCGACCTCTGTCTGGACGACCGCAACAGGCCAAACAGCAGTACCCCTACAGTCCTTTCCGGCATGTAAGTTGTCCGCACGGTACTCCATTGCGTCAAACTGTAAACAAGTGCTGATTTTCTAATCACAGGCTCCCCGTAGGAGAAAGTCATAAACTATGTAGGTAGCACTGGTTATATATAATATAATTTATATAACAAGGTAGTTGGGGTAGCCTGATAGATCGGTTTCCTATGCCGAAGGTCGCGGGCTCGAACCCCGCAAGCGGCGAACTTATGAGACTTCGGTACGAGACTTTACAGGTCACCGAGGGTTTTCTCAGGGTACTCCAGTTTCCTCCCTCCCTTCGATAATGGTACTGGATGCAGTCCATCTAAAGCAAAACAAAAAAAAATTCTCTTCCGCCTTCTGTGCTACCGATCTTGTCAGATCACCGCTCTTTGAGTTCGATTAAAGAAAAGGCGCGTGATTGCATCCTGTATTATTATTATTATTATTATTATTATTATTATTATTATTATTATTATTATTATGTCGGATAGTGCAGTGGTTGGAGCACTCGCTACTGTGTCGAAAGTGAAGCACCGTCCGGTGCGGTTAGCACTTGGATGGGTGACCGCTAAGGTGTGAAGCGACAAACAACAACGCCCCCAGTTGACTCAACTGTGATTGAGTACCTACCCTCTTGAGGGTGGGGAAGGTAAAGCAGCGAGGGAGAGAGTTGGGCATCACCCTCATTACGCTGGCCCAAGATAAGTGTGATCTCCAACATCACGCTCCCCTACGGCCACAAGGCTATGGGACTACCTTTACCTTTTTACCTTTTTTATTATTATTATTATTATTATTATTATTATTATTATTATTATTATTAACATGGCTTTATTCTATCTCTTGCGGGTAATCGCGGATTTCAAGTCTGTGTGAATAAACTAGAAATACCTCTTTCTGTCTCAACCGACGCAAACAAAACATTCAGGCATATAAATATGCATCGTTTTATTTTCTACGGTGTTCAAGTTCTTCCAAATCGCGAAATAATTTAAATGTACACTATGAGCGTGTTATTTAGTTCAGACGTCGCAATCCAAGCTGATTAATACCAGTCCGATTTAATTTAATTTCAAATAATGTATATTAATTAAATTAAATTAGGTTATTAAATTTACCAAACTGTGATAGTTGCTTGCATGAATGTGTTTATAACTGGAATTTTTAAAAATGAGTTTAGATTACTAATGGTTGATGTTCCTTTAACACATAGGTCTTTAAATGTGTTTTGTTAAAAAAATGTATATTACAATGACCTACGCTTGTGTAAATTCCTTGTCTAACATTTTAAAAAACAAATGTATTGTTCTGCATTGTATTAAATCAGTCCGATTTCGTTTAAATAAATTTCAGTTAACGTAAATAACCGTATAACAAGTAATTTAATTTGAATTAATTTAAACTAATTTCAGTTAAGATAAGTTAAGTTGACTTGCTGTTGCAGCACCCGTTGTGCTGACGGGTACGTACAGTACAGATGTTAATGCTGACAACGTTCCTGACGTCCTGATGACCTCTTCCATCTCCCTTGCACAGTCTAACTCATTTGCTAAAAAGGTAATAATCCTCCTTCTCCTCCTCATCATCATTATCATCATCATCATAAATGCCATCGCATATTTACGACCGTAGCTGTTAAGCTCTTCATTATCATTGTCACAAACATCGTCGTCGATTTCGTCACTGACATCATCATCATTGGCTTTGGGATACCCTTATCATCAGTATCGTCGTCATTGTCGTCTTGGTAAATTTCATTATTGTCGGTCATCATCATCATCATCATCATCATCATCATCATCATCATCATCATCATCATCATCATCATCATCATCATCATCATCATCATCATCATCATCATCATCATCATTCTGCTTCTGTTCGTCATCATCATAAGAATAATTATTACCATCATCGTCGTCGTTGTTACCCTCCTCTTCTCTATCATCATCATCATCATCATCATCATCATCATCATCATCATCATCATCATCATCATCATCATCATCATCATCATCATCATCATCGTTCTCCTCCTCCTCCATAGGGTCCCGATTCGTCTCTTAACAGTCTGCTGGACTATAAACATTATCTAATCTAATCTAATCCTCCTCCTTATCATCATCATCATCGTCGTCGCTTTCCACCTCCTCTCCCTTCTTCTGCTCCTGCTCCTCCTCTTCATCATAACCATAATCATCATCATCATTGTTGTCGTCGTCGTTATCATCGTCTTCTTCTTTCTTATCAACACGTGTTTACATTGTGCAGAAGGTAATCAAAGGACCTGTCGGGCCACCTATGCTGCTTGGTGGATTGTTACGACCTGACCCCTATGGCGGATTTGGTGGACTTCTCGGTGGACTGGGCCAAGGCGGAGGAGGCTTAGGACCGCAAATGGAGCTGGACCTGGAAGTGAACATATTGGTGGACCCTTTGCTGGACCCTGTCGTGTTCAAAGGCGACTTTGTGGCCGTTTTTATCGAGATTGGTTCTTTCTCTGGACCCAACCCTTGTCCCAGTGGTCCCGTCTTGACTCGGTAAGTATGTGTGGGTGTGTTTGATCTGAACTTCCGGGTCATGAGCGATTGTTTCTTTAAGGCGAAAAAAAAGTTTATGATCATGCACTTCGAACAATATTTTCCTTATTACACAAAGAAAGACGGCAAGAATTATCTATCAGTGTCACATTAGATCTGTATCAAAAATTGGTTCTTCCAGTATTATTATATGGTTGTGAAATATGGGGATTTGAAAAAAATAGCTATATTACAAAAGTTACAAATGAAGTTCTTTAAAATGTTGTTTCATTTACATCGTTGTAGGCTACGATGTATAATATGATAACGGGAGAAACTGGTTTATTTCCCCTATCTGTTCATGTCAAATGTAGGATGATTCGATTTTGGACAGGAATTATTCAACCAAGTTCTACTGCTAAATTTTCATGTCGAATGTATAGAAATATACATCAGTTGTGTTCAGATTCTAATTTTTCATCACATTGGTTAAATTATATTAAGATTATTCTGGTTGAGACTGGTTATGACTGTGTGTGGAAGACGCAACATTTCCACAGTTCAGATTCGCTATGCAAAAATGTAGCCATCTCTTTAAAGAATAACTTTATACGGACATGGAAACAGTCTCTTGACGAAAGCAGCAAATGTTTCTTCTACAAAAGTGTTAAATTACAGTTTGGTCGTGAAAAGTATATATCTCAATTACCTGATATTTATATTCAAACTTTGATAAAATTTCGTTGTTCAGATCATAAGTTGCAAAATAGAATTAGGAAGGCGGGAAGGTGTAATAAGAAAAGAAAGATTTTGTAGGGACTGCAATATGGGTTCAATTGGGAATGAATTTCACTTTATTTTTGAGTGTCCAAAACACAAGCATCTGCGAAAAATGTTTATTTATAGTAAATTTTTATCTTGGAAGTCAATGTTTAAATTGGGTCATTTGTTTCGGGAAAGAAAACAAATTACTAAAATTGAGTAAATTTATAAAATTAGGTAAGGGCGTATACTAATAATATTAACAATATTAGCAAAATGTTATTGTTGTGAATGTTAAAGTTGGAATGTTAGTAATGTTGCTGGTTTGTTTTTTTACAACCGCATTATGATTGTTATGCTTATGTTTTTGCATCCTCCACACCCCAAAAGGGGCGAGTAATGGGATTAAATCTTGAGTCTTGAATCTTGAGTCTTGTATGACTGTGTGCTTGCTTGTGTGTGTATGTGTTTGTGGTTGTTTGACTGTGTGTGTGTGTGTGTGTGTATGTTTGCGTGTGTATGTTTGTGTGTATGGGTGTGTTTGTGTGTGCGTGTGCGTGTGCGAGAAAAAAAAGTGACAGACAGACAAAGAGAGAGAGAGTCCCTTCGCTCTTGTTTGCAACCCACTACAATAAAGGAATGAACTTTAACAGGATCACTATCTCCCCATCCAAATGTTGCTAACATAAGTATGGCCTCGTATATTTCCAGTCCCGCGTTCAACAAAGACAACGGGATGGGATATGGGTTCGACACCATGTTGCAAGGACTCGGCGGATACGGAACGTATGGAGGAAAATCGGATTTCGGCATAGTGGCGGACTTTTCCATTCCGTTCGGCACAAGTTCCTTCGTCATTCAAGGTCTGGGAGTCTTCACCGACTTAAGCCAGCTTGCAGGACGCACTTTTGCTGTCAGTGTCTAACTTACCAATATTTGTTTGAATCACTGTTGATATGACTGTTTCTCTGATTTGTATTATTTCCTTCGTTTTTGTTGTTTGTTTTTGCACATTGTGAATTGCTTTCTGCATCACTGAGGACATGTGGTATTGTTGTTGTTGTTGTTGTTGTTGTTGTTGTTGTTGTTGTTTTTGTTTTTTTTAACATTGCGAATTGCCTTCTGCATCACTCACGACTGATGACGTATGTTTGTTTGTTTTTGCACATTGCGAATTGCATCACTGACGACTAATGACGTGTGTTTGTTTTTGCACATTGCGAATTGCCTTCTGCATCACTGACGACTGATGACGTGTGTTTGTTTGTTTGTTTTTGCACATTGCGAATTGCCTTCTGCATCACTGACGACTGATGACGTGTGTTTGTTTTTGCACATTGCGAATTGCCTTCTGCATCACTAATGACTGATGACGTCTTTGTTTTCCTGTGACACAGGTGTGCCGTGACGTGGCCATAGCGGCTGACGGCAGACCGCATTGTGTCAAGACTCCCATCGCCTGCTCCCTGCTGGCGTTTGCTGCTGAACCAATACCCTTTGACTAATAAAGGACCCACTTTGGCCACGCCCTCTCCACAGATCCGTTTAATATTCACAGTGAATGCTACCCCACTGAAAAAAAAATGCTTACAACAACAAACAAACAAACAACAAAAAAAAATCGAAAGTATAGTTGTTGGTTTAAAAAAAATAAATAAATTTTTGTGCCTATTAATAGCTACCGTTGTAGCGCTAAAAAATATGATGTAGTAGATCGTAAAGCGCTTTGGTGTACCGCTAAACAGGGGAAATCACACCCTGGCAAAACAGACATGGAAAGTTCAGACTTTAGCGGTTGGGTTGTGCAACGAAAGCCATTGTAGCGTTGTTTATTGTTAAAGGCTTAACATTGAGGTTTTTTTAGGGTCAACCTATCCTATCCCTATCCTGTCCCGTAACCCGGAGGTCGTAGGGGCACCACAGATGATCGTTTAACCAGCATATTCCATCTTTCTCTGTCCTCAGCAGCCCTGATGGCTTTGGGGTAAACCTGTTTTCACCAAAACAAAAAAACAACAACCACCATTCTTTGACTTGGGCTCAATTATGCCAGTTTACTGCATCCATTATTATTATTATTATTATTATTATTATTATTATTATTATTATTATTATTATTATTATTATTATTATTATTATTATTATTATTATCATTATTCTTATTCTTATTCTTCTTCTTCTTCTTCTTCTTATTATTATTATTGTTATTATTATTATTATTATTATTATTATTATTATTATTATTATTATTATTATTATTATTATTATTATTATTATTATTATTATTATTATTATTTCCCGAGCTTTAAAGCTCGGTATTTACTGTGTTTGGCGTTGTCCGTCTGGCATCTTTCCGTAGGTGACATTTTGCGCAATTTTCTCTAAAACCAATGGAAGGGTTTCTCTAAAACTTGGTATTTAGTTAAAAAATAGTAAACTCTACCAGAAGATAGATCGGGTGATGTCATTATGATGAAATTATTATTATTTGTTGTTGTTGTTTTTTTCTTAATCACATTGTCTCCCAAACTACTGGAGGGATTCGGTTCATGTTTGGTAATGCACTTAGACTTTACCTACTTTACCAAGGTAAAACCAGACTTATACAAATGGGTTGAGGTATCATCACGACGTCATTTTTTTTTCGTATGTAATTAAAGTGTACATATGCCTTTGTACAGATAAAACAAAACTATCGTATATTGAGTGACATCATCGTTTCGATGTAATATTGAAATATTAACAACTTTTAAAAAATGTTCTTTTAATTTTGCATGTAATTAGAGTGTACATATAAATATGGGGTAATTGCCTTTAAATACTATATATATATATATATATATATATATATATATATATATATATATATATATATATATATATATATATATATATATATATATATATATATATATATATATATATAGAGAACATAATGATCCTTGCCAAATGACCTTAATTAAAACTATATATATATATAAAAAAGTAATTACTCCCTATTCTCGACTGCGCACGAATATGTAGTCAAAGATTATGGAAAGGAAAGATGTTGGTTTCAAATTTAGTTCTGAGGAAAGCTAAAATAAGAGTTATGCCCTTTCTATCTAAATGTCTATAATACAAAATGGCTTGTGGACGAAAGAAGGAAGGCGATAGAAGTAAGCAAGGAGGCCTCGAGGAACCCATTGTACAGCCTTCCGGTGCAAGAATTCACGGAACAAGTCATCCTGCAAAGGCAAAGCGTTTTTCCGCTTCAACAAAGATGAGAAAGGTGAGCTAATAGATGGGTTTTTGATGGTATTTCAAATGCCTTTCGACATTTATTTTGGCAGTTGGAACTTTGACCACATCGTGATGGTATCGTGTGGTTTCGTTCCGATACCTGTTTCTAACTGGGTTTGGGTTCGGGTTAGATACAACTCAGTTATAAACAGAATCAGAACAAAACACCCGGATTCATCATGATCATCACATGTTGACAGGGTTATGAAGTTATGCCATATGGACTAGTTTTGTTTACTGCAGAAATTCAGTGTTCTTCAAGATGAAATTAAATTAATTTTGCCTCTAGGAATTTTTTTTAAAAAGGCAATATTTCAATTTTCATTAAATCCTTGATTTGTTGCCTTATAATGTTTACTAGAGCTGGGAGATCAGTTCCAAAAGAACGTACGAAAAAACAGTGGTTTTTTTTTTGCTTTCCTCGGATCTAAATTTCAAACCCACATCTTTCCTTCCCATAATCTTTGAGTTGATCCACAACTGCCTTTAAAAGGCGAGTGTGCGCGCTTGTGTGTTCATGGTACATGGGTAAAACAAATGTAAACATTCTGTTAGAATTTCCACTGCTATGTAATTATTTGATGTATTACTTTCAGTATATAATAAATATATAATTATGGGATTTGATTTCTTTTGAAAAAAAATCACTTTCTTCCTTCTCTCTCTCTCTCTCTCTCTCTCTCTCTCTCTCTCTCTCTCTCTCTCTCTCTCTCTCTCTCTCTCTCTCTCTCTCTCTCTCTCTCACTGCGCACGTGCGCGTGTGTGTGTGAGTTG
This sequence comes from Oncomelania hupensis, assembly GCA_036898135.1. Taxonomy (NCBI): domain Eukaryota; kingdom Metazoa; phylum Mollusca; class Gastropoda; order Littorinimorpha; family Pomatiopsidae; genus Oncomelania; species Oncomelania hupensis. Next base: position 35,559,413 of record CM072516.1, on the reverse strand, counting down.
TAGGTTTAAATATGGGAGAATTAGAATTTTACAGTTAATCTTTTCTCCAAATTTTGAAATGGATAGGATCACTGTTTGTGTGTATAAATACACTAAGAAAATTACAACGTAGGCAACAACTTTACAATGCCAACATTCACAAGACAGAACAAACATAAAATATTACCACCTCTGGTATACGCTATGCACTCACGGATTCTAAGATCTTGACACTAATGCATTAGACGAGAGAGAGAGAGAGAGAGAGAGAGAGAGAGAGAGAGAGAGAGAGAGAGAGAGAGAGAGAGAGAGAGAGAGAGAAAGAGAGAGAGAGAGAGAGAGAGATAAACATCAGGGATGTTGAGAGAGAGAGAGAGAGAGAGAGAGAGAGAGAGAGAGAGAGAGAGAGAGAGAGAGAGAGAGAGAGAGAGAGAGATAAACATCAGGGATGTTGCTAGGAAATTTTTTCTTCGGCGATTTGGCCGAAACAGCCGTGAAACTTTCGGCTTTTTACAGAAAGTTTCGGCTCTCTCTTCCAAAGCAGTCTCACAAGTTTTTTTGACTAGATTCACTACGTTAACGTGCACCTTCCACCTCCATATAATAAAGGTGTTCTGTGGACACATATCTTTGTAATAAAACATGATTTTAAGAGTAGAATAAGAACATTGAAAAGAAATGCTATTTTCTTAAATTTTAGACACACAAAAACAATAAAAAGTTTACACTGTCCCTTGACAGACCACAATACTGTCAGAGTTTCTGGGTTTAACCTTAGTAATTATCGAATCCTCACTTAAACTGCAAGCGTACAGCACAGGAATATCGCAAAAATGGACAAAATTGAGCAGATTCACCCGTGAAAACTTCGGCTCGGCGAGCCGACATGACGGACAGTTTATGGGCTTTTTTAAATAAAAATTTCGGCTAAAAGCCGAAGATCCGACCCAAACGACATCCCTGAAACATGTACTACAACCTTTGTAAATGGAAGAACGTGATGTTATCTTGGGATCCAACAGCTTTCCAAACCGTCTGTCTAAACGCCCCTCGGAGAACTTTCACTTCAAATTGTGGATTATTACTCTTCTGTGACCATACTTTCTAGTGTAAAAGTTTGAGGGAAAAAAGCCACCTCAGCCTCAGGATAAAATCCCATGCAATCAGACAGATGTTAAAATACGTATGGAGATAGGCTTTACTAATACTAAAGGTGTTCAAGTCAAACTCTTGAACTGAAGTAAAATCACCCAATGTACGTATATCTACTTTAACAATGCACTTATATTTATTTTAAGTAATGAACTGATGAAGTAATGTCTTCGCTGCTGCCTCACCAGGACTGATCTGTGCCATTAGGTCTACTTTTATAAATAATCCAGGCCTACTGCTCAGGAAGTCATTAGTGTTGGCTTCGTCGTTTCTGATTACATCGATTATCCTGTGCATGTCAGACACTTAATTGTACGAGTAGGAGTGCCCTGGTAGCTACCTCAGTTGACAGTGGGCTGGATTCCTATGTCGAAGGTCTCAGGTTCGATTCCCGCAAGGGGAGAACTTATGTGCCTTAGGTACGAGACTATTCAGGTCACCGAGGGTTTTCTCCGGTTTCCTCTCTTCCTTCAATAACTATTGAAAATTTTCAAAAATAAAATTTCAATTTCATTTCCGTCTTCTAATAACGATCTCCCTGCCTGTACACCACACGATTGAGTGGTAGATGTGTGTTTGTTGTGCATTTGACAGCGTATATTGGTACAGATCGCCGCACTTTGAGCCTGATTATTAATTTGGGAGAAAGCGCGTAGGCTTATATAGCAAGTAGTAGTAGTAGTTGTAGTAGTAGTAGTAGTAGTAGTAGTAGTAGTAGTAGTAGTAGTAGTAGTAGTAGTAGTAGTAATAAACGTCCAAAGAACGAATCCTTCTTTATTATGGGAGAGTCAACCCAAGGACTTGTAGGCTTACATGCGTACCCTGCACACTCAAATACATACCAACGTCAACGTCATAAAACACTCCACACTATCCCCACTCCCCTCACACACATACTCCGACACCCATATACGCTTTATAAAACACTCTAAAACCTCTACACACCCACACCCACACACCCATTTTTTTTCTCTGTTGGTTGCGTCATTGGAATTGAGATGTCTTTGGGCGTCAGAAGATGCGCCCAAAAGCTGCAGGTGGGCGCCTCGGGTGATTTGAGTTAGAGCCTGTATTGGCCAGCGCCATGAGCAGCTCTTGAGCTGGAAAAGCGCTATATAAGAACAAGTAAATAAATAAATGTCGCCTTAGCTCAATGTTCCTACAGCTTTCTATTCCAACAGAACTAAGTTTCCACAACTCTTGTTTCACCACCAGCACCAGCACTATCACCACCACCATCGCCATGCATACCAAACCATGTTGATAAATCGGTCAATTGTCGACAAAATATTCTGTCATGGCTGTACTCTTTTACTTTCCTTTCAAGATATCGTGGAACTTAACAAAAGGGCTGTTGGAACATAAGAGCTGTGAGAACACAGGCTGCCGTGATTTGACAAAACCGAGTAAGTCCACCTAAGGTCGAAAATGAGTTTTTTGCGCCATCAAACTTGCAAGAGAATGACGCATCTTACCTGTAAAAATCAAATCCGAACTATGTTTAGATTTGGAGATATCATAGAGTAAGTCCTTGTTAAAAAACATTTAAGTGGGGGAATAAACTAACAAAACCAAGCAAGTCCACTGCGATTTTGTTTCGGCGATCCTCTGGCTGATGCTCGAGTTGGCATGATGACGTCATCTTCTATAATAAACTGACAAAAAAAAGTAAGTCCTCCCGACCAATGAGAAAGTGCCTTACGATGAAGTGGACCAGTGAGAATCCATGTTATTGCTGCTGTGCAATATTATTTTCCTGTGAAAAAGATGACGACATTTCAGTCAGCAAATGACGTGTTCGGCTTTTTGAAAAAGAGTTTTCTTCATGTACTTTCCTGCCCACCATGAAGGATCCTGTGGCTCTTCCGCCTATGCGGCAACTTCCACGAGGTGTGGAAACAAACAAACTATCCTATCCTACCCTACCCTGTCCCGTAACCCTGAGGTCGTAGGGGCACCACAGATGATCGTTTAACCAACATACTCCATCTTTCCCTGTCCTCAGCAGCCCTGATGGCTTCGCTCAGTATCAAACCAGTCCATTCTCGAATGTTGTCCTCCCACCTCTTTTTCGGTCTCTCTCTTCTTCTACCTCCTTGCACTGTGCCTTGCAGAATAGTCTTTGCAAGGTCTGATGATCTGGTGGCGTGGCCATACCATCGGAGTTTCCGTTTCTTCACCACTGTGACCAGGTCATCGTGTTGTCCAATAGCTTGTGTGATGGTCTGTCGGACTTCGTCGTTGGTGATGTGTTGGGTATAGGAAAAGCCCAGAAGTCTTCTGTATCACCTCATCTCCATGCTTTGTATTCTTGGCTGGAGATCTGCTGTGAGGGTCAATGCTTCGCAAGCATATAGGAAGATGGAGATGACAAGGGAGCGCAGCAGTCTTACTTTGGAATGTAGACTGATGGTCCTGTCTTTCCAAATGGCTTAAACCTTGTCAGTGCAGCAGTTGTTTGTGCAAACCTGGAGAGGACTTTCTGTCGGGACCCATTGTCTGATACAATGGCTCCTAAATATTTGAAGCTATGCACTGTGTTGATGGATTGACCTTGGACTTTGATGTCCGTGTTGATGCCATTGGTGTTGTTGGTCATCATTTTGGTCTTCTGTGCACTTATTTCCATTCCATAGGCTTTGGAGGTGTTGTCAAGCCTCTGTACCAGCTGTTCAAATTCTTGTTCCTCTCCAGCCAATCCATCAATGTCATCCGCAAAACGAAGATTGGAGATTGCTCTACCCCCTATGCTGACTGTGCCTTCGTGATCTGCAAGAGCATCTGACATGATGCGCTCTAGGAAGATGTTGAAGGGTGTTGGAGAGAGTAGGCATCCTTGACGCACACCGATTGTTGTTCTGAACCAGTTTCCGATGGCGCTGTTGTGGAGGACTGCACTCGTAGCCTTGTCATACAGGCGTTTGATGGCTTCAATAATTTTAGGGCTAATATTGTATACTTTCATTGTTGCCCATAGAGCTACATGCCAGACTCAGTCAAACGTTTTCTTGAAGTCTATGAACACATGATATAGATGTTGTTGGTGCTGTAGGTATTTCTCACAGATTATTCTGAGGTTGAAAATCTGTTCAGTGGTACTTCGCCCTGCCCTGAATCCTGCTTGTTCTTCAGCTATGATTTGTTCAGCTTGGGGTTTCAACCTGTTGAGTATTATTTTCAGGAGGACCTTGCTGGGATGGCTGATGAGGCTGACGGTGCGGTAATTTTCACACTCCTGAAGGTTACCTTTTTTTGAGAAGAGTGATGACAAGCGACTGGGCCCATGGTATAGGCCACTCTTCACTCTGCCAGATCTTGTTACAGATAATAGTGAGGGCATCAATCATCGCTTCTCCTCCTGCTTGTAGCAGTTCCGCGGGTATGTTGTTCACTCCCGCTGACTTACTTTTCTTTAGCGATAGCACTGCTGCCTCAACTTCTTCCCGGAGAATTGGGAGGATTTGTTCTTCTCTGTTCTCGGGACATGCTAGAACTGATGGGTCTCCATTTGGTGTATGGTTGTAAAGGTCAGAGCAGTACTCTGTCCATCTGTCCAAGACTTCTTGTTCTTCTGTAAGGCATATGCCAGACTTGCTTTGGATCGTGGAGACTTTGGGCTGTTTGACATTCGTCAGCCGCTTTACAGTCTGGTAGGCCTTCTTGCTGTTGTTTTTGTTCAGACTGTTCTCAATTTCCTGGCATTGATCTTCTATCCAGTTCTCCTTTGCTGTGCGCATGCCTTTTCGGGTGTCATTGTTGATTTTTCGGTAGACATCAGCTCACTGTGAGGTGTTCTTTTTTTGTCTTTTTTTCCTTTTTTATCTCTCTTCGCTTATCACACACATCCAAAAGTTCAGGTGTGATCCACGGCTTTTTCTTTGGTCGGTGCTTGCCAAGGATCTCAGTGGCGGCATCTATCACGGCTGAGTTGAAGGTGGTGGTCATGGTGTTGACATCTATTTCACCAGCCCCCAAAATGAGCAGTGGTGCAAATTTCCCTCCAATTGTGGCCTGAAATAGTTCTGCCACCTCCGGGTCTTGCAGTTTGTCCAGGTCGAACTTCAGTCTAGTGCACTTTGCTGTATTTACTCTCTTCAAGTGGAGCCGGAAAGACATCATCAAGAGATCGTGGTCACTTCCGATGTCTGCTCCTGGAAAAGTGCGTGTCCTGCCAATGTTGATGCTTAATCTGAAGCGTTTCTTGACCATGATGTAGTCTATTTGGTTGTGATGCTCCCCGCCGGGAATGTGCCATGTCCATCGTATGGAGTTTTTGTGGAGACCAAGCTTGTTTGCCAGTACCAGATTGTTGTGTCTGGCAAGCTCCAAGAATCTCAGATCCCTGTCATTTGTCTCGTTGTTGCAGTGGGGTGCACACGTGTCTCCCCAGTTGTGGTGCGCATCTTGGCCAACCTTGGCATTCCAGTCGCCTTGCACTATGACTATATCCTTCTTCGGCACTTGGTCAAGGACCGCCTGTAGATTTTCATAAAATCCTCCACTTCGCTGTCGTCATAGTCTGATGTTGGGGCATAGGCCTGGATGATGGTGATGTTGAAAGGGGCTGCTCTCAGGGGGATGGTAATGAGTCTACTGGAGACTGGGCGGCAACCCATGACAGTGGCTAGAATGTTCTTGTTGACCAAGAATCCAACGCCGTGTTCGTTCCTTTAATTTCTAACGCTGAAATAGAGCTTGTGGCCTTTGTCGGTCGTTGTTTCACCTAGGCCTTTCCAGCGCAGTTCGCTGATGCCTAGAACGTTCCATCGATAGTGGTCCAACTCGTGGATCAGTTCTTCTAATTTTCCTTCCGCAGTTAGGGTCCTGACATTCCAGGTTCCTATGACGATGTTGTTTCTCGTGCGGATCTTGCTAAATTGTCCATCAGTAGCATACTTAACACCTCCGTCCTGGTTGCCAACGGAAGGCGCGGTCCTTGAGCCGGGCGACGACCGATCCGGTATGGAATTAGTGGATAGTGTCATCATGTAGTGTGTCTTGGGCAAAAAAAGACTTGACGGTGCCCATTCCTCTCCAGGCTGTTGGCCACAGCCGAAATCGACGAATACAGTGTGGCTCGCCTTGGCCTTGAGCACGTGGTCGTTGAACCTTTAGTAACGTGAGGTTCCTCGTCCTGGCAGGTGACTTCTGTGTAGAAGACTTTCGCCCAGTGATGCCGTGTTAACATTACCCTGTTAGTCGCCTCTTTCGACACGCCGGGAAACGTTGGGTCTATTCTATTCTGTGCTCGAACCCACAAACAAACAGCAACAAATATATTACAGACACACAACAAGGGCAACAAAATACAAGACATACACGTGGTGTAAAGGCAGGAAGATCGCTACAATAGGAAACTGAAAGGAAAATAGTTTTGTATTTTTAAAATTAAATTGGCTGCATCTAATATTATTTTGAAGGGAGGGAGGAAACCGGAGTACCCGGAGAGAACCCTCGGTGACCCGTAAAGTCTCATAAGAATCCTAAAGTTTTGCCTCGTGCGGAGCTCGAACCCGCGACCATCGGCATTGAACACCGGCGCCTACCCACTGCGCTACGGGCTACCCCATAACCATGACTCCTGCATACCAACCGAGGAATATTAAGTGAAGAATGGCTAAAAACAATAACAAACACGCACACACATACATACACTTTAACTGCCGCACCCACATTTTACAAAACCGAACTTATGTGACTCATCTCGTCAGACTTTTTAACAAAGAAACGGCCTATGGGACTTACTTGGTTTGATGAATTTTGAAAACAAGGATTTACTTAATAATAAACTGACAAATCCAAGCGGATTTGACTTACTTGTTTTTGTGAATTTTTTTAACAAGGATTTAATTCAATAATAAACTGACAAAACCAAGTGGGTGACTTGCTTGGTTTTGTCATGTTCTCAACAAAGACCTATCTCAAGAATAATCTGACAAAACAAAGCAAGTCCACAAATAGTCTTAAAACATCAAATCTATCAAACATTTCTTTAACATTCAAGGTATGCACTCTTAAATCGAGGAATTGCATTATAATATGCCCTTAAACTTCCAGAAACGATCGCGTAATATAGCGCAACACAAAACGTCGATTTTCTCGAAAGTAGGTTTTGTGGACTTGCTCGGTTTTGTCAGTTCACGGCAGCAGGGCTGTGGGAAAATACAGCTGTGAGAATATAGAGTTGTAAGTATATAGGAGCAATTACATTACATGGTTATTGCTTTAGGTCCAGCGGACTCTTCTGAGCCAAATCAGGACCAGAGAAGCGAAAGAGGACTCATCCCTGATCCGCATAAAAGATCTGCCGAAACAACCCTAGTGGTAACACTGAAGGCAATCTACCAGCCGATCACTTTACAATAAAGACATCCCACGCAGGGGAAGCTGAGGCTATACTCTAATTTATCGAACCCCCGTTTACAAAAACAAAATAGAATACAAACATCATTAAACAATATCAACAAAACACATACATATAAAATGCCTACATTGCCAAATAATAATATCATAGGAAGCCCCAGTGACCATTTGGCAGAAAGCATCCAATATTCCCAAGCTGATCCAACAGACCTCACACACAAATGAGGAGTTTTGTCCCGAAAGTTTTCAAGAAAAAAGGTAGGTGACTGGTCTAGCAAAGAAGATAGTATAGTAGATTGATAGAACAGAGTAGGAATGAGAAAGAACAAAGGAGAAAGACAGCGACAGTGGGAATTTAAAGCACTAAATTTCCAGAAAGTGGGGATACTATTATACTGAAACTCCCGGCACCCCCACGGGGGGGATAGGAGCAATTACAGAGTTGTGGGAATATAGCATTATATGTAACAAAAAATATAAAATAGCCGTGACAGCAGAGCTGTATGAACATAAGAGCTGTGAGAACATTGAGCTGTGGGAATATAGAGTTGTGGGACCCTTAGAACTGTGAGAACACAGAGCTGTAGGAAAACAGAGCTGTTGGAACATTTAGCTGTGTGAACATAGAGCTGTAAGAGAATAAAGCCGTGGGACTGTAGAAATGCTCCAATTATAACTAGTTGCGCCCTTCCTTTGGTCGTGTAGCTGCAGGCGTGGCTCCGGGCCCATGGCGAGAACATGGTCCCCAATGTTGTAAAGATTTACATGTGAATGCTCACCACCTATTGCATTAATCGCTACATTATATGCAGTCAAAGCTCGTCATCGGGGTCAGCTAGGTCAAAGAAGAGGAAGGAGGAACAGGAGAAGAGGGTGGATGGTGGTGGATGAGGTGAAGGAAGAGGAGGAGAAGATCTAGGAGGAGGAGGCAAAATAAAAAGAACAAGAAGAAAAGAGAAATACTTACAAAGAGGACGTTCATGAGGAATGGTAAGAAGAACAGTTTCTCGTCAGATTAGAAGTCACGAATGTCATCATGAAGGAAGAAGAGAGAGGGGAGAAAGAAGAAGTAGGAGGAGGAGAAGAAGGAGGAGGAGGAGCAGAAAAAGGAGAAGGAGAAGAAAAATAAGAGTCATTGAAAAAAAAAATAAAGGCATACCCCAGGTTTAAATCGAAGAAAAAACACTTTTCCACTAAACTATGTCAGATCAAGTACCACTCTAATCATCCTGGTTCACGTGTCGATAAATTATTCCTTGACTGTTTAAGTCAACCCCCCCTCGCCCCTCCCCCTCAAAAAAAAAAAAAAGAGTTTACATAATCTATGTTCGTGTGCGTGTGTGTGTGTGCGCGCGCGCGCGCGGTTTTTTTTCGATGTGTTTGTGTATGTGTGTGTGTGCGCGCGCGCGTTTATTTGCGATGTGTTTGTGTATGTGTGTATGTGTGTGAGTATGCGTGTGTGTGATCGAGACTGTGTTTGTGAGTACATATGCAGTTCATTTTCGGTATGTGTGTTACTGTTAGTGTGTGTGTGTGTGTGTTTGTGTGCAGAACGAGCAGAGGTTCTGGGGGTGGGGGGAGAGGAGGCTCGTGGACGGAGGGAGTGGGAGGCTGGTGGGTGTGTTTGATTGTAAGTATGAGCAAAGAGCTTATTGATAGAAAGAGGGGGAACTTGGTACAGAACTGCGAGACGAAAGGTACGAGTTATGCGCCCTTGTCAGCATGCTGAAAATGGCTCGTGGCAGAAAGTCAAAAGGCGACCGAGTGAAACAGGGCGGTGACTTTTGCACAGCCATCAATTGCCATAATGCCTGATACAAGAAAAGTTGTGTTGGCAAGTCCTTTTTCAAATTTCCAAGAGACAAAGAAAGGTAAATTGCAATTGAAAAACTTCATTTTTTTTGTGTTTATGTAGGCCTAAACTAAGACCGCTGCAGTGCTGTTAGTGTTAAAACATTCGGAGAGCGGCTTGAATGATTCATGTTATACCTATGTGCTAAATCCAAAACAGTTTGCTTGCTGACAGTTTTACGTTCAACAGGTCGCTCACTGTTTACGTTATTGCTAGGTTGTTTGACTATATTTGTGCTTATATTTCAAAAGTAGATGTCAGATTGGCAGTTTGGCTTCGTCAAACTGCTTATGTTAACAAGTTAAATTAGACTAAGTCTGTTTTCTCCTCGTGATCAAATACTGTGTAAGATAACCCCTTACCTAGGCACAAAAATGGTCCTTGATCTGTTGTAATCCCTTTTCGTTTGAGTGTAAACGGAAAAAAAAAAATGTCATGTAGAGACTCAGTCCTTGTTCTGATCTGTGAATTTCTGCACATTAGATCTATATTGCGTGGAATGTTGTAGTCTAGGTTCTGATTGTTCTGTCTGATTAATTAATTATTTTCCATGAAGTGACTGATGTTATTAAGCCAGTGATGTGGGAGGTGAGAGGGTTGGGGGGTAGGGTGACACCTGATATAAATTAAATTCACACTATTAGTGAAACATTTTGTTATTGTGCTTTATTGTGATTAATTGATTGAATGACAGAGCTCTCTCTTCCCCCAACCTCTCTCTCTCTCTCTCTCTCTCTCTCTCTCTCTCTCTCTCTCTCTCTCTCTCTCTCACACGATTACGGATTCACACAGTTTCGGATAAATGAAGCAGTCAGTCATGCATATTTTAATTTTAAAATATCTGTCGTTGATTAAAAAATAATAAATTCCAGGGCAGAAAACGAACCTATGACATACACACATAAGCAGCATAAAAGCACCTAATAAATGTCAATAAGTAAACATACCCCCCACCCCCCAAAAAAAAAGAAAAAAAAAGACAGCAGTAGCAGAATCTTAATAATAATGATGGTTAAAAGTTTGGTTTTTGCAAACGTTGCCATAAAAATGTTCTTTTGCAATGGCATAGGCTCAATAAGTTACCACGCACAGATCATTCATATAGCAGATGATGAAATATAGCCAGCCCGAGCAAAGGGAAATAATCCGTGAGAGCGTCTCGCATTTTTGTATATGACATAATGGAAGTTCCCCCTCTTTCCGTAATAAGCTCTTTGGTATGAGTACATAGGTCCTATTGTTTGTTTATAAATCTCAAATCAGATGTTGGACAATCGCATTCGTGAGATCAAACATGTCTCGCCATCCGTGAACTTACGAACCCCAGTAATTGCTGTCGTTGTTGATTTGCACGTATATTTTTCCGTAGATTCCAGGCCAAGGAAATATATGTAGCTTTCCAATTACTCACAGCGTTCAAAATTTGCCTATGACGTCATTGATTGACGCGCTTTTTTTCTATAGAAGTCACTTATAGCATGTTTAATTGAAGCTAAGGGATGACTACTTTGCTGACGTATTCATCCAGTCAATAGTTGTGTCTGTTGATGTCATGTCAATCTAAAAATGTTGCCCATTTCAAAGGTTTCAGACAATGTCTGTTACAAGCCGTTATGTGACTGAGCTCCCTTTGGAACGTTTGTTATTTTAATTGCCGACAGCGTAAGCGTCAAGGCGTCGCTCTGGCTAAGTATAAGCAAAAGTATAACTCTGTGCCTGTTCACGATGGGTCTAGCCACGGTCTAGCTTAAATGTCGATTCTAAATATAGCTCCGCTGCGAAAGTGGGAATAGTTGTACGTTACTATTTATTTAGTTATTATTTCATCGTTCTAATATAGCGCATTTCCAGCTGCTCAAGGTGATGGACAATACAGGGTCTGAAGCCACCCGAGGCGCGCACTTGCCGCCTTCTGGGCGCAAAGCCTGACGTCCAGACAACTGAGCACAATCTTGAGCGACAGAGAATGGGTGGGAGGAGGGAACTAGTGCTTGCCGGGTGTATTTGTATAGGCAGCACTCGCCGGATTATTAAGTTGACACAAGAAAGGAAGAGAGGTCTAGCAGAATTATTGAAAGCTAAGCGGTCGGTTTGAGCAGCGATTAACCCATTAATTATCGTCTGTCATTATAGCGCCAATGCCATTTACCAAGAAATCTCATTGGCACCAAAAAAAAAACAACCAAAAAAAACCCGAATATTCGATAGTCTTCTTTCTCTGGCTCCTAAAAATAAAACCACATTGTCAATTTAAAGAAAAGAGAGTGTTTGTTATGTGCTGAACTGGTCGTTCACCCGGTACACATTGGTCGAAGGCTGCCAGAAGCATGTTTTAGTTGTCGCCTCAACAGGCGATAAAGCATGCTCTCATGCTTCAGAGCACTGCTTCCTACACGCTTCAAGCGCTATAGTGACGGAAAAAGCGCAATTTCACTGTAAATATATACAGAATGTGGCTCTACAACATTCCGCTCTTTCCGTCTCAAAAACCCAATTGCCTTGTTGGATTCTTAAATTGCATGAAACCAAGTGAGGACACTAACTGGCGTCAACAAACGGTTCAAAAACATTCTCAAACGGTTCGTAAAAGACAGTTGACCTAGAAACTAATACAGTTTGACCTAATTCGTCCCCTAGAGGAGATGAAACTTACATTTTTCTATTTTCATGAGTTCACTGCAGTGAAATTGCGCTTTTTCCGTGACTATAGAGCTTGAAGCGTATAGAAAGCAGTGCTCTGAAGCATGAGAGCATGCTTTATGGCCTGTTGAGGCGACTAAAAACGCATGCTTCTGGTAGCGTTCGACCAATGTGTTTTGGGTGGGTCGTTGGTGGTATAATTCTTCTTCTTCTTCTTCTTCTTCTTCTTCTTCTTCTTCTTCTTCTTCTTCTTCTTCTTCTTCTTCTTCTTCTTATTGCCCCCGATACACATTGGTCGAACGCTACCAGAAGCACGCCTCAACAGGCGATAAAGCATGCTCCCATGCTTCAGAGCACTGCTTTCTATACGCTTCAAGCTCTATAGTCACGGAAAAAGCGCAATTTCACTGCAGTGAACCCATGAAAATAGAAAAATGTAAGTTTCGTCTCCTCTAGGGGACGAATTAGGTCAAACTGTATTAGTTTCTAGGTCAACTGTCTTTTACGAACCGCTTGACAATGTTTTTGAACCGTTTGTTGACGCCGGATAGTGTCCTCACTTGGTTTCATGCAATTTAGGAATCCAACAAGGCATTTGGGGTTTTGAGACGGAAAGAGCGGAATGTTGTAGAGCAACATTCTGTATATATTTACAGTGAAAATGCGCTTGAAACGTGTAGGAAGCAGTGCTATGAAGCATGAGAGCATGCTTTATCGCCTGTTGAGGCGACTAGAAAAACATGCTTCTGGCCGCCTTCGACCAATGTGTACCGGGTGATTCTTCTTCTTCTTCTTCTTCTTCTTCTTCTTCTTCTTCTTCTTCTTCTTCTTATTATTATTATTATTATTATTATTACTAAACCCCAAGGCAAGCGGAAAATAAGCAGTCCAAGAAACACCCAAAGGATCCGGAGACGCGATCTCGAAGATGATATTACCAAAGTGGGCTACAACTGGACCAACTGGAGAGAATAGCCCAGGACAGAAGACTCTGGAGATCTGTGGTTGACGGCCCATTTTCTCATAAGGATCAAAAGACATAACTATTATTATTATGATTATTATGATTATGATTATGATTATGATTATTATTATTATTATTATTATTATTATTATTATTATTTTATGATTATTATGATTATGATTATGATTATGATTATTATTATTATTACAGCTAGTCTTGGCTTGCCTTGATAAATTTAGTATATAAGATCCTATTTGAATATAATTCAGGAAAATCAATTTTCTGTCTTGCCATCCACGCCTGGGATTGGAATCTGGGTCATCGGGTGTACAAGGCGAACATTCTACCACTGAGCTATGGCGGTCGTCTTGAACTATGGCCATGACCTTTTGCTGAAACATACGCAGACGCCTTTCCATAGATCAACAAATATGATTGTGGATGCCTGTTGATAGACCCAAAAACAAATAAATATACAAGAAAAAAGATGCAGCTTTTGTTTACAAGTTTTCAATCTCACCAAAAATACATGCAAACAAATACAAATTCTGCAATACGCTACATAGTTTCTATGTAAGATACATGTATGTATGTGACTACATTAGAACAGATTCTCGTTATATTATTACAAAAAAGGGGTCAGAATTTACACATTCAGGGCAGAAAACAATCCGAACACGAAATAATGAAATACAAATTAAACAATTTCACATACAAAACAAATCTTCTAAAAATGTAAGGTAGGAATATTGAGCAATATGAAATCAAACGTTAATATCTATTCGAAAGCTTATTATGGCAAATTATGTATTTCAACAAATGCTATACTATATTAAAACTACATGTTCATAATCGAATCTTTTTGTAATGAAACGAGGCTTCACGTCAGTTGATCTGCTTGTTGCAACTGTAGCTAGGTCCCTATTTAAACTGTTTTATTTATTTACCCAGAGAAAATAGTAGTCTTTAATCATTAATTAGTTGTGTGAAGACCGCTTAGCTGACGTCGTTTAGTTAACCGCCAAAGCCAGCATGCCGGAATCCCAAACTAACTTAATGCCACTGCCATCGTATTTCTTCTATGATACTCTCCAGTTTATCTGGATCTGGATATGTAAGTTACTAACATTCATACACTGGCATAGAGGCGACGGTGGGGATGCGATGGTTGCTTATTTAACGGACTTCTAGCAGGTGCTAGATCAATTTTGTAGTTCTCGATGGATGCCGAGTTAACAACTGAATCGTCCAGATGGTTCCAGTGCAACATCGCAGCTGGACCGCGTATCTTATAATTTGGCCGGGCGCCTTTGCGCATGCGCCAGGTCAAGTCGGGCGGGCCTTTTTCACGATGTCCTTAGGCGTCGTAACCCTAACCATAAACCCTAATCCTTACTAAGACTACGATACCACTGTGCGCATGCGTCGAATTTTGTAATGCGTCGATCAATCAGAATGCTCCCAGTCCAAATAGGATACTAGGCCATTTGACGATGTCACACCAGGCTGTGACAGCAAGCGGAAAAAATAAAGATTGTATTACGCTGGGGCACAGTGAAGCATCTACTATTGTTCCGAATATATTTGTCTATTGTGTAATTGTCCACTGTGTAATTGTTTATTGTCTAATGGTCTATTTGCCTTTTAAAACGGGTCTACTGTTAACTCTCGTTGCTCTGAGACACAATACATATGTGTCTTCAAGACAGTGAACACCAATACTGAAATCATGTTCACCACTGTCAAATAACATCCCCTGCGTCACAATCATCTAATTTCGTAGCACAAGCAATTATACAAATACCCCACGAGAGAGTACTTTTTCTCCTAACACAAAGTGCTCATCTTCAAACTCCTGAGCAAACTACAGCCGTGTAAATACTAAGCCTATATTTTAAATGAGCATTAGCCTTAATAAGGATATATTTTCACGATTCCTTAAAAAGCGAATTAAAATTAAGCTTTACAAATTGAATTGTTTGTGGTTATATGTTACTTCACGTGTTTTCTGTCAGTTCAGTTTGTTCTTATGTGTAATAAGCATTTCAATGAGTGTTTTTTACGTAAATAAAATTTAACTCTTAGATATTCTGGGTAAAGAAATAGACCTCTATTATTAAATATACACGCATGTATGTCCTACTTAAACATGTGCCGAGTTAGCATGCTTGTTTGCGAACTTTAACTCCTGTAGCATCGACTGAAACTATACTAGGCCTAGACAGTAAGCTATGAGGTACATAAAGCCCAAACAGTAAACTTCAACAAATCTTACCGAAAATGTAGCTGAAAACATGTATGTAGTGATTATTTCTTCTTAATTGTTTTTTTTTTTTTTTTCATTCATTCATTTGCTTAAAATGGAAAAGAACGGCGTGACCGGTTGCTCTCGACAGGGCGCGCCATAGTTTGATTCTGGTTGTCTTGTTTAACCCTTCCACAGCCTGCTGCAGTTTGCTATGGTAGCTCAACACTGGCTCCCTCTCCTCGTCTTCTTCCACTTCTGGCTGCTCAGCTTTGTCATCATCATCATCATCATCATCATCATCATCATCATCATCATCATCATCATCATCATCATCATCATCATCATCATCATCATCATCATCATCGTCGTCGTCGCCGTTATCCTTTTGACTGCCTCTTTCATCTTCATCTCCAATGTCATCATTCTTATGACCGCTTCTTTCATCGTCATCGTCGTTGTCATTATGGGTGCGGTGTGGATAGGAGGTAATAGCAACATCATATTCTTTGCTGTCCGTTACGGGCCTGACGTTGTGAGCTGTACTCTTTGTTTTGGCGTACTGTGCAGAACTTGTTTTCTCAGCGTTGATGTTGATGGGTCTTGATTCACCTTTGCTCTGCCGTTCGTCATCCTCGGAGGAATCTGTGCCATACGCCTCATCCTCTGAAGGGTT